>JAUNZO010004647.1:0-91271 GCA_031894775.1 Chloris gayana | reverse complement strand
ATTTGTAACCATTCAAAATTTCGAATAAAATTAAATTTGGACGAAGTTTGCTCAAATTCAGACTGGAAATCAATTCGAAATCATCTTTGTTTGAATTTATTCGCGCGTGGCCGAATCCGTCGCCGCAGCCCAACTCCCTCTCCTTTTCCTTCTCTTCCGCGCAGCCCAGCTCTTCTTCCTTTCCCCTCCGCGCGGCCCAGCGGCCCAGCAGCCCGACCGGGCCCAACTCCTGTTTTTCTTCTCCCCGGCGCCCATACCGCGCGCCGCGCACCCGTGAGCTCGCCCGTCGCCTAGCGCCGCCCTCGCGTCAGCCGGCCCCGCGCCCAGCCGAGTCGGCTCCGGATTCTAGCGAGCCGCCCGCCGTCCCGTGCTCCTCTCCCCCTTTTAAAACCCCGCGCCGCCTCCGGCGCCCAAACCCTAACGTCCGCCCGTCGTCTCCCCTGCGGCCGCCGGAGCAGCCGGTCGCGCAGGTGAGTCGCGTGTCCACCTCCTTGATCTCCTTTCTCTCGCCGGTGCTAGTGACCCTAACCCCATCGCCCGTCGTGCACCAGGGAGGCCGAGCCGGACCAAAGGAGATTTCAGCCGCGGCCTACCTCCCCGTCGTTCATCCCCTCCGGTGAGAACCAGCCCTCTCGTGCTCTCGTTCTCGTCTCTCCGTCGCTTGCCGTGTCTTTGGTCGCCGACCCCCGTCCTCTTGCCGTCTCGGAAGCTCGGGAACGGTGGATCGCGTGGTCACCGTCCCGTCTCTCGCGCGCCCGTCGATCCGCCGCCGCCTCACCTCACCGTCCGGCGTCGTCCGTTCCTCTCTCGCCTCGTCCGAGCCCCCGCCCGAGAACCCCGGTAAGCCCGCGCATCGTTTTCCCCTTTCTTCCCCGTGGAATGGCCGCGGATTTGCCCATGCCGTCGAGCTCCGCCGCCGCTCGCCATGGCTGCCGTGGAGCTCGGGCTGCCGTCGAGCTCATGCTCGGTTGGTGAGCCGCGGAGCTTCGCCACCGTCCGTAGGTGCTCGCGCGCTAGAGAACTAGGCTAGGTAGGGCGCTAGTCGTAGTCCGCGTCGAGCTCGTGCTCCCCGCCGCCGCGGAGCTCGCCGCCGGCAGCCCTCCGGTGGCTCGTGCGCACCGCCAACTCGTGCGGAGCACTCGGGCGAGCACGCGCGAGCGTTTGGGAGTGTTGGTCTGCGTTGCGCTAGAGTCCAGGGGACTTCCCTCTCGCGCCGCCGTGGAGCTCAGCTCCGGCGAGCTCGCGCCGCCACCTCCCGGCGAGCTGGTCCTCGCGATGGGCTCGGCAGGTGCGCAAGGGCATGGCGAACTCCGTGGTGGTCGCCGTTCGGCCGCCGGCGAGCCGTAGCGCCGCCACGCCTCGATTCCGGCAAGCGCGAGCCACCGCTGTGGCGGCGCCGCCCCACTCCGGTGGTGCTAGCCTCGGCGAGCTACGTGGCGGAATGTTCGCGGACGTGGCGCCACCGTGGCAGATTTTCTACCGACGTGGCGCCGGTGTGTCGCCCATCGTGGCAGCCTGCGTGGCACCCACGTGGCGAAGTAATGCCACGTGGTGCCGACGTGTAGACACTTTGTCCTTCGTGGCGCCGACGTGGCACCAACTTAGCGCTGACGTGGTGCCCGCATGTCGTGGAATATTCCGGAGAATATTCCATTTCTTTTTATTGGATTTTCCTGAATTTCCATAATTCGTTAACCTTTGGAAATTCATATCTTTTTCCCGGAGCGTCGAAAAATGCGCGGTCGGTTGCGTTGGGTTCGTAGCGACGAGATCTACGCGTTAGTGTAGTTGTTAGCTATGTTCTAGTGTCGTAAATTCCGTCGTCCGTTCCGTTGCTCTCGTACTTTTCTCGTTTTGCGTGCCTAACCCGTTTCGTACGTTCCGTCCGCGCGAGAGCTACGAGGAGTTTCCGCCCGTGCCGCAGCTTTGAGGAGTTCCCGCCGAGCAGCCGTACGAGTACCCCGACCCGGCGTGGGACCAGCGTTCGCAGCAAGCCGCAATCCTTGACCACTCTTGCTCCTATTTAGCAATTGCATTAAATTGATCCATGCATGACTAATGGTTACTTGCACTTGTAGTTTACCTATGCCATACTATGCCATCTTTGCCACCGTTGCCATAGGTTGTTCTACTCGTTACTCGCATGCTTAGAATCTGCTTAGTTGCTTAATGGAACCCCATGATGACTATACATGTTTTTGTGTAAAATAAATTGTAGGTGTTTCTTAGGTGTCGAGTTTCGTACTAGATACCCCGTAGGACTTTGCGGGGGCGAGTGTAGCTGGTTAGGTGCCGGGAGACTTTTGGGGAGTCTCTGTTTGGAGAGCGCTCGTTGCGGGCGTAGCTTGTGTAGGGGCCTTGGGTTATGGGGCCCCTGTTGTGGTGACACTTGTTGAGACCGTTGTTCCGAGGAGAGGGATGGTGACTCGCCCCGGCAAGCATAAGGACCGGTTCCTCGGTTGCTCGCTCTTTGGTATACTAGCTTACCACGTGACCCGTATGGGCGAGCCGGATTGAGACGCTCAGCGGAGGACCGGTGGGCCCGCCGTGGTGTAGAGTTAGTGTTAGTGGGTTTTGGAGCTTTGTCTCGACCCATGAGTAGAGGATATCCCACTCGGCCCGTGGTAGGCCTTTCACACCTTCAGGACCCTTTTCTGCGTTGTGGTTAGGGATCCCGGACTCGAGGGACGGGCGCCCGCCGCCGATGCTTTGTTTATTGATCTTGTGAGTGTTGTCGTGCTTTAGCCACGACGGTGGCTGTAGTTATAGTACCTCTTCACGTGGGTACAGTTGCTTACTCTCTGCGAGAGATATATAATCTATACGTATAGCCTAGCCCTCGGGTAAGGGGCAACACCATTGAGCGACACGCTTGATTAGCATTTACTACTTCTCCCCTCCGATAGGTTTTACTTCCGGCTTCGAGCTGTGGTCCGGTGGAGGTGTGCTCGGACATAAAATTTGACCCTTGCAGGATTGTGTTGTTTCTCGCAAGGCCACTTATAAAATTTGACTAATAATAAATATGTGAATCACATAGACTTGAGGATTAATTGCTTTAGGTGCTAGCCCTTGCCTTCCCTTGATATATCCCAACATGCATACATTGTTGCTAGGTAGTTGCGGCTTGTTGAGTACGCGTAGTACTCACGGCTTTCCCGTTATGTTTTTCGGACGCCGACTCGGAGGATCCCGCCGTACCTACCGACGGAGCCGCCGGAGAGGAGTGACGTTCTCGCCTACACACGAGTGCTTGTGGGCTTTGGGTCTTCACCGCCGATCTACATGTGAGACGCTTCCGCTAGTTTCCTTCATGTTCTCTCGTGGCCTGCGTGCCGCGTGTTTTGTATCCATGAGATTTGAGCACTAATTTGAGATGATGTACTTTGGAGATTCTATTATCTTGCCTTGCATTTATTCCTTCTTATGGTTTTTATGATGTTAACCGTATGGGATGTACGTGTCACACTCCCGGGAGTGACATAGAGGTACAAGGCACGGTTTTCACTAGCCAGGTGAAAATCGGGTCGCTACGATTGGTATCGTAGCCATACTTGTCTCAGTAGGAACGAGAACCGTCGTTAGTAAACTCACGCTTAAGGACATGATCTAGTACTCTAATCAGTTAAACTCCAATTCATCACACTTTGAAATCTCTCGTCGATCGAAGCTATCTACGCAAGTTGGACCGAACGGATAATGACTATTATGTTTGTTTAGACAATTGTTCTAGCATGCATCATAGTTTTATTTCAAGATTTGAAGATAATTCTTGAGTAACACTCTAACCTTGGATTTCGTCCCGACAGCAGATGCCGAGAGGAAGGGGTCTCCACGTGCGGTTTGAGCAGGCTGCGATGGACGGAGACGGCCAGCCCCCGGAGGTCGTGGGCGTGGTCGTGGTCGTGGCAGAGGTCGTGCAGCTCCCGCAGCAGCTGCGCGAGGCCGCGGTGCGAGAGGCCGTGGTCGTGGAGGAGGAGCCGTAGGTGCTCGTGGCCGTGGGCGTGGTCGCGGTGGAGAGGCACCACTCGACCCCGCGGCGAGAGAGCCGGAGGCCGCCGGACAGCGAGGAGGGTGCCGAGCAGCGAGAGGAGGCACCGCGACCAGCAGGAGGGTGCTCGAGCAGCAGGAGGGTGTAGGGCAGCGGGAGGCACCACCGCCTCCCCTGTGCGGACTCTCGCCGACGTGATGGCGAACCGCGACCCACATCCTTGGAGGATCGATGCAGATGCTACAGCGAGCAGCAGCAGCAGCAGCACCACGAGCAGATCTTGCAGCAGCAGCAGCAGCAGCCTACAGCACGCAGGCCGCGCCGGCTCGACTTGAGGAAGGAGGCCTTCCGCAGCTGCAGCCGCGAGACGTTCTCTCACCGCACCGATCCCTTGGACGCCGACAGGCTGGCTCAGGATCGTGTCCAAGCAGCTAGTGATGATGGAGTGCACCGACGCCGAGTGTGTGTCACTTGCTACTTACTTGCTCGGAGGTGCAGCCGGCGCGTGGTGGGACACTTACGTGACCAACCACGAGGACCCGGACAGTATCTCTTGGGATGAGTTTGAGCAGGAGTTCGGAGCTCAGCACATCCCCAAGGGAGTGATGGACAGGAAGGCGGCCGAGTTCCGTAACTTGAGGATGGGATCTATGGGTGTGCTCGAGTACTACCACGGGTGGACCGAGCTGTCCCGCTACTCACCTCGTGACGTATCCACGGAGCAGGTCAAAAACTCTTATTCAATTTTGCATCTCAAATAGTCACTATCTACTTTTTCCAATGATTTCATACTTAGCACGTTCTATGTTGCTACCTCTTCATCTCATTTCCCTTCGTGGTTTTCTACCTTTCTAATGAGCAGGACAAGATCTACTACTTCAAGCGGGGTCTCAAGGTCGAGATTGCTCTCCACGTGGCAGGGTGCTCTACCCTGAAGGAGCTTGTGGATAAGGCCATTGAGGTTGAGGATGGTCTTGAGAGGGTGAGACGCACCGAGTCTCACAAGAGGACAGCTGGTCGGATGGACCGTTCCGGAGGGCAGCAGAGACCGAGGTTTGGTGGGCCACGACGAGCAGCTCGCACGTCCACCGCAGGGACAGCTTTGGAGGTTCTGGACAGAGGCAGCTTGCACCACAGGGGCAGCAGTACCAGCGTGCTCCAGCACCACAGCAGTCGGGGTGGAGGCCCCGAGCAATGGGATGCCCTTCGCCAACAGATGCTTCCGGTGTGGGCAGCCGGGACACAAGTACTACGCGTGTCCCAACGTGGGGACAGAGAGCTCCTACTACCTTCACCACACCCGAGCCAGCAGCACAGCCGCCGCAGCAGCAGCAGTTCCGCAGTGCTCCCCGTCTCGTGCGGTCGGCAGCCTAGGCAGCCGCCGCAGCAGAGCGCTTCCCGTGCTAGGCTTCACCACGTCACCACGAGAGGATGCACAGCGAGCCCCCGACGTTGTGCTTGGTGAGTTCTTGGTTGAGTCTTGTTTAGCTTCGTTCTTTTCGATACTCGGTGCGACTAGATCGTTTATCTCGTCTCGCGTTCGTTACGAAGCTTAAGATTCCTACTGTCTTGCTTGGGTCTCCTGTTGTCACTACTTCACCACTTGGGGTAGCCAAGTGTCACTTGGGTTGCGAGAGGAGTTCGGATTGTGATTGAGGGAGAGCGATTCTTGGCAGATCTAATTCTTTTGCCTTCGGGTGGTATTGAGGTGATCTTGGGTATGGACTGGTTGACCAGGAACAAGGGTGTGATCCAGGTGTGAGGAGAGGATAGTGACCTTGGTGAGTCACCGTGGGGTTATCGTGAGGTTCACCCCCATAGCGCCTCGTTTGCCGGAGCAGCTTTGTCACTTGGAGGGTTTACCTTTGGAGCAGATTCCTGTGGTTTGTGAGTATCCCGAGGTCTTTCCCGATGATCTACCAGGGCATCCGCCGGATCGGGACGTTGAGTTTGTGATTGATCTTCTCCCGGCACGGCCCCTATTGCTAAGAGGCCGTACCGGATGTCCGCCGATGAGTTGGTCCTCCTAAAGGAGGAGATTGATGATCTCGTTGAGGAAGGGGTTCATTCGCCCAAGTGCTTCACCTTGGGGATCCCCTGTTCGTTTGTGAAGAAGAAGGATGGTATCGACAGGATGTGTGTTGACTATCGTTCCTTGAACGAGGTCACCATCAAGAATAAGTACCCCTTGCCGCGGATTGATGATTTGTTTGATCAGTCGAAGGGTGCCAAGTATTTCTCCTCTATTGATTTGAGATCCGGCTATCATCAAATGAAAATCCGCGAGTGTGACATTCCTAAGACCGCCTTCGTGAGTAGGTATGAATCTTGGTTACCGCTTTGTCAATTCCGTTGTTATCTTTCTTGCTTGATCGCCCTCCCTTGAATTTTGCTTCATAACTATTTCCGGACAGGTATGGGCAGTTCGAGTTCACTGTTGCTTCCTTTGGCTTGACTAATGCCCCTCCCTACTTCATGAACATGATGAACAAGGTCTTCATGGCGAGTTGGATAAGTTTGTGGTGGTTTTCATTGATGACATTCTTGTGTACTCAAAGTCCGCCGAAGAGCATGCACATCACTTGAGGGTTGTCTTGGAGAGGTCGAAGGAGCATCGCTTGTATGCCAAGTTCGGCAAGTGCGGGTTCGGCTTGAGGAGGTGGCTTTCCTAGGGCATGTCATCAATGCCAAGGGAGTGTGTGTGGATCCCGGGAAGGTTCGGACGGTTGTGAGTTGGCCGTCACCGCAGTGTGTCAAGGATGTGAGGAAATTCTTGGGGATGGCTGGATACTACCGTCGCTTTGTTGAGGATTTCTCTCGGATAGCTCGTCCCATGACGGAGCTCTTGCAGGATAATGTCACCTTTGAGTGGACCCCGGAGCGAGAGAGGAGCTTTCAGGAGCTCAAGACTAGGTTGACCACCGCACCCGTACTCACCTTGCCGGATCTTAGTCGGGACTTCCAGGTGTACTTGTGATGCTTCCACTCGTGGGATTGGTTGTGTGCTCATGCAGAACAGGAAGGTTGTGGCTTATGCTTCGAGGCGGTTGAAGACACATGAGAAGCATTACCCCACCCATGACCTTGAGCTTGCAGCAGCTTGTTCATGCGTTGAAGATTTGGAGGCACTATCTCATTAGTGGCGGATGTGAGATCTTCACGGATCACAAGAGTCTCAAGTATATCTTCACGCAATCCGAGCTGAACATGAGGCAGAGGAGATGGCTTGAGTTGATCAAGGATTATAATTTGAGCATCAACTACCACCCTGGCAAGGCAAATGTTGTTGCGGATGCGCCGAGTCGCAAAGCCTACTCGCACTAGTCTCATGACGAGTCGATCCGAGGTGTTTGAGGAGATGATGAGGGATGGAGTGGAGCTCATTCCCGAGGACTATCTCCACGAGTTGAGGATCACCAACTGTCTTGGGGATCGGATCAAGGAGAAACAGAAGGATGACGATCCGGTGGCTTCGATCAAAGCTAAGATGGCAAGTGGATAAGGCTCCTGGCTTTAGGGTGGATGATGATAGTGTACTTTGGTACAAGGATCGGATTGTGGTTCCTGGAGGTGCAGGGATTCGAGATGAGATCTTGCGAGAGGCTCACTGTTCTCGCTACTCGATCCACCCGGGGAACACAAAGATGTATGAGGATCTCCGTACGGAGTTTTGGTGGGAAGGCATGAAGAGGGACATTGCTCGGCTTGTGGGGATGTGTGATATCTGCAGGAGAGTCAAGGCGAGCATCGAAGCCAGCCGGTTTGCTCAAGCCTCTTGAGATTCCTAAGTGGAAGTGGGAAAACATCAGCATGGATTTCATTGTTGGTTTGCCTCGCTCGCGGAAGGGCCATGATTCCATTTGGGTGATTGTGGATCGTTTCTCCAAGGCGGCTCACTTCATTGCCGTCAATGCCAAGTACAATGTGGAGCAGCTTGCCCGTCTCTACATTGACAACATTCTCGAGGCTACATGGTGCCCCACTCACCATAGTGTCCGATCGTGGTCCTCGGCTTGTGGCTAAGTTCGGAGGAGTTTGCATGCTTCAATGGGCACTAGATCGGACTACAGCACGACGTATCACCCTCGGACGGATGGTCGGACCGAGAGGGTGAACCGGACCTTGGAGGATATGTTGAGAGCTTGTGTGCTCACCTACAGCAAGAGTTGGGAGGACGATCTGTCGTTTGTCGAGTTCTCTTACAACAACGGTTACCGAGCAAGCATCTAGTTATCTTCCTCTTTTTGTCGCTTAAACCTTCTTCGTTCTCTTTTCCTTATGTTCCCTGTCTTCTACCAGAGCGAGTATCAAGATGTCGCCGAATGAGCTCTTGTATGGGAGGAAGTGCAGGACACCTCTCATGTGGTCGGAGGTTGGAGAGAGGTCCTTCTATGGCCCGGATCTTGTTAGAGAGGCTGAGGAGAAGGTTGAGCAGGTCGGAGAGCATATCCGTGTTGCCCGGAGCGGACATGAAGAGCTACGCAGATAAGAGGAGGAGACCTTTGGAGTTCTTTGTGGATGACTATGTCTATCTCAAGGTCTCTCCACTTCGTGGGACGCGCAGGTTCCACGTGCGTGGCAAGTTGGCACCGAGGTTCATTGGACCGTTCGGAGTGGTGAGGAGGATTGGAGATCTCGCCTATCGGCTTGAGTTGCCGGGACACCTTGCCGGAGTGCATGATGTGTTCCATGTTTCGCAGCTCAAGAAGTGCTTGCGTGTGCCGAGGAGCAGGTGTCTCCCGATGTGTTGGATATTCGGGACAGTCTGGAGTACTTGGAGTATCCCGTGAGGATCTTGGATAGGGCCTACAAGGAGACGAGGAGTCGCAGGATCCGGCTTCGCAAGGTTACGTGGAGTAACCACACCGAGCGTGAGGCCACTTGGGAGATGGAGGACAACTTGAGGAAGGACTTCCCTCACTTGTTTGAGGATGAGGAGTGAAATCTCGAGGACGAGATTCTTGTAAGGGGGAAGTCCGTAACAGCCCTGGTATTTGTAACCATTCAAAATTTCGAATAAAATTAAATTTGGACGAAGTTTGCTCAAATTCAGACCGGAAATCAATTCGAAATCATCTTTGTTTGAATTTATTCGCGCGTGGGCCGAATCCGTCGCCGCAGCCCAACTCCCTCTCCTTTTCCTTCTCTTCCGCGCAGCCCGGCTCTTCTTCCTTTCCCCCTCCGCGCGGCCCGGCGCCCGAGCAGCCCGACCGGGCCCAACTCCTGTTTTCTTCTCCCCGGCGCCCATACCGCGCGCCGCGCACCCGTGAGCTCGCCCGTCGTCTAGCGCCGCCCTCGCGTCGCCCGGCCCCGCGCCCGGCGAGTCGGCTCGGATTCTAGCGAGCCGCCCGCCGTCCCGTGCTCCTCTCCCCTTTTTAAAACCCCGCGCCGCCTCCGGCGCCCAAACCCTAACGTCCGCCCGTCGTCTCCCCTGCGGCCGCCGGAGCAGCCGGTCGCGCGGGTGAGTCGCGTGTCCACCTCCTTGATCTCCTTTCTCTGCCGGTGCTAGTGACCCTAACCCCATCGCCCGTCGTGCACCGGGGAGGCCGAGCCGGACCAAAGGAGATTTCAGCCGCGGCCTACCTCCCCGTCGTTCATCCCCTCCGGTGAGAACCAGCCCCTCTCGTGCTCGTTCTCGTCTCTCCGTCGCTTGCCGTGTCTTTGGTCGCCGACCCCCGTCCTCTTGCCGTCCGGAAGCTCGGGAACGGTGGATCGCGTGGTCACCGTCCCGTCTCTCGCGCGCCCGTCGATCCGCCGCCGCCTCACCTCACCGTCCGACGTCGTCCGTTCCTCTCTCGCCTCGTCCGAGCCCCGCCCGAGAACCCCGGTAAGCCCGCGCATCGTTTTCCCCTTTCTTCCCCGTGGAATGGCCGCGGATTTGCCCATGCCGTCGAGCTCCGGCCGCCGCTCGCCATGGCTGCCGTGGAGCTCGGGGCTGCCGTCGAGCTCATGCTCGGTTGGTGAGCCGCGGAGCTTCGCCACCGTCCGTAGGTGCTCGCGCGCTAGAGAACTAGGCTAGGTAGGGCGCTAGTCGTAGTCCGCGTCGAGCTCGTGCTCCCGCCGCCGCGGAGCTCGCCGCCGGCAGCCCTCCGGTGGCCCGTGCGCACCGCCAACTCGTGCGGAGCACTCGGGCGAGCACGCGCGAGCGTTTGGGAGTGTTGGTCTGCGTTGCGTTAGAGTCCGGGGGACTTCCCCTTCTGCGCCGCCGTGGAGCTCGGCTCCGGCGAGCTCGCGCCGCCACCTCCCGGCGAGCTGGTCCTCGCGATGGGCTCGCGCGGTGCGCAAGGGCATGGCGAACTCCGTGGTGGTCGCCGTTCGGCCGCCGGCGAGCCGTAGCGCCGCCACGCCTCGATTCCGGCAAGCGCGAGCCATCGCTGTGGCGGCGCCGCCCACTCCGGTGGTGCTAGCCCGGCGAGCTACGTGGCGGAATGTTCGCGGACGTGGCGCCACCGTGGCAGATTTTCTACCGACGTGGCGGCGGTGTGTCGACCATCGTGGCAGCTGCGTGGCACCCACGTGGCGAAGTAATGCCACGTGGTGCCGACGTGTAGACACTTTGTCCTTCGTGGCGCCGACGTGGCACCAACTTAGCGCCGACGTGGTGCCCGCATGTCGGGGAATATTCCGAGAGAATATTCCATTTCTTTTTATTGGATTTTCCTGAATTTCCATAATTCGTTAACCTTTGGAAATTCATATCTTTTTCCTGGAGCGTCGGAAAAATGCGCGGTCGATTGCGTTGGGTTCGTAGCGACGAGATCTACGCGTTAGTGTAGTTGTTAGCTATGTTCTAGTGTCGTAAATTCCGTCGTCCGTTCCGTTGCTCTCGTACTTTTCTCGTTTTGCGTGCCTAACCCGTTTCGTACGTTACGTCCGCGCGAGAGCTACGAGGAGTTTCCGCCCGTGCCGCAGCTTTGAGGAGTTCCCGCCGAGCAGCCGTACGAGTGCCCCGACCCGGCGTGGGACCGGCGTTTCGCAGGCAAGCCGCAATCCTTGACCACTCTTGCTCCTATTTAGCAATTGCATTAAATTGATCCATGCATGACTAATGGTTACTTGCACTTGTAGTTTACCTATGCCATACTATGCCATCTTTGCCATTGTTGCCATAGGTTGTTCTCATCGTTACTCGCATGCTTAGAATCTGCTTAGTTGCTTAATGGAACCCCATGATGACTATACATGTTTTTGTGTAAAATAAATTGTAGGTGTTTCTTAGGTGTCGAGTTTACGTACTAGATACCCTGTAGGACTTTTGCGGGGGCGAGTGTAGTCTGGTTAGGTGCTTGGGAGACTTTTGGGGAGTCTCTGTTTGGAGAGCGCTCGTTGCGGGCGCTAGCTTGTGTAGGGGCCTTGGGTTATGGGGCCCCTGTTGTGGTGACACTTGTTGAGACCGTTGTTACGAGGAGAGGGATGGTGACTCGCCCGGCAGCATAAGGACCGGTTCCTGGTTGCTCGCTCTTTGGTATACTAGCTTACCACGTGACCCGTATGGGCGAGCCGGATTGAGACGCTCGGCGGAGGACCGGGTGGGCCCGCCGTGGTGTAGAGTTAGTGTTAGTGGGTTTTGGAGCTTTGTCTCGACCCATGAGTAGAGGATATCCCACCTGGCCCGTGGTAGGCCTTTCACACCTTCGGGACCCTTTTCTGCGTTGTGGTTAGGGATCCCGGACTCGAGGGACGGCGCCCGCCGATCGATGCTTTGTTTATTGATCTTGTGAGTGTTGCTTGTGCTTTAGCCACGACGGTGGCTGTAGTTATAGTACCTCTTCACGTGGGTACAGCTTGCTTACTCTCTGCAGAGATATATAATCTATACGTATAGCCTAGCCCTCGGGTAAGGGGGCAACACCATTGAGCGACACGCTTGATTAGCATTTACTACTTCTCCCCTCGATAGGTTTTACTTCCGGCTTCGAGCCGTGGTCCGGTGGAGGTGTCTTGGACATAAAATTTGACCCTTGCGAGATTGTGTTGTTTCCTGCAAGGCCACTTATAAAATTTGACTAATAATAAATATGTGAATCACATAGACTTGAGGATTAATTGCTTTAGGTGCTAGCCCTTGCCTTCCCTTGATATATCCCAACATGCATACATTGTTGCTAGGTAGTTGCGGCTTGTTGAGTACGCGTAGTACTCACGGCTTTCCCCGTTATGTTTTTCGGACGCCGACTCGGAGGATCCCGCCGTACCTACCGACGGAGCCGCCGGAGAGGAGTGACGTTCTCGCCTACACACGAGTGCTTGTGGGCTTTGGGTCTTCACCGCCGATCTACATGTGAGACGCTTCCGCTAGTTTCCTTCATGTTCTCTCGTGGCCTGCGTGCCGCGTGTTTTGTATCCATGAGATTTGAGCACTAATTTGAGATGATGTACTTTGGAGATTCTATTATCTTGCCTTGCATTTATTCCTTCTTATGGTTTTTATGATGTTAACTGTATGGGATGTACGTGTCACACTCCTGGGAGTGACATAGAGGTACAAGGCACGGTTTTCACTAGCCGGTGAAAATCGGGTCGCTACATTTTGTGTCTCTTCACTCATAACATTTTTCAATGTTTCAATAGCATCATCCTTTGTCTTCAGCTCCAGGGTCTAGTCTGAAATGCGGGACTCTGCAATATGATACAAATCAGGATTTACCCAAAAACTTAATGAAGGATGCCAGTTGTAGCATTTTTTTAATGAAAAATAGATGTCAGTATGACATGCAGCAAGCTACTATAGGCTATTTTATCCAATTTGTTTCACTCTGAAATTGCAGGCAAAAAGCGTATGTCAGGAAGCATATCTGCTCTCAACTTCTTATTGGGTGAATGTATGAAAGGGTGAGAAGGCTTTGGTTCGAGATTGCAAACTATTAATACAAATCTGGCCCCTCGTAGAACCATTCGAAATCAGCTCATATTTTAACCCAAATCCAGTGAAGCAACCACCAATACGTCAGGTAATCCTCAAATCCCAGACCCACCAAGCTCTCCGAATCGCGCATTGCGCCATTCGCTCACAACACAGCGAATCGCCACCAAAACCCTAGCGAGTCAACTAAACCCAGCAGAAACAAAAGAAGCAGGGGCCGGGGAAAGGAACCGGAACAAATGCACACCGCGCACGCACCTAAGCTAGAGATCTTCACCCTGAACTGGGTCAACACGACATCCTTGACGCTCACGTCCTTCGCCGCCGGCACCACGCCCTCCACCAGCCCGGCCGCGGCGAGCGCGATGAGAAGCAGCACCGCCACCGACGCGAGGAGCCGCATCATCACACGCGAGATTCCAGCGGACACGGGAGCGGGAGCGGATCCGGCTACGGCCCCGTTTGGGACAGTTGTGTGGGAACACGCTCATGTGGAAAACGACTTTTCTGGAGAAGCAGTGCCCAATGGAATCGGCGACCAGCCAAAGTGATGTGTTTGGCTCCCTGTCAAAATCGCGTCCGTCGCTGGGCATCGCCCCTGCGCAACCTCAGTGGGCCGCGGTTGCCGTCACCTGGTTTCCAGCAGGAGGCTCCCCATGGCGAGGCGCCAGATGTAGGTGGAGAAGAGCGTCCTCGTCCTCGCGCGGTGCCGTCGAGCTCCGATGCGTGGATGCCGGGGTGCGGCAGCCGGAGCTCGGGCAAGGGGCAGTGCAGCTCCCTCGCGCTCGCCATGGAGGAGCTCCCTCGCGCTCGCCATGGAGGAGCTCGGGGACAGGGAGGAGTTTTGGGCCAAGGCGGAGCTCAGGTCCGGGGAGGAGCTCGGGGATGGGGCAGAGGTCGGGGCCGGCGTCCGACGGCTCAGGGCGGAGCTCAAGGCAGCCTGCTGCAAAGGCGTGCTACTGGTTGAGGGCCAGCGCACGATGCGTCGAGAATCGCTTGCGTTGGTTACAATCGAGGGTCAAGGTCGATTTGGCGTTGCAGGCAAAAATACGTTGGGGGAGGAAATCGCATCCGGTAGAAGCGCGTTGGGAATCGGAGCGTTTGGCTCCCTTCACAGCTTATATTTGATGGAATCGGGCAATAAGCTGTCCCAAACAGGGCCTACGACTTGGAGACACGGGACCGAGACGAACCACGAAAAGAAAAAGACATAGACGTTTTGGAGGAGCGACGGGTTTGGGGTGTATACGACTCCACCAAAATTATTATATTGGGTATAGATAAACAGGGACTGCAAAATGAGCTCTATTTTATTTTATTTCATTGTTATTTCAATTAGTTATTTATTTTTTCAGATATCTATAATCTCTCTAATTGTGCTGTGATGTACTCTTCATGCTAGGGTGCAGCATTGCCGGGACATGGGCTTACAGCTGAATTCTTGTTTTTTCTTATGCACTTTAGGAGGGTTCAAAAGTGACTTGGGACATTACAGGCACGAAGAGCAACAGCTAGAAGAGCACTGAAGACTCAGGTCAACACGGAGCAACAACTAAAATGGCAAGCCAGTTTGATCAAGTTTCACAACAGCATGAGGTATCCATTTGTGTGGTTTCAGACGCTATCTTCATGCAGTGGCATTTTGCTTTTAGTTGTTATTTGCTTCTGCATCAATCTATCAAAAGAGGCAAGCTTATGCTTTAATGATAATAGTAGTGTGTTATTGGTGCTGATCTGGCAGAACGGAACAATAGTCAATAGTTTTTCTTTTCTAATGCTTTTATTTCAGATTTCATAAATTGGTAATAATAACCTTTGTTTGACTAAATGTTGTGCCAACTATTCTTCTTAATAACTGATACACTGAAATGCTAATGTATTTTTTCTCGTGTATTTGAGTATTGCTTTCACCTCATCCTATATGACACATTTTTTCTATTTTTAATTCCATTTTCCAACAGCATTCATTGTAACTAGAAAAAGAGGTGCCATTTGCGCGCTCCTTGAGTTCAGTTGGATAGGACCCATCGAGTGTCAAGACTCAAGATTCATTTTGTCAAATTGGATTGGGTCATAAGTGGTAAGGTTGCAAAGTCTGTCATGCAAGAGATCATGTAAACTGTTTAACTAATTGTGCATTTAACTACAAAAATGGAACTCACAGTTTCAGTTTCTCAAATTTCAGACATGGTGAAAGGTGTACTTAAAAGAAAATTGTAATTTGCCTCCATGGGCTGAACTTTGTAAAGTTTCTTGCATCTGAGTACAATCTGGCCTTTCTTGGCCGTTTTGACCCTAAAAACACTAATCATATAGTATCTCATTTCTTTGATTGTATAAAAAATAAATTTAAGGAAACTTTGAAGTTTCAGAATGTTTTCTATCATACACTTATAAAAAATTGAAGAAAATGTGAAGCTTGAATACTTTCCTGTTGTTTTCTCTACCATAATCTACATTCTAGACATGTTGGTCACTTGCATGGGAATGGTTAAATGTTGACAAAGAAATTTGGCTTCGGGGCTGCTCACCTTATTTTGCTTCCATTGTTTTGGTGTAGGGACCACGGGACGCCTCGGAGAACTGTTTATTTGCAGAGAACCATCCATTGGGTCAAACTGGAATAGTAGGCGTCCGAGGGGCTCAGATTTTTAGGATAGTTATTGATTGCAAGAGTGTTCAAATATTTTCCCTATGCCTGTTGGTATATCCAAGTAATCTCTGAATATGCATTTTTTGTATTATATTATATGGAGGACACATGTGAATGTGGATTACATTTGCATTTTACTAGCTTTCTTTTAAAGTCACATACGAATTATTGGATGACATATGCATATGCAGACCTGAGTTATTGGGATCCCTATTGTCTTTGTATCAACCTTTATTTTTTTTGGCAAAATGATATACCAATTCATGAGTCAACTTGATTAATTTGTTGAATATGTTCACCTGTTTTGAATGACTATGATATCGACGCCCATCTTGTAGATTTTTTTTGAAAGACATCTTGTAGATGATTTAAGAAGGTAACAGGTAAAATCTTGATTTTCTTATCGTTTAGTTTAATTATGTTTTTAGCTAGTGGGTTTTTGGTAACAGGTTGACGAAGTCCTCGTTGGTGGTTGTTTACTTGTGGTTGGAACCGAGGGATTGGTGACCCTCCCCGGCACCTTAAGGACCAAGTTCTTGTGTTGTATGTTCCCTTTAGCTTATACTTACACACCACATGTTCTTGTATGGGCGGGTGCTAGATCATGATCTTAGCGGAGGATTGGCGGGCTCGCCATAGTAGTAGAGATAGTGAGTTTTGGAGCATTGACGGACCCATGAGTAGAGGATACCCCATCCGATTAGTGGTAGGTCTTTCACAGCTTCAGGACCCTTTGTTGTACTTTGGGGGAATCCTAAACCTGGAGGAGCGGGAGCTGCCGGTCGATGCTTTGTGAGTGGTCTAGTGGGCTCGGTGCTTAGGCTGCCCCCGTGCTAGGTGTCGAGCCCACCGGATGTGGGTACATGTGTAGATAGTCTGCAGAGTTATAATATATACGTATATCCGCGTTCGCGGTGATGGACATAGCCTTGTGGGTATCTACTTGATTAGTTTACTACTTCTCCCCTCGATAGGTGTTCTACTTTCGGCTTCGAGTTGTGGTCCTAATGAAAAGGTATTGATTCCTGTGAGACCACTTATAAATTTTGACTCACTTAGACTTCGGGTAATTGCGGTAGTGCTTTGAGCTCTTGCCTTAACCTTGAAATATTCTTACATGCACCACATTGTTGCTAGATAGTGCGGATTGTTGAGTACTCTATTTACTCACGACTTTTCTACTTTGTTTTTTAGTCAATGTCGACTCTAGCCTCAACTTCAAGGTCGTTGACAACTAGATTAAGAATGGGACGATGATGATTGTGAAGATGGAGGGTTTCACCTACACTCAAGTTATTGTGGAGGTCATGTTCTTTCATTTTAATTGTGATATTCAATTGGGTTGGATGTACAAGTCACACTCATGTGAACAGTGGTGAACCCAGTCACAAATTTTTGGCATGGCCAAGGCGCAACACAAAATTGTATCCAACCAAAATTTTCTTTTCCCTGATAAATCCAACAAAAAATATTAACAATACGGATGATGGAAAAAGAAATATAGAGGAAGAAATAGGTGTACCTCTCGTATGAATAATATACGATAGCATTTTAATCATATAGTTCATTCACATATACCATGAAAGGAAAATAATAAACCTATCCATACAAGATAGTCAGAAATAATAATTAAATAATAAAGAAATAGTTACATTCTTTTTAAATATTATCTTCACTAAAATACTAAGCGATTTGAGATTTTGGGGAAAGTTGGCGGCGGAATGGATGGGTAGAGCGAGCAGAAGACGCAATCAATGATTTGGGGATCATTTTTTTTCTTATGTTTGTTGTGTGCGTAGGACAAATATGGAAAGGACAATGAGCTATTTGGCTTCAGCTGAACCTAACCTAAGAGCGTCTCCAAAGATAGAGACGGCACTAACTTTCCACCTCATTTAAGAGTCATCTAAGAGGTAATATAAGACCATTCTCAATGACTTCTTTCATTTCACGTTTTTCAAGTGTGACACATCAGCTTTCTAGTCTTGTTTTGTGAAATGAAAGTGCATCTCTCAGTGTACTATTTCATTTCACATTTTTATAGACCAAACAAGACATTAAATTGTTACATAGGTGTACTAATAGGGATCCAATTTTTTGTGCATATGAAAGGAAAAGAGTCTCAATGCATCTTTCATTCTCCTTTCATCAACTTGGAAAGAGTGCCACCACCCTTTCATCCTAATGAAAGGCTTCCCTCCTCTTTCATAATTAATACCATGCCATGTCACCACTTTTGCTGATGTGTCATCTAATTAATGTCAAATGAAAGACCCACTGAGAATGGCCTAAGAGTTCATATCAACTCTAAAGTAATAATTAGATTCGTATGTCGGTGTCTCAATAAATGTTAGAGGTTGCCTTTTGAACAAGAGCTAGCAATCTTCTATCTCTTCTTTTTCTCTACTCCCGCTATCCAAAATCTCAAGCATATTTGAGCTGGAGATCGTGACCAAGAAAATAAGTTAAGAGAGTAGTTTGCTTTTAATCTGTGCACAATTCAAGATGTTGGGCTCATAGACCACGCACCCAGCCAATCATTTCTCACCTTTATCTTGCATGCAGCCAATTAAGCATAGCACTCCATTTAACTCATTTAATTAACTCCTAGGAATTAGAGACATATGCTCATTAAATGAGTGATTAACTGGTATATGATGGAGATTTCTAGAAAATAAGTTTTTTGTAATGCGCTTGAGATTTATGGATGGAGGGAGTAATAAATAATTCTAAGAGTTAGCTAAGAAGCAACCATTGGAGATGCTCTAAGGGTCTCTTTGGTTGGTTTATTTGCTTTTCACCCAAAAAAGCCAACCAAATGGGTGCTTATTTAATTGGCCGTGAAGAAAACAACTTGTTTTTCACAAGTACAAAAATGAAAGCTCCTCCCACCCCTACTTTTACTGGTTGTGGCTTTCTCAAAGTGGTAAAAATTACCCACCATGCCACCGGTTACACACATACTCATTCGTTTTCTTTTTCCTCCACCTTCTCTCGGATGATCGGCTCTTCTTGTTCTCTCTCGTGGAAGCGAGCAGGCGGCGTGCTAGGGTTAGGCCTCCGCGGCCGGCGGTGGGTCTCCAGGGCAGCGGGTCTCCAGGGCGGTTGGCGGCAGGTCTCCGGGCGGCGGGCCTCCAATCCACGCGGCAGGAGCCGCTCGCGCGCGCTCACGACGCTCGGTCGCCCGACCAGCACGGGCAAGCTACGGGCGGACGCGGCAGGCGTCGAAGCGACGCGCGGGGTAGCTACAGGCGAATCGCTACACCTATTCCACTGTCCTCTCCTCTCGCTCGCCTCCGTAAACCGGACTCCGGGTAGTTGTCCTACTCCTCGTGTGCTCCCTCATATATTCCGTACGGATGTATGATGCATGTGTGTAATGGTTTGATAGTGTAATTGGTGAAGTAAACATGTGAATTAAATTATTATTTTTATTGATTCAAAGCATGTCGGATAAAGCAGCTTGTAGTGATACCAATCTAGTATCCCAAGTTTCCTTATTCGTACTAAAAAGCATATCATTCTAGCATGTATGGCTTTGCATAACTTTATTCGTGACAACAATTTGTATGACAAGGAATTTGATAATGTGATGCGAGATGAGGAGTACCTACCACGTGAGAAATGCATCCACACATGTTGACAACGCAAAGGAAGATAATGAGGACACCATGAACATCATTCGCGATGAGGATAGCCGATGACTTGTTTACTGCGCGAGGGAGATAATTGTGGTGCATTATGTGGAGCAAATGTTTTGTATAATGCTATTATTCCATTTATGTGGACCAAATGTTGAATATTTGTATGGACCTACTTAATTTCTCTTTCTAAAATGGCCATTTTTATGTTAATATGAGAACAAATCAATGTTTTATGATTATATTACATATGCATTCTATATAGGACATATAGGGACACTACGAGTCATTTCAATAGCTTATTCACAGCCACGACCAATCAACCAAAGGGTTTCTAGCTTTTCCACAGCTCACAACAACTTTTTCACAGCTCACATCTCACGGTTGCTTTTTGAAACAGCCACGGCCCAACCACACACCCTAAAACTACTATGTGCCAGCAAATACATAAGGGCCTCCACTATGGTGCATTTTACACCTATTTATACGGTGCCACATCTCTATCTCTATATATCTAAACCGTGTGGGTTTCCTCGCAAAAGACCCCGGCCACATCACTTTGTTGATTCTAAACCGTTAGATCTTTCCTATGAGAAATATGGAACGTTTGATATGTAATTGGAATCTTATTTCTAGACCCTTCATGAAACAGAAAACAGAAAACAGATAGCATTCCTTCCACCATCCTGCTCATTTTTACATCTAGAACCATTGGGAACCGTAATATCTTTATAGGTCCTTCCACCATCTACAATCTTTCATCTAGATCCCTCACAAACTATAGTATTGGTTTTAGAACTGCCACCATATATAATTGTTCACTTACGAACCATATTTTTACAGCACCGTGAAACAAACGTATATGCTTGAGTCTAAAAAGAAACCCACTCATATATATATTTGGTAGAATTTGCGTTAAAAATTTTGGTACTACATAATATTTTTTACTACGACTTAATAAGTTGGAAATGAAATAAAGCCTACATGTTTCATTGTTCATCCCTTTTCTTGCTATAAAAAGATTTTTATTGTTAACCTCGCTTTATCCTATGTATTTTCTATTTACTATATTTTTAATCACAAAGGAAAAAATGACCCATTCAAACTACATGGAACTGTACATTAGAATACACATTTTTATATAAATTGATGCAAAGACTATAAAATATTAATAAAAATTTACTTTGGAATTTAGAGTAGAGATAAATAAATTGTTATTCACTTATATACTTAAGTACTCAATTAAATGATAATAATGTTTTGAAAATCAATTCTAATTCAAACGATCTAATTCCAAATTACTATTTTAAAATATTCCTCTATCGTGTCAATTGTTTCGGAGCAATAACGTTTTATACATGCCATGCTCGCCACGGCATCAAGCTATGTCTATCTGTGTTGCCTTAATTATATGAGGTTCCTCATCAAGCAGGAAATGAGTGCTTCATCCGTGGAGATGATAAGAGGCTCATTCTTTACACGAGCACTATGGTTGAACACTTAAATTGATTATGAGAGGAGTGCACAACTCTTATCAAAATGCCAAGATGTGGTGATCTTCTCCTAATCTCCTTTGTTCCATAAACGAGTATAGTGAAAGTTGAAAGTACCACAAACCAAAATTTGGTATATGATTTTCTAGAAAAAAAAACATTCGAACATTTTCGAAATGCTAGATATTGATTGATCAATATCAAGATTAGATCAAATATTTTACCTACACTATACATTACCAAAAGTGTAGATAACTATAGATCTATTGTATGATTGTCAAATTATATCTAGAAAAGAAAATCTTTGGCTACATAGGACTTTAGTGTAACACTATTATTTTTTCGGCAACACAAGGATCGTGTCAATGCAGATCATATCCAAGCCCTCCAACAACCTATATACTATAGCCTATAGGTTCATGCCGTTCACTCACTTGCTCGCACGCGTATTTTTCCAAATTCTATACTCTTTATTTGTATGATTCTCTTATCCATTTATATTATTACACAATTTACCATCAACAACTTTGACAATAATAAAATTAAATATAAAGCCTTTTCAATAGGATCAAAATGAGGGAGGCGCGGCGTTTAAATTCTAGTGGGCTTGTTCTGTTCGCATAACCGGGGTCGGATAGAGTCACCGTCTGCAACAACGCTGGCTATATGATTTCGTGGAGCCCACATCTTCTCTTTCTTCTTACCCCATCTCTAGAACTGTTGTCCTCACCATCATTTGCCCAATATAAAATTTTAATTGGTGGTGAGCTGAAGTTAGCTACACTTCGAACTCAACTTTTACCCTCGACATCTAGTATCGCTAAAAAAACAGTGTGGAGGCCCTAAGGCCCATGTTAGTACGTACCTCTTCAATGCATCAATGTGTTTTTCTCTCTCTCTCTCTCTCTCCTTGACGAACACAGACCGCCATGACGACAAGTTTTCTAAATCGGACCATTTTCTCGGGGCAAGGGGATTGAGGGTAGGAGTAGGGGGTGTTCGGTGTCGGAGTTATGTATGGTGGCCACCATAACATGCCATATTGGAAGGTTAGCCTCCGGTCGGGAGTGACTATGAGGTAGAGGAACGTTTCTCGAGCCTGTCATAACTAGCACCATTCCGAGCACCGGGTGGACGCTAGTTTGACCCTAGGCGTTAACCCGACCCGCTAGTTGAGCCGCTTCGCAAATTGTTGCCTTCTCGGTCGATCGGGTCCGCCTCTATCACTCGGTGAGGACGCATCGGCCGATTCAGCCCCTGGCTGAAACTTGGCCCCCGCCTAACATTCTCTCGCACCTACGCTACGCACGCATGCGCGCACACACACACACACACACCAACAACACAACAGTTGGCGAGCGCTGTTGTTTTTTTTAAGGCGTACTCAAATGTATTAGTTAATGAAACTAGAGTACATGAAGGGAGACTCTCCCTTGATTACAATCATAGTCCTCCTTGGCTACAAAGCAGAATGCATGTGGACATTTGCATTGCGATCTACCGAAACCGACCCCAAGAGGGTGCCAATACAAGGTAATTGTGGTAACAGGATGAAGTGGATAGCACACGGATGCTATGTGAAAGTTGCCTCGAGGGGGGGGGGGTGAATAGGCAATGTAGATAAAAACTTGAAAATCACAACACATAAAACAAAAGGTTAAATTCGCCCTTGATGGACCTTCGATCGCAGACGGAACTTCCGTCGGGGATGAGGGGGAAAACCTTGGAATCGACAAAGGAGGTGGAATCGTAAGATTCCACTTGAATGAAACCTTTCTTGACCTCTTAAAAAAGTTGTACCTGCAGGAATTCAATAGATACACACCACACAAATAGATTGGGTGATAAACACCCAAATGGAAAACAAGCAAGCACACAACAAAACGAGCAAGAGAGACACGGGGATTTTTTCACCGAAGTTCGGACCCCTCACAAAGAGGTTCCTACGTCTCGCTTGAAGAGCTCACAAAGAGTCGGGTCTCTTTCAACCCTAATCCTCCCCAAGTGACCACAAAAGTCAAACTTGGTTTTCTTCTTCTTCCTTCGATTCTTTTTCTTACGGAGACGAATCACAACCTTCACAAACTTCCCAAGGCTTACCACAAGCTTGGGAGCTCTAGGGTAACACCTAGCCAATCTAGGAGAACGAATCTCTAAGAGTAACAAGTGAAAACGAGATTAGTTGCTAGAGGATGATGCTATCAAGCTTGGAATCAAGACGGGGACTCTCTCAAATGGCCTTGGATCTCAAAGGGAATGGAGAGAAGTGAGAGAGAAAGCTTGAGCATAGATTTGTGAGTTCAAAAAGCACCAGACAACTTTGCTCACGGGTTGGTCAAACTTTTATATAGTGGGGGCTCAAAAAGAGCCGTTGGTAGGTCAATAATGGACTTGACGAAACTTCCGTCGTGGACGGAACTTCCGTCACCCTAGTGAGTCAAAGGCCAAAAACGCTAGGACGAAATCGTCAACGTAGTTGGGACTTCCGTCCCAAACTCTCTGGAATTGACGGAACTTCGTCGCTGGAGAATTGAACCGGCTGGAGTCCCGAGACGGAACTTCGTCCGGCTTGGCACTTTCGTGCCAAACTCTCTCGGAATTGACGGAACTTCCGTCCCGAGACGGAACTTCCGTCCTAGGCAATGAAAATTAGAATTGGTTGGCTTTTTGATCTTTGGATTTTTGGTATTTGGATTCCAAGTTGGTTTGAGGTAGCTAGAGCACATTCTTCCCCGCACGTAAGATCGTTTCACCCCTTTTTATAGTTTGGCACACCTATACTCAAAAAGCTACCAATCCACACTTATGGCTCTCGCTTTTGAGTACTTGATCAACTTTTTGAATAAGGGGTGTACTTTCTCACATTGTGGGTATAGTCACATTGATATCCTACACATACACTCAATAACACATTAGAGTTTTTAATTCTTTGTCATTTATCACCAAAATTCACTAGGGGGCCTAGTTGCATCTTCACTCGTGGATGTCCTCGTCGGGGACTCATGATGACACCGGAAAGAGAGGACGTGTAACCGCGACGATGACATCTCCAAATGACCTCGGATGTGCTCTGCGCTTGTCGTGTCGGTGGTCCCTCCGAGCCTCCACGAACTTGGTACTTGAGGTTGTAGTGCTTGGAGCCGTAGATCTTGTATAAGCTTCACCGGGCTCAAGCGATCATGAAGATGTTCCGGAATACACTCCATCGTTGAATCCGGGGAGCTTAAACGGAGCTCAACCGGAACGGTGGAAGTGTTGAGAGAGAGGGGATACCTTCCGCGTTGAAAGATGATCCAACCTGAAATCAATAACTTGCTTTGGACACAAAGATGGGAGTTGGGTGTAGTTTCAGCAGCTCTATTCACCCGGAAATTTGCCCACCGGTGCGTAGATCCGGGCTCCCGGGGCCAAGGGGGTCAACCTCTTCCAAGGGTGACCGCGCCACCCGAAAGGGTGGCGGGGAGGGGGGGTGGTCTTTCCTCGCCTACGCCATGTTTGTCCTCTTCAAGAGAGGCCGGCGAGGCGGGGAAGCCTTCTCTTGGATGGAATCGGAGGGCGACCGGGGCATACCGCACAAGAGGCGGGTGAATGGGGATAGGTGGGGATGGATGGATGGTGGGTTGTCGGGGAAAAGGGGAAAAAGGAGGTGGAGCCGGATCCGGACCGGTGCTAGTCCGTCGGATCTTGGGACGGCCCGTCGGAACCAACTCCAAGAGAGGTGGTGGTGACGCTCTGTTTTGGCGAAGGGGACGGCAAGGTGGCGGACGGGGTGGTAGCGAGAGGCGGTGGTCGATGGGACGGGCAAGGAGTGGGGAATGGAGGTGGCGGCGGATGGTGTGAAGCCGAGGATGGGGGCGGGGTCGGACAGCCCTAACCTCAAGTCGAAGTCCGGTGACCATGGCAGGGGTGGGTGGGGGAGAGGGGAGACAAAAGAGGAATTTATTTCATTGATAGAGACTTGCAACTCTTGTTGATGGTAGGACGCAGGAGCCAAGTCGGAGACGAGAAGGACGACACCGGCGACGAGGAGCAACCGGAGGAGGAAGGCGCCATGACTAGATGGTTGCATCCGGGGAGAGAGGGGCTTCCTCTCCTAGCCACCGTCGGCGAGCCGGGCGGGAGGAGGAGGAGCCCGACCGCAAGGCGGTGGCGGGAGCCGGGGCGGTGGTGGCGGGGCGGCGGGAGCGAGGCGGAACCCTAGTAGGAAGGTAGTTGACACATGCGCACAGTCTGCTTCAGAACAGTTGACACCGGCGAGCGCCGCTGTTACGATCACCCGGTCACTTGCTTTGGCTCCACGATTATGCCATCAACTCGTCGCCACCATCATCACCACTGGACAGGTACATCCAAAGAGCGGCAATTTTCTTTCGAGAAAATAAAAACAGAGGCAGCTGCGCCTTGTATGGCATCCGGCACGGACTCTGAGGACTGAATGAGCCACTGAGTGAGGGAGGCGAGCGTGGGCCCCGCACGGATCTCCGTCCCATTCCTTTCCACGTGGCGGTGACGTCACACCCGAATCAAACCACAGCCTCTTCTGAGTTGTAGGATAAGGCTCGTGCTCCTCCGCTCCCGCTCGCCCAATCATCGTGGCCTCAGCGCTGGGCGATGGTGGTAACAACAACCCCATTTGTTTAAGCCGCGCGCCCCTGCTGCCTGCTTCCCAGCATCAGTCGGTGCATCACCATTCATCGCCCCTTGCCTTGCCCTCCACTTCCTCCGTTGCGTCGGCTATATAAATCCAGTGGGGCCTCGGGCTGCCTTGCATTCCCGGACGAGGCAGAGAGCTCGGCGTCCATGGCGCCGGACGAGGACAGGAGCCGCGCCGCCGCGGGGTACCGGCACGGCCCGCCCTGGGTGTTCAAGGGCAGGCAAGGCTCCTTCCTTTTCTTTCCTTCCGTGTGTTGTTGCGCACGCTCCGTGCGTTGCTGATGTTTCTGGGTGGGGGCAGCGCATTGTACCAGCTGCATTTGGTGAAGGCGTCCACGGCGCGCGCGTTCGTGCCGCCGGAGCTGCGCCTCGTCGAGGCCTTCGGCTACACGCTCGGCGGCATGTTCCTCGCGCGGTACCACGACAGCCCCGCCGGCGAGTTCGACGAGGTACGCTGCTGCTGCTGATGATGATCACCCTGACCCTGATTGTGAAGATTGATCGGTCTTCTCACTCCCTGCTCGCCTGGCTTGCAGCTCGTGGTGATCGCCGGCATTGTCTGGAACCCGCCGACCTCCTGCGCGTGAGCACCTCATCATCTGCTTCTCGCTCTATTAGTTTCTTTAATCGCTTCCAGGCTTCTGATCCACTACCGCTTGCCCGGACAACTTGGATTAGAAAAAAGGCCCAGACCTCGTGCGCGCCAGGTTCCATTGATCTGCGCGCGGCGATAAAAAACGCCCACTTGCCTGTACTTGCGGCCTTCAATTATTTGGGGGGAATCACTGCCGTGCCCAGGTGCGCTGCACTTGCTCCGCGTGGCCACCCCGGCAAGTTGCTGTGTTGCTCGGCATCGGCAGGAGGTCGGGTGCGTTTGTTTACTGAGGTCTAAATTTTATAGCTGTTATATCAAAAGAATCTTAAAGGTACTCGGTAGGATAGTCAGGGGAGAAAGCATATATGCATGTGGCAAACAGAGCCAGATGAAATGCAGCAGTTGTCCTGACACTGTTGGTTGCTGCCTGACAGACGCCTAATCCTCCTCTTTCTTGCACACACACACACAAACCAAGAGGTTGCGAGATTACTATATGCTGGTTTGTTTGATTTGGTCTGAACACTGAACATTTTCACAGGTGGGCTGCAAGAGTGTTGGTGAACAGCGTCGAAGCCTGCCGGCACGGCCGCAAGGTGCCACTGGAATTCCTCCTCGATTTGCTAGGTGTTGATCCCTGTTCCTATTGCATTCCTGATCGAATCCATTTTCGTTCTTGTAGGAAGTAGGGCTGCCAAGCCATGTTGCCACATTCTCAAAGGTACTACTGCTAATGCCTGCGTAGTGCCAGGGGTATTAAATTAAGAGCGCAGCAGTACGTTTTAGATTGACAAGAAAAATGTTTGTCTCTGAAATTTGTGGCACGTCCATCACTTGAGGTAGACTGAAGTCGACGTGCTCAGAAGTAAACCGCTGGTGAAACCGAACAATTTCCTCAGCGTGCTTGGAGTGGACTCGTCCATCGTCAGCAAGCAACCCAAAGGCCGTGAGATCGAGATTTCAGAGACCAAGGGCTCGTCCACTATGCATTTGTGCAACATCAGCCTGCCACTTACCGGTAATTTCATTCATCCTTTCCTTACAAAAAAAAATTATTCATCCTATCTGATTATAAATGCATCTATGCCACATTTCTACGGTACTATAATTGGTAGGCCCTCCTGGCAAAATATAACTGGTAGGCCCGAATATGCTGGTATTTGACTGAACTGAACTATTCAGTTACACCTGGAACATGGGAAGCGTATGTTTTAAACAGCATTAGTAATACCTAGGCTCATCAGAAACCATATATTCATCTGAATCTGCTAAACGAACAGCAATTTAGAACATCCTAATCCGTTAGTTTACTTCATCACGGTGGACCAATGAATGTCAAATACTTCTGGGTTCTGAAAAGACTTCAGAATGACATCTTCCTAACATTATCCTATTATCTCACCAAATGGCACTTTGAATACTTCATCCTATTGATTCACTGCTTTATTTCACTTTCTAATCTTGCAGAAGTGGCACCAGGATCACATAAGCACCACAAGTGGATGGGCCCGGCAATCAGAATGTCGCTTCCAAGCTTCAGGTTAGGTAAAACAAACCCGGTAGCCTCAATGATATCTCAAAAGTAAACTGTCAAGTCCTTACATATGTCCCAAAATAAGAAAATTGAATACTTCAAATAGTCTTGTGCAGTTTACTTCTGAGAAAATTTAAAGTTTACTAGTCGAAACGGTTTCCTTTTGGTACTGTGGAACATGTACATGACTCGCTCGCTGCAAATTTCAGTGGACAGACAGAGGACCATCCTGATCTTCTCAAGTACTCTTGCCAAGTAGAATGCAGGTGACAACGTAAAAAATAGTATATTTTTGGTAGAGTATTTTTTTTCTATATAGAACAAGTGAGCATGTATTTCTTGTGCAGGGTGCGTCCCGTAAAGCCTGCTACGATTTGGAGTCCAATAACAACAGAACCACAGGAACGCTCCAATGGCAAGATCAGCAGCCCGGACTCGGATGCGCAAAAACAGAGCATTTCGGTCTTGTTATCGAGGCCCATCTTTGCTCTCGAGTTCAATTCCCTGAGGATGCACGTTGACGCTCCGAAGATCGTTGTCCCAGACTGCAAGAGGAAGGATGTCAGAATTTCCAGTACTCGAGTCTGATGGAGTCTGATGCAAGAGGAATTATATTTTAGATTGTGCGCCGTGGTTGGCAAAAGCGGGAGTTTTGACCAAGTTTGACCGGTTGCTTGACGAGTTCATGGAATTTGTGGTTGTTCTCGACACCGTATATTCTTTCCTCGTTTGTGAAGTGTGTAAGAAAGATTACGCTGGATGTGCAAACTGCTTGCTGTACTGACAGTCGGAAGTTCTTGGGTTTCTATTGTGAAGGTTTTCAGATATAAAGAACTTTGAGAACACTTTATAACTTTGCAGTATTTGCGGTTATGTATACATTGGATCCAGCATAGTAGATAGAACAAGTTTAAACAGAATAAAAAAATAAAGGCATTGAGCCACTGACATAAAAGAAAAAGAACCTGTAAAGATGAAGACTGAAGAAGCATGTGCAAAATTCAGAAACAAGACTTGCAGCGTGATCATGAACACAAAGTTTTCTAAGTTTCAGATTCTTTTTAAAAAAGACGAGGCGCCATTTGTCACTATCGCCGTAACCTAAACAACTCACACTGCTAACTCCACCGTGAACATACATGGCAACAGAAACAAGCCACACACACGCATGACAGTCCTGCAACTAATTCTGAACCACCATTGTTAGCACTAACCTCTGAACCAGTCATGCAGCCACGGCAACGGATCAGTGATGATCAAACCACGGCAAGAAGCTATGGATGTCGTCGAAGCCACAAATGCAAGCCAGCTCGGGGTCCATGAAGCTCAGAGGCAGGGGAGACATGGGCACGCAGATGATGTCCATGGCCATCTCGCCGGCCTGATCCCGACACGCCGGCGGCGGTGGCGGCGTCGTCGTCAGAGGCAGGCACCCCACGGGCGGCTTCTGCTCTGTCCTCACCGGCGCTTTGGCCGTGACCGGGACCATCTCGATCGGCTCTGGCTGTCGGCCGGCGGCGAGAACCGACGGCCGCGCTGCCTGCACAGAAGCCGGCGAGCTGGCCGAGACGCGCTTTGGCTTGTCGCAGCTGGACCCCGCCGTGGAGCTCTCGTCGCTGTACAGGACCAGCTGCAGGTCCTTCGCCGGCGTCGCGGCGTCGGACGACGTGCTGGCGGTCGGACTCGGCCGGGGCCTGCGGCGGGCGGCGGCGGTTCTCGCCGGCGGGTACCTCTTCTTGAGCGTGCTGTTCCAGTAGTTCTTGATGGCGAGGTCCGTTCTCCCTGGCAGCTGGGCGGCGATGACGGACCAGCTGTTTCGACGGAAACGTGAAGCGAACATTTTTGCCGTGTCAGTGATGCAGCGAGCGAACAAATTTCAGAGGAAGCATGGGTTCGTGTGAGAGTGCTTACCAGCTTCCCCTCTTGCTGTACATCTCGCAGATGATCCTGTCCTCTGCCGGCGTGAAGTTGCCGTGCTTCAACCCCGGGCGGAGATAGTTCAGCCACCGGGAACGGCAGCTCCGGCCGCACCGCTGCAGTCCTGGAGAAGTGAGAACCATAAAAAAACTTCTTGATTAGATCATGTGAAGAAGTTCGATCATAAGGCTCAGGTCTGCCTATATTGCATTCCCATGATCTACGAGTAACAGTAGAGTAGTGGAAATGAAAGCACGACGATTATTGCAGCTCTAATGTAACTCCCGTCAGTAAAAGAGAAACTGCTTCACAAAGTTGACTGAAGTAGACTTTTCACGGGGCTGGATGCCTAGATAAGCAATGAAAATTCTACATTGGCTAAGATAAACGAATAATTGCATTAAAAGTTGGGCATATATAGTATGATGACATGCACAGTGCTCATATCTTCAACTACACTGAAGTGAATAGAGTAAATGAATTGCATTAAGACGACGTTGCATATCTAGTAATGTGTTTACATGTCCAAGAGGAAGAGAAACAAATATAGCAGCAGACTCGGTTTATGGCTTGGATGAAGGAATATACAGATAATTTTCTGGTCAAAGATAGAAGAAATCATTTTCATTTCAGATTTTCCCTCTTTTTTCTTAAGAAATATAGGTAAGAAAGGTAAACAGATCAATTGGTTAACTAATAATGATGATTATGCATGTGAAGCTAAAATTTAAAAACAAACCTAAAGTGTTAGACAATGCTTGCCAGCTACGGCCAATGCCATGCTTCTCGATGTGATTCCTGATCAAGTAATCCTCTTCCTTGGACCACTTCCCCTTCTTCATCATGCCCACCCTTTGGTGTACTGAACTCGGCTAGATTTTCTCTTGTCTCCAAAAGGGGCACAGGAATTCAAATGGAGGGTAATGAGGCTACCAATTTATAGTGCAGCGGTAATTGTACGGAGAAACACCTAACGCGTGATGACTGATGACTGTTAATCCCACGTTTTACTCTGCAGTGATATCTCTATGCCTCTTGTCGTTTTATTGTTTTGTCTTGTATTATATCCAACGATTCCTTTTTCTAAAACTGGAGGAGAAGAGAAGGATGAGATAAAAGGGGAGCGTAAAAAGGGAAAAATTCTCGCAACATATGATGATGCTGCAGAGGTATAGAAAATAATATTTTTTTTTTTTGAAAAAGAAATGCCATTCCTTCATATGTTACCATTTGATGTAAGAATTATGCACGTCCGCGTCGTCTCTCCAGGGAATGCCCATGAAAGTTGAGTAGATTCCTCCCTGTTGCTCACGAACAAGGTGGTGCAGCCTTTGAATTTCTAGCAGCATAAGTGTTTGAATTCACTAGCTCTGTCATATCGATGTTGTGTTGTCTATATATTTTAGTATATTTTAATGGTGTTACAAGGCTCGACACACATAATTGGTTCTAAACTTGCTGAACATAATTACACTCCAGGACCATAAAAGGGAAAAACGGAGAGATGCTCAAGCTGAAGTGACAAAAACGGAGAGATGCTCGCACTGAAGTGAAGCAGCAACTTTCAATACCACCATCAGTACGATAAAGCGAGAAAGGAACTCTTTCTTTTTCTAAAAGAATAATGTGCGCAACGTTGAAGAAATTCCATAGGCGTTTCCATAGAAGGCCAAAAAATATCCGTGTCTTTATCAATAAGTCTATGCTTATCTATCGTTATTCTTCTTATCAAATAAGTAGCTTATGGACAATTTAAAGAGCTGCTTCTTTTTAGATTGATCTATAGAACTGCTTGCTCCATGCAACTCCTGTAACACAGCAACAAACAACAGTCGTACAATAAACAAAAAAGCATCACAGTAAAAATGTAGAATCTCAAATATATTCCATATTCTACAACAGTAGAATCTTTTTTAAGGCAAAAGTAGAATCTTAATTTTTTTAGGTGAGTAGAATCTTAAATGGAAGCACGGACCTCAAAACTTAAAAGGACAGATGGATACATGGGCCTCCAGTTACCAATTTAATGGGCTTCATGTCCAGACTCCAGAGGACATGTTATTAGTTAAGCAAATATACAGCCTTCCCTTACGGAAAAAGAAGTAACATACTAGCCTGGAAAAACCAACCAAGTTGAAAGTATGTAGTACATTAAGGGTCAAATCCTTGGAATTTTTGTAGAAATCGTACTACATACTTACTAGAGCGCACGCACTCCCTTCACCATAGCAAAGCTATGATTGGACGCTGAAATTATAAAGTCCAAGGGGTTAGTAATTGGGATAGAGTCGAGTGAGTACGAGAGGAAGAATCTACCGGCATTTGATCGCCGAGAATGAGGCCAGATTCAAACAAAATAGCTGGGACCACTTGCAGTTGCAGTACAGGATAAGGCGAGAGATGTTTAAAAATCACCCGCAGCTGACGCATCTAGAAATATCCTGAGCTTGTCGACCTTGTCGCGTCATACTCTTCTTTACTTGCACTAATCTTGAACTAATCTTGAGCTTTGTGCAATTATCAGGGCTTAACTATTCAATTACATGAAAGATCCACAGCCGTCTCATCAATTCTCCCAAGCCATCAAAACGATGGGTCCCACCAAAGGAAAACTGCTATGCTCATCCCAGAATTGTACCTTTAATTTGACATATCACCTAGTAGTAGTTTCCATTTTATATGTATCACAAACTATTTTTATTTCTTAAGTTTAAAGTAATCCTGGCATATGGACACAAATATTAATCTACATTAGAATGAAATTATGGTTGCAGCGTGCAAATAACAACTACAACTGCATCGGTAGTCCAAATCTTATGCAAATTGAACTAGATGTCGGATGGCTAAAACCACTTCGTTAATTGACCTCAAGTAGAGTATTATTTTGTCTAGAAAAAGTGAAAGTAACACATCTGCATTGCTCCTCCAAGTAATCATTAAACCTTGTTTGCCACAACTTATATTTTAGCTTTTTCACACAAATAAGTAAGTACTAATAAAAACTTCATCTGATGACATATATTCAAATGAACTAAAAAAGGCAGCACAACCTATACTATGTAGTAACAATAAATAGAAATCTATCTTGCATCTCGCATATAAAAAAATATGTAAATTTGGAGTGCATCTAGCATCAATAAAATTGGTCATCATCTTGGAGTCCTGTGTAGGGTGTACCTCGTGAAAGAAAGGTTGAAAGCGATTGGATAACCGTAGGCACCTCCTATTGTTAATATTTTACCGTATATATGCATCTATACCGTAAAATAGCGTGCCCCCACCATGGTACCAAACATGCTTGGCTACAATTCAACACTGGATGTTTGAATACGTAATATGACATGCGCGAATTCAATTCACTTTGGCAAAGGAGACACCTGCTATTGTTGTTAGGAAAATAAACTTTGTGATTATTATGACACGTTCCCTTTCTTCCCAAAAATACCCGTGTCCCATCAAAATCTTCTCCCAAACCTTCCGTCTGGTCTCCCGCAATCGAGTCACGGTTCTCCCACCAGCTCTGTGCCTCCCGCGCGTCGGCGCACCGCTGCTTTCTTTTTTTAACCTGGACAACTACGGTACAGCTGTAGTATCTGAACGTACGCACAAACACACACACTCACGCCACCACTCACACCACACACGCACCCTGCGCGCGCTAGACACCTACACAAACTATACACACCAACGCGTCCTTTTCAGAGATCGACGAAGACCCTTGGCCTTCGTAGGCGACGAGGAGCGCCGCAGTCCCGTTGTAGCTCCACGCGTTAGTCCACGGGAAACTTTTTTACCCGGCCGCTGCGACCAGAGAAGAGAGAGAAACCAGGGTTCCGGGCCGGCCGGCCATCGCCCAGGCCCGCGGGGATCTCACGCATCCCGACGCCGCGGGCACACGCGGCGCGCTCTGCTCTCCCCTGTCTGCCCGCGCGCACTCGCGTGCCTCCTCCTCCTCATCGCCTCCTCCCCACCTCAAAGCCGAGCCAAGCCCACCACTCCCCCACGCCACCCACCCCACCACACCGCGAGCGCGGCGCCCGAGACTCACCAGACCCCTCCTCGTCCTCCGCATCCCGAATGCAATCGTCAGTCCCGGCCGCAGCGGCGTAGCAAGGCTCGAGATATCTCTCTGCCGCGGCGAGGGGAGGGAGGATTTGCCGCGGGGCCGGGCAAGTTGGATGAGAAGGGCGGCACCGGCGGCTGCGGCGGAGGAGGATGCGGAAGGCGTACAGGGACTCGCTCAAGGTGCTCGAAGCTGACATCCAGCACGCCAACACCCTGTAAGCCTTCCCCTTCCCCTCTCGTCGTCCTCGTCTTCCCAATTCCCCGCGGGCCCGTCGGCCCCCTCTCGGTTGCGCACCAGTTCACTCGGACGGCTTGGCCTCCTCTTCTTGGTGTCCGGTTCCTCGGCGGAGTTCGTGCCCGCGTTTGCGGCAGGCATGGAACGCCGCCGCGCGCTGTAGGCGAGGTGGCGCAATGTGTGCGCGGGGCCGGGAAGGGGGTGACAGATTGGTCGATCGCGCGTCCCGGTCCCGCTTGCCCCCGTGTGTTCGATGGGGTTCGTCGTGGCGGGGATGGCGGGGTTGTTCCATGCGTTATAGGTGAGTGCACGAGCGGGGAGCGGCGGTAGATCGGGAGGGGATCGCATGTGTTTAGCGTGTTATCTTACTAAAAGAAACAACTTTGCTCTCCATGTGTGTTCCAGCGTTCTAAATTATAGTATTTGCCAAAGGAGAAAGGGGATGAGAGGCGAGGTTTGTCTGTTCACTGGGGTGCATGTGATCCGTCTAAGTGATGTTTTGTATGTTTGCTTAATCAGGGCCTCTGAATTTCCCCGGGAGTACGATGGTGCGTGCCTGCAGATGCGGCTGTCCTACAGCCCTGCCGCACATATATTCCTGTTCCTGGTGCAGTGGACGGACTGCAGCCTCGCCGGGGCGCTTGGTCTGCTGAGGATTCTCATATACAAGGTTTGTTGTATGTTCCATCGCATGGTCGTTGGTTTCTGCTCACATTGTGGAGGCAACTGGCTGAATTATGTAGCTCATTGTGCAGGTTTATGTTGATGGCACGACGACTATGTCGACGCATGAACGGAAAGCCAGCATCAAAGAGTTCTATGGTAGAGCACATGATGTTCTTATAAGTTTGCCTAATTATGCAACCTTCTTAGCTGTTTTAACGATAGTAATTTAGTAATTTCTGAATATTTGACAAGAGCAGCTGTCATATTTCCCTCGTTGCTGCAACTGCAAAGGGGGATCACCGATATGGAGGACAAGAAGCAGAAGGCTGTGTGCATGGAGCATTACAGGAGGAGAGATGAAGATGAACACAACAGGTTATCTGTTATTGATGCTGAGAGGGAAGAAGAGTGCGGGATTTGCTTGGAGATGAACAGCAAAGTTGTGTTGCCCAACTGCACCCATGCTATGTGCCTCAGATGCTACCAAGACTGGTATACATGGAATTTCAGTTTCTGGCCATGTGTTTTGCGTGACTGCACTGCGTATTATTTTCTCAATTGCCATATACTGTTGTGTAACTGTCTCACGTATCCACTGTTATGGTTATTGATGAACAAAGTTTTGTTGGACCTATGGATGACTGTCTATATTGGTCCTTCACATAGTATCTCTTTAGAATCATGGAAACATAGGTTCTAGTACTGTGAAACATAAGCTCCTGATAATAGTGACTTCATAAGTTCTTTCCTAACTGATAGCTCCCCCTGCTTGTGGGCTCAAGCACAAGATTTACCTTTTCTAAGAGCCGATGAATGTCTTATAGCTAAACGGAACAGGATATAGTACTCTGTAAAACAGATTTCTAGTTATTTATGTGTAGCCCCATTGTCTGCATCATTCTGAAAATGATTTAAGCATTACAAAGTGTGTTTTTGTGATACTCAGACAACTGAGTGAGGATGCAAATTGTAGTTATTAACTACGTGAATCTTTTCGAAATTTTGTTCTTCCATTCGTTGTTAAAAGGAATACTTGAGTATGGCACTATAAAAAAGTACTGATTTTTCTTTTCCGCCCTGTCCATGAGGATGCCTATTCAGCTACCGTGTAGATCAGGCACTCTCTGTGTACAGTTCATTGATTGTGCGCATGAAAATATGGTACTCTGTTGCTCACTTCAGCTAACATTTTCACCAATTAAACATGTTTGTGGGTCCTACCAAATCATAGTAGCTTTGTATGTTAGCAACCACTGATAGTGGTTGTCTGCAATTTATTGTTCAAAAGCATTAGAGCTGTACACAAACAACCTTATTTAGTATTCACAATTGTGTGTTCTATGTGATCCTATGATAGTTGTGCGGTATGTCTGTATTATCTGCTCAATGCATCTATTTTTTCACCTTAGCTTGAATGGAGTCCCTGAATTGATCTTGCTCAATGGATCTGTTTTTTCACCTTAGCTTGTATGGAGTCCCTGAATTCCTTGTTCTGGGGTTGTTATATAATCATTACAATTAAAACTGATACCATGGTCTGACCAAATAAACAAATATTGCTCTTTTGCAGGAATTCTAGATCACAGTCCTGCCCATTCTGCCGAGACAACCTGCAGAGGATTGGCCCTGGTGACTTATGGATCTATGTTGAGGAGCAAGATGTGGTCGACTTGGAGACAGTGTCGAGAGAGAACCTCAGACGGTTGTTCATGTACATAAGCAAGCTGCCTCTGATTGTTCCAGATGTAATCTTCAGTGTTTATGATTCCCACATAAAATGACCGCGGTGCCGCCTTCTGAAACCCTTCAGCCAATGTCCAGTTTCCAATTAATCTTATCCCACCTTCACCAGTTCCATGCTTTACTTGCTTCTGGAAGTGCCTGAACTGCTCCGGATGGCCATGTTTTAGAGATCTTGTTTAGTGCCTGCATGTTAATCATATCCAGCCACTCTGTACATAACTGACTTGGCTCTGTTCATACAGAACTTGTGCTTGCCCCAAAACGGAGGCAGTCCTTTTCAAAACTCATGTTTCCAAATTCTATATTTCTAAGGTCTGGAAAGATTTTAATGCATAATACTGTTGTCAGTTATGACCTGTTAAATAAGAGGCTCAAAACTGTCAATGAGTTGTCGGCAATGAGCCTCTTGTTGAGCTAGCTTTTCTTGCAGCAGAAACTCAAACAATTGCATTTCAGGCATCAGGACAGAAATACTAGTTGATTTTTGATTTTTTGTGCTCTTTCAGCAACATCTGTTTCCTCCAGCAATATGTTTAGTTGGTAAATACCGAAATTACAGATCACAGAACCATTTTCTTTTGAATCTGAAACTATATGAGCGTTGAGGAACACATTCACGAAAATCATAAGTTCCATTTTTCCAAGGCATGCGCAATTTGAGCAAAGGATATTTCGGCTCTTAAATTAATACAGATCAATGTACATTCGGTAGGCGTTCCTCTGCGGCGCGTAGTAGTCCTGGACGGTGGCGTCCACTTGGAAGCCGGCCTTCCGGTACAGCGCGACGGCGGCCGTCCTCTCCGGGTCGACGTGGAGGGACACTCGCTGGACCCTCCGCCTCCGGCACCGCTCCACGGCCGCCGCCAGCAGCGCCTCACCGTATCCCTGTCGCCTGTAGCTCTCCTTCACTGCGACCACCAAACCAGAGTTGCTGTATTGAGTCACGGTCTTAGCTGAAAACAGAATGACAGAATGAACGAGACCGATAGAGTGAGCTCCACGTGTCTTCGTACCGGCAAGCTTGGTGATGCTGGCGCAGTGGGAGGTGTTGAAGGTGTACATGGCATAGCCGGAGACCTCGTCGGCGTCGGCGCTAGACGTGGAGTAGATCAGGCCGGAGTTCCGGCGCTTGAGCTCGTCGTGGAAGGAGCGCGCCAGCGACTCGTGCTTCGGGAAGATCCTCCTCTCCAGACGCACGATATCCTCGATGATGCGGCCAGCTCGCTCGTGCGATGGGTCCAGTTCAAGTATTGTTGCCGCCCCCGCCGCCGCCGCTGCCACAGCCGCCATAGCTTCTGCCGAGTGCTCGAGTCGTGGCAGAAAAGGGGACATACGTTTTGTGGTTTGGGCCCAGTTTTTGTTTACTTTTGATAGAATCGACCCGGCCCATGAACAATGTCGTAAACGCAAAGGGAGCGAAACGCCGAAGCCCCTAACCCCTGATCACCCGCTCCTCCCACTGGTGTCGCGGGGCAGCGGCGGCGCCGACGAGTCACCACCGAGCGCGATGGCGAGTTCGGCGCTGAGGCGATCTATCCCGCGGTGCGGCTCGCTCAGCCGCGCCCTCCTCTCCAACCCGCCACCCTCCGCCTCCGCGGGATCCGGCGGCGCCTTCCATCGTTCATTCCAGTCTGGTGAGCAAACCCGCACCTCCTCCCCTTTCCTTCTCTGTTTTTCCGCCTCTCGCTAGTCCTCCTATGCAGTGTATCCTACTTCCTATACCCGCGTTATACGCTTTTTTTCTGCTCGCTCGCCCTTGCCCATTAGTTGTAACAAAATTCGAATTCAATGACCGTAGATCTAGGTCTAACCGCAATGAGTCTGTACATTTGCTGGAACCCATCGATTTCCAGCGGTTTCATATGTGGCTTTCGATGGACTGATGTTAGAATGGTCTCTGTAACCATAAGACTATTATTGATATGCTTGCTTGGTTCAATTTGTTGCTGTACAGGGGGTGGGGAGACCGCGGAAGAATTCGAGAATCGCCTGTTTGGGAATAGTGGCTCGACTGATGGATCGCTCTTTCAGAAACTTGACAGGGTTGGGAATGCTGGTAGGAGATATGGCATGGGCTCTGGAATGGGTGCTTTTGGTGGGTTCGGCAACAGGAGCATGGGGGGTTTTGATTCCTTGAACGATGGCATGAGTGGGATGTTGGGTGATGCGGCACGCAACTTCGAGCCTGACGATGAGGAGGATGAGGAGTGGGAAAATTTCGAGTTCAGGCCAGATGTGCAGTATAGGAGAGGTTCAATGTACAATGTCCGGGTAAGATAGTAGTTTTTGGACCAGTAGCACTTGTTTTGTGTGGGATTTAAAACAGAATTATACAAGGCAGAAGTTTGTCAAACAAAAAAAGAAATGGCTTTTTTTCCTGTTTGCTACTTCCTAGATAATGAAAAACTACCAGATGACAGTGGATTCACTCTTTGTAGTACCTTTGTGTAATTTACATTAGTCTATTTAGTGACCTGCCCTTGTTGGATTGCTATTCTAATGTCATATTTTATTCAACTCCTATGATTATAGGACCTTGACCTTACAAGACCTGCAGTCGCAAAGAACCCGCCTCGACCACAGTTTGAAACAACTACAAAGGAGGTTTTAAGGAAAGCTGATTTTAGGGTGAGTACATCTACTTAGCAAGAGTAATTTACTGCAGTATTAATTTGATTTTATGTTCTAGATTTGGCATTAATGACCCTTGTAAACCGTAGAGCTTCTATGTATTCCTTCCGTCCTAATTTACTTGTCGTTTTAGCTCTGGGCATGGGAATCAATGAGAAGTGAATAAGGTAGGTGCGTAGGAAATGAGGGGGTAGAGATAGAGATAGAGATGTATTGGGAAGAGAGAGAGGTGTATTGGGATGCGAGGATGACAAGTAAACTGGGAAAACTAGATGAGTGTAAGATGACAAGTAATATGGGATGGAGGGAGTAACATCTTTTTATAAACACAATCACCCTATGTGTCTCAGAATGAGAACAATGGAAGTCGTAGTTGAGTTGTTGTTTACATGCAACACGCTTTCCACCTAGAATTTATTAGCTATTTGTTGTTGTTGGTATGAATTTTGCTGAATATCGTCAATTCATCATGTTTCATTAATAAAAACAGGATTGGCAAATAATCCATGTATTAACATATTTCAGTGAGCTATGTATTAGTTGTTATTACTGGCTAACTTCTCGATGCTTGGATTTAGACAGGAAACATTGGCTGCATTAAGTACGAAAAGCAAATATTGAAACAGTTTGCATGTATTTTAACTTTCAAGTTGCAACATATTTGGACTTTGGAAATTGTGCTTTTTGTTTAGAATATAATTCTTCAATTGCATAGCATTAAGCCAAACGTCTGCGTATCTTTTTGTCATTTTGATCAGTTCCTCTGTATAGCCCTTACTTGCGGTATCTAGTTTCTATATATTTTTTCTTTTTCCTTAGTGTGGTTTCTAATTTTCACAGATTGTCAACTTTTTTTTATACATGATAACATATCATATTACCATGGAAGGGTCTCCTCTACTATATTCCCCTGAAAAATGTGTATAATATGCTTATAAATTAAAATTAGATCTGAATAAGGAACTCATATTCTTGTGCATAAAATTATGCAAATAAATATTTGCAGTTAGGATCCTCATTTCGTTGAAGTTATTATTTGTTTCACAGCTTCTATCTCTGATCTGTGTTGTGAATTCCTATGTCAGGATTACAGCCAAGTATCTTGCCATTGCATTATTTTAACATGCAGATCTATTATTTGCAGAATGTCAGATTCCTCTCGAACTTTATCACAGAAGCTGGGATCATCATCAAGAGAAGCCAGGTAACTATTTCTGCCCCTGAGGAAATTTGCGGGGAACACCGCTGCTTAATAATGGAAAAACAGATCCTGTTCTATTTAACAGCAGTGCAGAGTCTGATTCCAAGTTTTCAACTGTCTATAAATGCATTAACCTCATCATAGCAACACTTTCTTTTAGAAGACTAGCATATCTTCTTGGTAGTTGTAGACTTGTAGTTCTTTCCAATGTCTCGATTCTAAAATAGAATAACACAATTCATGTTATTGGATAATTGTGAATTATGATCTCTACTCATCCAATCCAAGTGCCCTATTTCATGTGCCATGTTGTTTGTCTAAATACCTTTGGATAGGACCGCTTTTGCAATGTAATTATGTATTGATATAATGTTTAACATGGTTTTTAACTCTCTTTCGCTTACATTTGTTAGTTCTTGCGGGTTTTGTCCCTGGCCTATTCCAACTTGTTTGGAACTAAAGGCTTTGCTTTGTTTTTTTTTTTAACTCACTGATCTGCTTTGCAGACTCGTATAAGTGCAAAAGCTCAGCGTAAGCTTGCAAGGGAGATTAAAACAGCTCGTGCATTTGGGTTGATGCCTTTCACAACAATGGGCAGGAAGCCCTTCATCTTTGGCAGAAGTGCGGAGGAGCATCATTCGGAGGAGGAATATGGGTACGACTTTGTGGAGAAGGAGGGTGAGCCTGATGAGGATGCTGAGCCAGCTGTAGATCCTGCGTAAACATTCGGAAGTGTCTTTTCATTTATTTCTTTTGTGCAAGCAGCACGCCGTTTATGCTGTAACTCTAATTTTGCACAGCACTGGATGCCTTCCTCGTGCTCTGTTTTGCTTCTCTAGACTAGCTCAGTTTGAATAAACTGTTATACTGCAAGTTTTATGTGGACTTGCGTGGATCGCTTGTTGTGCCTTGCCGTGATAAGGAGGATATACGTATCCGGCTTGGTATCCTCCAGCCTGGCAATGGTTTTCTGCATGTAATGCACATGTGCTCAGCGCTTTTTTGCGAGCTACGCTGATTTGAAATAGCAGTATTGGGTTCAATACGACGAGTTCAATATTGAAGTCAACATTGATTCTTCGGCTGTTCAATGAAGGCACCTACACTTATGATTCATGTGCTGGTTGTTGACAGCTTTGTATCTTTATAGCAGTTGAAAGATCTTATCCGGTTGTCTGGAAAATAGTGTACCGTGCGGGGTTAATATATTGAGTCTGTTGCATCTTTGTGGCCTCAGAAAAGACTATTCTCTAGAGTCTAGACTTGGTTTGTTCATTGCTCTTGGGCTATGTGGTATGGCACTATGGTATTGCCAGGCAAAAGTATATTTGGTCATTGCTAGAAACATATTTATGCTTTAATCTATATGTTTTCAAATATTGCTTTTTTCCCGTTGAAGTACTTTAGCAAACATGGTTTTGTGTTATAAAAAATGTCATGTCTTAAAAAACTGAACAGCCAAATGCAACATATAATAAGGTGTAGTAGCTCTTTCGTACTGGTTGGATGTCACCGTCGCTGTTGGTTGCAGTATCCATTCAGAGATTGGTATCGGGATATATCATGAGGCATATCCGGCTATCCGCAACCTGAGGCACGGGTTTTCGTCTTCTCAAAGATAAGCTATCAATAGTTCATCATGATAAAACTGTTCGAATATTGAAGAGGGGTGTTCTCAGTTGACACATCAAACGTGTTTCAATAGCTAACATTTTCGGTCAATCTCCTTTCACCATTTAGGGACCACAATATGTGATGCAGGCAATGAAAGCAAAAAATATTTACGGTTTTTATTGTAATAATGCACACGACAGATAACTATAAATACAACTATACATGCATTAATTTTTTGTACGATGCGATTAAAATTAAAGGTATCCTGACCATTAATTGTCAACAAATCCATCAGCTGTTAAAAGAAAAAAAAGGAAAAGAGTTCCATCGAGACACCACAATAATTTATTCCCAATCTGTTTCCTTTCGTTTTCTTAGTCTTCTCCACACCTTTTTTTTCTGAGTTAGTCTTCTCCAAACCACATATTTGCTTCTTTTGTATCTATATTCTACAAAATTAGAACTCTATTTTATTGAATTTAGTGGCCTATATATATATATATTGAAAACTGTTGCTATATAGTACTGTATTTGACTTTCCCACGAGCCACGACCACCTTACGGAAAATCTCTCTCCAAAGAGAAAACAGACTCCTTCCCAGAAGCCAGGTTTGATTCTAAAATAGGCGTGGCGAAGTTTGGAGACGAATAGACGATACGGATCCGCAGGGAGGTGGGAGGGCACCGCAGCAGCACAGCGGCTAGGTCTCGTGCGGCCAGCGCGGCCTCTTCCAGGTTAGAGCCGAGATCTCCTTCCCCATCCTCTAGAAAAGTCCTCATCCTTCCTTTTGTAGGGGAATTTTCATCTGCGCGGGGGCGGGAAGATTTCAATCCGGGTTGATATGGGGATTGGGCGCGGAATTTTCATCTCTCGGAGGAGAGGGGTCTCTTTGCTGCCCTACCTCGCCCTATTGGTCGGCCCGCCTCGAAATTGAGGGAATAATAGGTCAATTGCAATTGAGGATCTACCTTGGTGGTGACCCGTGAATTTCACCATGGTGGGGAAGGAATTGGTGGTTCGAAGGAATAGCCCTGTGGATATCCGCGAGATTGCTGCGAAGGCCACACTCCGGGAGGTCCGGCAGAATGGGCACACCTATGTGGAGCTCCGGCGTGTGGGGAAGCGCGTCATCTTCTTCTGCACCATCTGCCTCACTGAGTGCTTCAGCGACAATGTCCTGTTCGACCACCTGAAGGGCAACCTGCACGCCCGCCGGTACGCGGAGGCCAAGGTCACATTGTTCGGGCCGATGCCTTGGCCGTTCAATGATGGCGTGCTCTTCTTCAACAACTCACGTGAGAAGGATCCGCTCCTGCTGGATTCGAGCTCGCAGAACACGAGAGAGCTGGCTCTGGTTCCTGAGCCTCAATCAGCAGGGAATGACACCGAGGTAACGTCAAAGTTCAAAGGTGGTTCAAGCTCTCGTAATGTTGTGAAAGGTGTGCGTGGTGCTGCCAAAGGCTGTTCTAATGGTAGAAATGATGCTGTGTCTGACGATCATGTGCTGTCAAACCATAGAGGAAGTGATGGTCCTCTTGTTATTCATGGTGTATTGCTGAAGGATGTTGTTACAAACTTGCCTGTCCATCTTTTGGGGTACGGAAATATTGCATACAGGATCTGTGAAGCAAATCAAAGCTGCAGGAAGATTAGTAAGATCTGGTGTGCTTGGGTTGGACAAGAAGACTCGGATAGGCCTAACACTTATGAGCAATCTGACTTTGCCATAGTCAACTTTTCTTATACCTATGATTTGGGTAGGAAATTGACTTCTGATGATCAGGACCTTCCTATCTCAGCTGGATCTTTCTTTGTAATTGATGATGCTGGGCATCGCGGAAAGCGAAGGAAGAAATCCTTTTCTGATCAAGAAGCTTCTTCAGAAGAGTCAAATGGTCAGAGCAGCTCTCCTCATGGCAATAGCCAAGCCATTGTGACTGGTTCCCCAACAGGCACCTGTGGCAATCTTGAAGTTAGCCTCGTATCCAACAAGTCTGTAAGGAGAGAATTGAGGAAGCAGAAACGTATTGCAGCTGAGAAAGTTTGTGATATTTGCGGGCGCCCAATGCTTCCTGGAAAGGATGTTGCTACCTTGATGAACTGCAATACAGGAAAACTTGCTTGCAGCAGCAGAAATTCGAGCGGGGTGAGTAAAATTCAAGCATCCTTAGACATTTCTGTTTCTTGGTGTTTCTTGGTGATCCTGTTTTTGTTACTATTTCTTGAAGATAGTAGCATAGTAGGAGAGTAAATATGAGCATAATCTGAGAGTTGAAAATATGTTACTTTTCTTATATGATTACCCTTTGAAGAGTTAAAAATTAAATTAAATAATAACATAATCGAAGAGATCCTTACAACTTTGTTTCATAATCGTAGATGATCCAAAAAGACATAGTTAATTTTTGCACATCAAGCAAGCATTAAACAAACCCCTTTAAAATTCTGAAACTTTTGCTGCAATGACTTGCTGTTTCTGCAGGCTTATCATCTGTTTCATACCTCCTGCCTTTTACACTGGACTATTTTATGCCAATACGAGGTTCTGGCTGACCAACTAGCAAGCAAGGGGAAGAGCAATCGAGGAAGAAAGGCAAAAAATGCACCTAAGAAGAGCAAACTAACATCCATCCTATGCCCAGAGTGTCAGGGAACAGGAATCCATATAGAGGGTGATGAACTTGAGAAGCCAACTATTTCATTGTCTGAGGTTTGGGGCTTGTTAATTTTTCTTCCTGGCAACTTGTGTTTGTTATGTTAAGCAAATCAGTGCACCTGAAATTGGATTGGTTTTGGCACTTGCAGATGTTTCGCTTTAAACTGAAAGCCATTGAAGCTCACAAAGCATGGCTGAAGAATCCTGAAGTGCTTGAGAACTGTTCCACAGGGCTTCATTTTCCTTCTGAGCATCTGTTGAATTCTGAGGTGGCTCACGCATTGAATTCATGCCATTTATATAGATGCGTTGATTTACATTCACTCATACTTACATCTTCATCGTTGCAGGAGAAGGTAATACCTGTGCAGGCGCTTGCTTTCTACACTGCTGATGAATAGGAGTTGGATACTCGGGTAAGCTCGCCAGTTCAGGAGACTGCCTTTGACGCTGTAAATTTGCTAGAGCAGCTGTATATAACCCTGGTTGACAATCCTGGGTGATGTTAGATGCTGACAAACTGTAGTTTGTGTCAGTGTTTTACGTGTTTCTTTTACTGTAAAAAAGTTTCGTGTTTGTCTGAAGCCAGATACCATGACATTCAGTTTTCTTAACCTTCGACTGGTTAAGTGAATGTGCACGCACGATTTCGTACTTTTTCCAGCTTATTTTACCTGCACATATGTTCTATAACTATGGTAGTTGCTCAACATACTAGCCCGTGGCGTTTCAGTAAAGCTGGAACAGGTGTGATGCTGAAATCTTGGGGATAAATTAATTCAGAAGAATGCTAATTGGGGTTGCGTCGAGACAAATAAACGCTACATTAAAAAAAGGCGATTTCGACATTTTAGCTTCATTAAGGAAGCTCGTTGAAATTTTAGCTTTAAGGAATTTCACAATGGGCTAGTTTTAGAACCAACGTTTCAAAACTAAACAGTTCAGTTAAACGTAATGAGTATGGGCATCGATCGATAGGGGATGAGTCGAGCCAGATGAATACATAAAAATCGTCAGGCTTCCAAACCACACCCGCGTTAAGGAATTTGGCAATGAATTCAATTTGTAACGAACGTTTCGAAACTAAATAACAGACGTTATGAGTCTCTACATCGACAGGGGATTAGTCGGAGTCAGATGAAAAAAACATAAAAATTGTCAGGCACCCATGACATCCGCGTTAAGTTGTTTCGCAATGGGATCAATTTGGAACGAACGTTTCAAACTGCTTAGTCTACACAGTTCTGTTCAACGTGATGAATCTCGCATTTTGTAACTAAAATCCAGGTGAAGTCGAAAGGCTACGCTTGACACAGGCATCGTAACAGTGTCAGAGATTAGTGTCTGACGAATACTAGTACTATGGTAAGTAGTTTTAGCATCGGTAAAATCATTTACCAAGTTGCCACATCGAGGTGCATTTCAGTAGAAGCTCCACAACAAATACAATCGCGAGGAGTAACACAGGAGAGGGAGTGAAAAGAAAAACAAAAATGTTACGGAATTCTATGGATCTCAGCAAGATGATGGTGTCAACAGGAAGCCACCGTAACGGCGGCTTCTCAGCAAGATAACGCAGTTTCTTTAACAGCATCATTGATCCGTGGAATTCGGCAAACACGCACACGTCATAAGAAAATCGAATAAAAAAAAGAGAGATCGGAAGAGCGCAGGCGATCGGATTCCATACTACTAGAGAAAGAAGCGGATCTGAGAAAGTGACAGGCAAGGGGAGAGAGGGAAGAAAAGACTGATATGGACCCAATACTTTACGGCGGCGCGCCACGGGAAGGAGGGAGCGGCTACTAGGGTTTCTGCCCAAGCGTTGGCGCTCCGCAGCTTCGGAGGCGCTCGGATTTATAACGCTCGTAGCAAGACGCCAGACCGGTAGCAGCAGCTGGACGGCGGTTGGACCCCATCGCCGCCGCACCGCGCGGCGCAACGCCTTTCTATTTTACCGGGCCGCGCCCATGAGGCCAGAATGTACAGTATCCGGGCCCAATTTATAACTTCTTAACATGTTACGGCCCATCAAGCCCTGACGAGCCCGCCCAGCCTAACATCGTCGCTCTCCCACACGCGTTCTCTTCTGGAATGTTCCGTCGCCGTCGAACCCCACGGGAAAGGAAGGGTCGCAACAAAAAGAGACGACGCTTCCGGTCTCCTCAGAGGCTCGGGCTCTGTTCCACCCGATCGATCGCGCGGACGGCGCAACGCAGAGGAAAACCCCAAGCCGCAACCCCTCCACCAAGTCCACCACCGCCGCCGCATCTGTTCTCATTCTGCTGCCGCGCGAAGTGAGGGAGGAATCGACCCGGGCAGGCGATGGCGAGCGGCGGGGCGGTGAGGAGGTGAAGTCGAAGGCGGAGCTGGAGGCGGCGGTGGCCGGCGCGCGGGCCGCCGCGGTGCACTTCTGGGCGGGATGGTGCGAAGCCTCCAAGCAGATGGACGAGGTCTTCGCCCACCTCGCCGTCGACTTCCCCCACGCTTCCTTCCTCCGGGTGAGTGTCGCCGAGCTACGTCCCCGATTGCGGTAGATTTAGTTGGGTCAGGTCGCCGATGGATGGGCTCGCATCCCGTTGTATGGATTGTTGTTGTGGAGCTTAGGCTTTTGGTTCTGTTAAGGCTTACGAGCAAGGTCCCCAGCTCCAGCGTCTGCTTGATCTGTACTGTACCTGCATTTTTTCACTGTGTCTGATGCCGCTGCTGATCTGATTCAAAATCAGTCGCCTAATTTTTAACTGAATAGTTTTGAGCAGTGAAAGCGCTGGTCCTTTGCATTGATTAAGTTTATGAGATTTACTTCTTGCGGAATAAATTAGTCTGCTGAATATCTGCTCATAGGACAATTCTGACCTTGTGGATGCTTCCTCAGAATTTATTTCCATACTAGCTCGAATTTTCAAATTGTGAGCGTACTTTATTGCTTGGCTAACTGTAAGTTGGAATGCATTGCAAGTACACTCCACTGATTCGCTAGGTTTTTGTTAAATTAGATGAATGTGAGGATATTTATGTATTGTGTGGCCATGTATCATTCTGCACGACTGCACCAGATTTTGTGCTAAATGGTGCTATTTGGCACTCCATTGTAGCTAATATATATCATCTAATATGTAATTGCTAGTTTCTTCCAAATCCAATAGGAGCTATGTCAAGTCACTGATTGTATGTACGATTGATACTAATTCTGTTAGTGTCATGATGAGATGCACATACTTATTACTAGCTTGCGATATCAGTTTCATTTTTTGTTATGTGTTTTGTAGTTCACAAAGTCGGTAAACTATCACACTGAGCTTTTAGTAAACACTGATATAATATTTCTGCATGGTCAGCAGTCTAGGGCTACTTCCATGCCTATTATATGCAGTAATTATGGCTCATTTAATATCAACAAGATTGGGATCTCTAATGTTTGTTTCGTTGATATGTTTCTTTTCACACTTGTAACTTTTATCAGGTTGAAGCTGAAGAACAACCTGAGATATCAGAGGCATATGGGGTTACAGCAGTTCCCTATTTTGTTTTCTGCAAGGTATTCATAGTTCTCGTGCAATATGTTTTTTAATGCTTCTTGTTGTATTTGCTGTACATAATGTTTGTGTGCATGACTACTGGCAGGATCATGTACTTGCCATTGAAATTCTTGAAGCATTCTGTAATTGCATTACTCTCATGGCATCGTGAGTATGCGTTTTAGTAAATGAAGTGTGGCTTAACATAGTGAGCAGTATCTGTATAGGACCTACATCCTCAAATGTTCTCATGTAACATTCTACTATTGGAATTCAATTCGATATGAATCCATATATACACACGAAGAAAATTGTTCTGTAGCAAAGAACATATTGGCACTGTAGCAATAATATTCAGTATTCACTTTGGCTAGTCATGTGCACCATATCATCCAACCATTATAGTTACTGGTTTGGTTTCCCTTTAGACAGATCTAAGAAGTCAAGGCAACCCATCCCCGTTACTGGGCATCGGGGACCCTTGACAAGCAGCATAATAGAAATGATTCATCATAGCAGGCGTATGCTTTCCACATACTGTGAAGAACCTTGTATATATCTTTACCACAACTCTTGAGCACGCCTATTGATGCTTGTCCAAATTCAATTGGCTTTCCTACACTACAAGGATTTTGTACTACATTTTAGATATGATGTGGAAATATGTAGCATATACTGGCTTAGCAACCCAAGACCTTGCCATGTAGTTTGATGTTTTCTTTGACATGATGCAATAACTGTGCTTGCATCTGCGCTTCTTGCAAAGGATGCACATGTAGTGTCTTTTTCCTTGGTATTTAACCATGTCATCTCTTTGAACTTTTGTAAGACTCTGAAAGTCCTTTGTAGAATATATGACTCCAATATTGTTTTTATGTCCTCCGATGTTCTCAGCAAACAGGTGACATGTAAATTCCCCATTTGATTTTGCATACAACCTAAGTGCACAGTTTATGAGCTGCCTTTTACAATTACATAGTAAATACCCTTCTGGTTCTGCCATTTTGTTGTGGATGTAGTTATGTGAATTCGATAATCCTGGTGTTAACTAGTTCAATGAACTTACTTGCTTTCAATAACAGCAGGAAAACCAAAAGAGATTCCTGTTACATTATCACTTACTCCCTCCATTCATTTTTTGTTGACGTTAGGACAGGTTTCCTAGTTCAAAAATGAACTAAGATCCTCTGTCTGAACGTCAGCAAAATGAAAACAGATGTATCTATTTTCTGTATCACTGAATGTGGTATATTCTTGGATATGTTTATTTTAATGTTTGGTAACTTCAGAAACTGCTTTAATTCAGTGTTAAATCTTTGTTATTGGATGCTTTGAAAAAATTGTATCTCGTTCGAAGAGGTGGCCCTCATGCATATGTTGTCTGTTTGCAGGAAGGCAAAACTGTTGATACTCTGGAGGGTGCAAATCCAGCCAGTTTGGCCAATAAAGTCGCAAAGGTAGCTGGGCCTGCCAGTGAAGCTGTGTCTGCTGTACCTGCTAGCCTTGGAGTGGCTGCTGGACCTGCTGTACTTGAAAAGGTTCAAGAGATGGCACAGCGAAATGGAACTTCTGCTGCTGAAAGCACACACACTGGCAGCCTGGAAGATGCATTGAATAAACGATTGGATCAGCTTGTCAATTCCCATCCCGTGTTTTTATTTATGAAGGGAACCCCTGAGCAACCAAGGTGTGGTTTCAGCCGTAGAGTGGTTGACATTTTGAAGCAGGAAGGAGTTGAATTTGGGAGCTTTGACATCCTTACAGATAATGATGTGCGTGAAGGAATGAAGAAGTTCTCCAACTGGCCAACTTTCCCTCAGCTCTACTGCAAGGGTGACCTGCTTGGTGGATGTGATATTGTTATTGCTATGCATGAAAGTGGTGAACTGAAGGATGTTTTCAAGGAGCACAATATACCCCTCCATGGAAGCAAGGATGAAGAGTCAGTGAAGCCTGAGGTTGCAACTGAAAAGGTTGGCACAGTTCCTGAATCTCTTACTGATGCTCAGAGAGCACGGTTGACAAGCCTTATTAACTCCAGCCCTGTGATGATATTTATCAAAGGAACACCTGAAGAGCCAAAATGTGGGTTCAGTGGGAAGCTTGTTCACATTCTTAAGCAGGAGAACATTCCTTTCTCAAGTTTTGACATTTTTACGGATGATGAAGTCAGACAGGGTCTAAAGATTTTCTCAAACTGGCCCAGTTATCCTCAGCTGTACATAAAAGGTGAACTGGTTGGTGGTTCAGACATAGTGATGGAGATGCATAAGAATGGTGAGCTGAAGAAGGTTCTGTCTGAGAAAGGGGTTATCCCGAAACAAAGTCTGGAGGATCGACTGAAGGCCCTAATTTCGTCTGCCCCAGTGATGCTTTTCATGAAGGGCACGCCAGATGCACCCCGATGCGGCTTCAGTTCTAAAGTTGTCAATGCTTTGAAGAACGAAGGGGTAAGCTTTGGGTCCTTTGACATTTTATCAGATGAAGAAATCAGACAAGGTTTGAAGACATACTCAAACTGGCCTACTTTCCCTCAACTCTACTACAAGTCAGAGCTGATAGGCGGTTGTGACATCATTCTCGAGCTTGAGAAGAGTGGTGAACTTAAGTCCACTCTTACAGAGTAGGGGTATTTGAGTCATTGCCCTGCTGGTGTTTCTAGCTTATGCCCAACAATGAATTGCTCTACTGATGGCATTTATGCCTATTGTATTCATAGATCTACGTTTGGAAGTTAATCTGCCAATGCCACATTAGTTGAACTGTGGCGTCAGCAGAGGAATAACTTAAAAGACACTTGTCCGGTACCATGGGTCTTGCTTGTATCACCTGTTTATCTTGCGGCCTTCGCACTGGCTGGAAGCTTTTGCCTTGGTACTTAAGAGTTGTAGTTACTTAGTAGAGACTTCGAAATTGCGAAAATAGTGAGGAAACACTTGATTAGTCATGTGCTCTGTATTAGAACCTGATGGCTTGAAATGAATTGATTTTTCAGTGGCGTACTTAACCGATATTCCGATGGATCAGCTGATCACTGTATTATCCTTGTGATCTTTATTTATTTATTTTCTTAATTTTTGGGTTGCCTTGAACTCTCTAATCGCAAGATTTCATCAATTTGCGAACAAGGTCACAATACAAGAGCACAAGGTTGAGGGTAAAAAAAAAGGCACAATGTTAACGTTCAAAAAAAAACACAAGATTCAGTACGAAGCGCAAGTTAACAAACACGGGAATGAAACACAAAAACAAGGCTCAAGTTTCAACCCTGATGAAAATGAAACACCGCAAAATTAGGACTAATTGCATATTATAACCCTGAAGTCTGAAGATTGTGCACAACGAGAGCGCCGGTATGCAAACACATCGTATAAATGCAACACAGTAGGCAACGGAAAATTTCTCCAAAAAAAAAGTAGGCAAAGGAAAATTGTGTGACTACGGACAGCCCAACGGCCCATTATACAGACGGACCACGGCCCGTCAAGGAATTGCCCCGTCCCGTGATGGGCTCGTGCCGTGCCAGCCCGGCACGGCCCCTTGGCCAGGTATAGCTGCATCGTCCGACGATGAGCTGTCTCCGATTAAATAGATCCAGGCATATCAACCGGATGAATGGTCGGTAACAGTCTGCTTGGATTGTCAGATCCGGATCCATTGGCAGTCATGGGCGTCTTGTCCCGCGCCTCCCTGCATCCGCCTGCACACGGCGGCGGCGGCTGCGCTGATGGGGCAAACGGCCCGTGGCCTAGCTGGATACTCCTTGACTTGCACACCTCAGCTGCAATCTACCGCAGTGACTATGGCTGTCAAAGCTAAATTGCTGCCAAAGCTAAATAACGAGAAAGTGGAACCTCTGCCCACCTTGGCCACCCTCAGCACAACATACCCCACACTCAGCTTGTACGAGGATGGTATTGTTTACTTCATGACCAAGGCTAAGCCCATGGACACTAAGGCATGTGTGGTTGCTGTTGACATGAAGTCACGGAAGCTAGAAGGATTGGCTGAATTCCGTGCAGAAAGGATGTTTGATACGAAGCTTGCCCTCATGCAGAGTAGCATCTCCAGTCACCTGAAGGTTGCTCCAGGTTAATATTTTCAAAGTAATGTTGCGTGACTACTTGTGATGATCTAATTTTGCTTGGTTTACTATCAAAAATAGCAAAAAAAAATCTTTTAGCATGAAAAAACTTGATCTCTTGAACGGAGGCAGGCAATGATTGATTCAAGGATTCAACATAGATTGCTCAAGATCTAAAAGTTGGTACAGATACTGTTTGTAAAGCTGGTAAGAGTCTAGATGAATGCGAATAGATCATAATATGAAAGTAAATGTATGATCAATTCCAGTTGGAGACCAGAAGTTTCCTGCGGCTAGTTTAAAAATGAAATCCTAAAAACAGAGGGTGGGTATGACCGACATTGTGAGTTTTGTTTTCTGAAAAAGATGGAAGAAAAAACTGGTGCAGATTGCATCGGTACTACTGCATTTTAATTTTGCACAACAATTGCTTTATAGAGCTCCCACATACATGGTTAACGGGCTGTATTTTGCATTGTCTAAGAGTTGTTATTTTTGTGTTGAAGGTATAGAAAAATCCTTGAGCTTGGTCTGCCAGCTAGGCCTGAATCGACTTGGGAAGCCATCACTGAGATGCTATAGCAGGAAGGTCTGGAATTTCCATGAAGATGAGGTATGTGTGTGGCAACTGTGGGAGCTGAGCGCTTAATTAGATACAGAAAAATAAGTAGGGCTATATGAATAGTGGTCGTGTGTATCAACTAGGGATTATATTAAATAATTATTAGAAAACAAGTTAGTAGCTAATAGTGCTTTGATATTCGTGCAGTTTAAAAAAGAGGAGTACCAGAGCACCTCTCTTCTAAGTATACGCCCACATGAACCTGTTTGGATTCTGAGACACAAGAAATCAATCAAGAGCCGTACTTGTTTTCCTAAAAAGATTAGAAAATAAATAGTGCTAAAAATTAGAAAATAAATAGTGCTCTCTTGATTGATATTTCGAATTTCTAAATAATATTGCTCTGGATTTCTATTAGTTCATATATCTTGATACTCTCTGGTGCTTGAGCATAAGCAACGGCTGAGGATATCAAATGCAGCCAAGATAGGAACTGAAATGTTTAGAAATTCTTTATGAGCTGCTAAAATTAGACAACGGTTTGCATTTTTTCAGATAATATTTTGCCAAAATGCCTACTACTAACTTTGCTGGCAGTTATCAATAAGCTCCAATTGTGGACTGCATATGTGATAAAGTTTCTGCATATGTTCCCAAGCGCCAGACTGCCTATAAATGCCACGGCAGGGTGCCGTCCACACTCCACTCCACCACCGCACCGCATCTCACCCTGCACTTGTGCTGCTGTTTTCTCTCGCGCTATCGTCCAGCTACCGGAAAGGAAGAAGGGAAGTAAATTAAAGACCGAGATCAAGTAGGCGTCATGGCGAAGGCGATAGCGCTTGTGGTACTCGTAGTGGTGGTGGTGGCGCTGAGCGCGAGAGGGGCATCGGCGGACGATTGCAAGCCGGAGCAGCTGTCGCCGTGCCTGCCCGCCATTATCATCGGATCGGCGCCGACGGAAGCGTGCTGCACCAACCTGCGCGCGCAGCAGGGTGCTTCTGCCAGTACGCCAAGAACCCGGCCTACGGCAAATACATTGGTAGCCCCAAGGCCCGCCACGCGCTGACGACCTGCGGCATCGACGTCCCAAGCTGCTAGCTAGCTAGACCAACCCGTTTTGTGTCTGATTTAAATTACATGCATGGTGTATAATCCATTAATAATAAGATCTGTGCGTGCGTGAAGTCATGTGCATTTTTTGGTGCGTCGGCGTCCAAAGTCATGTCGACTTTTTTTGTTTGTGCTGGTAGTGTTGGAATTAACAATGCCGCTGACTCTGGTTACCACATGGTTTCGCCGGTTCCATCGAGGTAAGCTGAACATGCCTATGGTTTCCATCCCCGAACTAATCTGTGTGAAACCGTAGTTGGTAACGCCTGTGTCCCTTTGTAGAGCTTCAGTTCGTGGAAAAAACAGCTTCAGCTCTGGATTATGGGTCAAAATAGCTTATCCGGCTTATTTCAGCTTATGCACCTTATGCGATCAAATCGTTTGGCAAAACAGCTTTCAGAAACAAAGTTGTGAGTGTGAGCTGTGAAAAGCCGCTATTTCCAGCTTCACATCCTAGTACAAAAATAAAAACACTCATGGCAGCTTCTACCTATAATCACTTATCCAAACCAGCTCTTTGATACAGACTTGGACCATAATTCAAAACTAAAGCTGTTACATAAGCTATACCAAAGGAACCCTAAGTGCGCAGTCCACGAACACGAACGCGTAGCGCCTGCCACCGCCCGTCCACGGCAGGCACGCGGGCGCCTTCGACCTTGGCTGTCAGGCGAAACTGCATTGCCGAGGGTCCAGGTCGCTGGTCGCACGCCGACTTCAGCGCGCGCAGGTCACGCCCGCTTCGCCGCGCGAGACAGCTGGGTTACTGGCACGTGGAAAACGTATCTCGTTCGGGCTCCTAATTCCCGGTCGACGCGCGGCCGCCTCCGCTTAGCGTAAGCTCTACGCATGGCGCCGGCTAGCTACGTCGCGCGATTTGCGTAGCAAGAGGACGGACAAAACCAGGCGCATCCGATGTCGGGCCTCGTGGCGGTGGCCCACGTCATTCCGAGCTTCTTCGGAGGCAAAGGGGTGAGTTGGACGGAACGTTCGTCGACAGGGGCTAACAATCCGACGGTCTCCCTACAGCGACTCCGGTGTGACGATCCCGATCGTAAATCTGGCGGACGCTGTAAAACGGGAATTGCCTCGCCCGACCCGCTCTAGCGCCCTTTCAAGTCCACGCCCTTTTGCCAAGCCTCCATTTACAGAAAGAAGATCGCGCCCTTGATTCAAACTTGCTCTGAGAGCCGTAAAAAGCAGCTGCACTATGCCACCACGCACCCTCTTCCTCCGCTTTGTTCAGATCACTGGATTCAACTCAATTTTGCTGTATTTGTAAAACATCAGAATGCTCGAAGTGTTAGTCAATAACTAATAACATCTCACCTGTCACAAAAGATTTTGCTTGTGTCGATGCGGTCGTTCATGTGTCATGTTATATTTTTGCAATCTTCTGTCGCCAACTTTTCTACCGTGCAATGGAAATGATGCTAGTACAACTATTATTTTAGCAAGTTTCTAATATAATATAAGTACAAGATATCCGGAACCTGATTTAATACTAGCTTGATGCCTACAATTTTGATTGCTTTTAGGAACGAAAGGGCTGTCACTGTCAAATGTAAGTGGCAAAATGACAGAACACTACCAACAGAAAAAAGAGAGAATCATTTCGTGCGAAGAAGCCTGCGTCCCGCTCCCGGGGCGACGGGCGGAACCCTAGCCCGCCTCCCCATCGCCCCGGGCCTCCCCGCCGCCCTAGCGGTCTGCGCCCTTCCTCCATTTGACGGCGACGAGCTCGGGCTCATCGGATCTAGGGCCTAGATGCCCGGATTGGTGTGGGGCAGGGCCAGATCCGAGCATGCCCGGCGGCGGTACTCGGTGGGCAGGCTGGCGGCGTGGGCGCGATAGAGTCGCGGCGACGGCCGACGTGCGGGGCCGACGCGGCGGAGAAGGTGCTGCTGCGTGGTGCGGGAGGCTGTGCGACACAGCGGCGGCCGACACGTGGAGGCGACGCGGCTGCGCACCGCCGGCTTGCGTGCGACGCGGCGGCGGTCGGCACGTTTAGCACCGTGGCGGTGGCCCAGGCGGTGCCCGGGCATGACGGTTGACGGCACCGGGAAGCCGGTGACGCGTTGGAGGCGCCGGTGTGCCGGACGTTGCGGCGGCGCGGGACGTGGCTTTAGCGACGGTGTTGCCGCTGCCGCCTTGCCCACTCTCTCCTCCTCCGGTAGCGCCTTGCTACGGCTGCAGGTCACGAGGAGGGGGTAGGTCATGGATGAATGAATGGATGGCTGATCTGCAGCCCCACCGTCAATGCGGTTGTGCGCCGTGGCGCGGCACATGCGGTGACGGTGAGCGGTGCGGATTGATGCCGGAAGCGCTCGTCCGGAGCTAGCCAGCCACGGTTCGGTGTTGGTGTGTTGTTGGCGCGCACGTGTTGTTGTCGTGCGCGCGATGATGAAGTGTCGGGATGGTCTAGGACGGTGTTGGGTGGTCGCGCGCATGTTGTCGTTGCCAGCATGGGAGGGATGTTTGGCGCGGTGTGACGAGGACCGACGTGATTGAAAGTGCATCTAGGCCCCTAATTATGGTTTTGAGTGATTGACGTCAATACAATTAAAAAGAACTAATATTCTAAATGAGCTTGTGCGCAGTGCTTATCTAAAATACAATTGAGAGCAAAGAAACACAAAAAGGAAGTTGACATATTCACTCATATGTGCAAGATTTGGAAAATGGATCACTCATGCTCAAGATCAAGCTATGAAGCGTTTTATTTATGTCTTGAGTATAGGAAACACCATACTATCAAGAGGGACACACAAGTGTGAGGTGTGAAAAATGAAAGTGCTCAAAACTCCTTCCAAAACACAAAATAACATATAGAGTCGGACTTATCCAACTCACTCGGATTTTGGACTCGGACTCCGAGAGAGCTAGCCAAAGAAAATACACATAGAGTCGGACATATCCGACTCACTCGGATTTTGGACTCGGACTCCGGAGAGCTAGCCAAAGAAAATACACATAGACTCGGACTTATCCGACTCGGTCGGACAGAGAGTCGGACTCCGGAACCGTGGCACGCATTTGAAACCCTAGGAGTCGGACGGTCCGAGCTCCGTCGGACATATCCGACTCTCCAATGTACTCGGACATATCCGAGTTATGTCGGATTTACTACTCGGACTCCGGAGCCAAAACCACTTTCTCGAAACCCTAGAAGTCGGACTTATCCGACTCACTCGGACTTTGTCCGAGTCGGATCCGAGCCAACGGCTCTTTTGGATGCCCCGGCTATAAAAGTGGACCTCGTCCACTTTTGGCCGGTTGGCACCTCCCACACTCTCAAAAACACTCCCAAACTCACTCAAGCTCTCCTCTTCTTCAAGTTTGATTCCCCACTCCAATCCTTGGTGGATTTGTGAGAAGATTGAGGAGAAAATCGTTGAGCTTCATCTTCATCTCAAGAGCACTTGGTTCTTTCTCATCGCCGGTACTTGTTGTGTTTGTTACTCTTGGGGATTCATCCCCTAGACGGTTAGGCGTTACCCGGCGAGCTCCCAAGCTTGTGGTTGAGACTCGGGTCGTTTGTATTGCCCCTCCCTTCGTGGAGCTTTGATTTAGTGGATTTAAACCGGCCTTTGTGGCGGTTTGACGAGGTTTAGGGTTGAGAGCAACCCGGTCCTTGGTGGACTCCTCAACGGAGACGTAGGCTTCTTGGTGGAGCTGAACTTCGGTGAAAAATCGTGTGTCTTTGTGTCTCCCCTCATTTCTTGCAATTGATGTGCTATAGCTCTAGGGTGTTCTTGCTTAAATTCCTAGATTAACTTGCATAGGTGGCTTGCTTGTTTGCTTTTTCGTTGCCCTAGCTTTCTAGTGTTGCTAGCTGCTTGCTTGTTGCTTAAATTCTGCGGATTTGTCCATCTTGACTCCCGATCCCCTTTTCACTCGAGGGAGTCGGACTTGTCCTACTCTAGTCGGATATTAGTCCATAGTCGGACTTATCCTACTATAGTCGGACATTGAGTCGGACAAATCTTTCCTGCGCATTTAATTTGTTAAATTAAGTGATTTTCGGGATTATCGCCTATTCACCCCCCCTCTAGGCGACTTTCAATTGGTATCGGAGCAGGTATCTTCGTTGAAGCCTCACCGCTTGAAGATTAAAGATGGCAAATGAGAAAGATGCAACGGCTAGTGGTAGTGGTGAAGCACCACCTAAGGTAGCCGGTGAAAGGGGTCATGAGACCGCACGGGAGATGCCGAGAAATGGAAAAGAGGTTGCCCAGGGTGGAGATGTACCTAGTGCTTTGCCGATAAGTTACAATAAAACGCCATACACCTATGGTGACGGAAGAGATGAACACATTGGACCCGGCTCAGGAAGACTACCGTATTTTGATGGTCAAGACTTCGATCATTGGAAAACAAAGATGTTGCTACACTTGGACTCAATGCATCAAAATGTAAGAAATGTGACTCAACATGGTTTCTTGTGGGAATGTAGAAGCAAGCCAACCGCACAAGACTTGTTCAATGTAAGATGCAATGTGGCAGCTGCTAGTGCTCTTGTATCCGCACTTAGTCCCGCCGAGTATGAGAAGGTAACCGGATTGGAGGATGCCCATCAAATTTGGTTGAAGCTTGAATTGGTTCATGAGGGCATTGATAGTGTGAAGGAGTCTAAGCTAGAAGGGCTTAGAGAAGAGTTCAATTACTTTGTCATGAGGTCGGATGAAGGGCCAAGGGAAGCCCATGATAGAATGATGAGGATAGTTAACATGAGAAGAGCACTTGGAGAGAAGGTGTTGGACTTGGATGTGAATAGAAGGCTGCTACAAGCCTTGCAAGCATGGGATGCCAACATAGTGTCCAACATAAGAGACAAAGATGGCTTTAGATACTTCACGACCGATGAAGTGATTGGAAAGGTGCTTTCCCAAAAACAGCAAATTGACCAAGGAAATAGAATCAATGCCTTGCTTAGAGATAAAGAAAAAGGTAGTGGGAGCAAGAATGATTTGGCTCTCAACGCCGAACAAGAAAAGAAAAAGAAGGTGATTGAGGAGAGTGATAATGATAGTGATGATGAGATGGCTCTCTTCGTGAAAAGATTCAACAAGCTCATGTCAAAAAGAAGCTTTAAGAAGAATGATCAAGACAAGAGCAAATCAAGAAAAGCCAAAAACAAGTGCTACATTTGTGGAGACAAAGGTCACTTCATGGCGGAGTGTCCAGGAGAACTACAAGAACAAGCAAAACAAGAAGGGTGACAAGAAGTACAAGAAGCATAGAAAGTATCGTCGGGGTGAAGCACACATTGGGCAAGAATGGAACTCCGATGGATCATCTTCCTCCTCCGAGTCGGAATCCGAAGAAGAAAAAGGAGGGATTGCCTCACTTGCTATAGGACTAACACCGACCAACTCCTCCTTGTTTGGAAGCTTAACCGATGATGAAGATGACACCGGGCACAAGTGCATGATGGCCAAAGGCTCCAAGGTAAACACTAATGCTAGTTCTCAAATTCCTAACATGTTTGATTTGTTGGACATCATTGAGCGAGGAAAAGGAGAACAATGAGAGGCAAGAGGAGCTTCTTGAGAAACAAGAAGAAATGCTTGTTCAAGAGAAGCAAAGGGTGCTTGAACTTGAGAAGCTCCTAGAAGTTGAGAGGAAGAAGAATGAGGACTTGATAAAGTCTCTCAAAATGGTTGAAGATGAAAGTGTGACACTTAAAGTCACAAATGTGTCACTTCAAGAGAAGTGTGAAAACTTGCAAAAGGATCACAACTCTCTCAAAGTGCAATTTGAGGAAATTAAGTGTAACACTACTTCCTCTCAATCTTCGTCTTGCCCCCCATCTAGCATTGAGTGTCCTAGGTGCCTTAAGGTTGATATTGAAGCTTGTACAAGAAACATCAAGACCATTGGTGATTTGAAGAAGCAAGTGCAAGAGCTTCAAGACCAAGCACAAAAGAAGAAGAAGGTCATTGATGATGCCAAGGCCGAGTATGCAAGGGGTGCATACACCAATGTGAGACGGTCACATGTGAAGGATGGCATTGGGTACAAGCAAGGCGACAAGCATAATGCAAGAATCAACAAGAACGGCACCGAGTTCATCAAGTTCACCAAAGAGAGTGGACACCAAAAGAAACAAGTCAAGACGGAGAAGCAAATCAATAATACTAACAAATCTTCTCTTATTTGTGATTTGCGTACTAATGTGCCTAACCCCTCTTGTGCTCTCTTTAATGATTTTGATGCGACCTACACGCCTCAACAAAATGGGGTGGCCGAAAGAAAGAACCGCACTCTCATAGAGATGGCAAGAACCATGCTTGATGAGTACAAGACCTCCGATCGTTTTTGGGTCGAAGCAATCAACACCGCATGTCATGCCTCAAATCGGTTGTATCTCCATCGACTCTTGAGGAAAACACCATACGAGCTACTAACCGGTAAAAAGCCTAACATCTCGTACTTTTGAGTTTTTGGGAGCAAATGCTTCATGCTCAACAAGAAACCCAAGACTTCAAAGTTCTCCCCTAAAGTTGATGAAGGTTTCTTGCTTGGATATGGTTCAAATTGTCACGCCTATCGTGTCTTTAACAAAACCACCGGTTGCGTTGAAGTTTCACGGGACGTGACGTTTGACGAATCTAACGGCTCTCAAGGGGAGCAAGTTGTTATTAACAATGCAGATGTTGAGGCTCCTAGGCAAGCAATCAAGAGAATGGCACTTGGTGATGTGAGACCACGAGAACCGCAAAATGATCAAGATCAACCTCCTCCCTCAAGTCAAGACCAACCATGCACAAATCATGATCAAGCTGATCAAGATCAAGAGGTTGGCAATGAAGATCATGCTCAAGGACAAGATGATGAACCGACATTGCATGATCAAGAGGTTGAACAAGACGGCGGCCAAACAAGCTCACATCCACCACACCCAAGAGTGCATCAAAGTGTGCAACGTGATCACCCCGTAGAACAAATTCTTGGTGACATAGAAAAAGGGGTAATCACTCGTTCTCGTGTTTGCAATTTTTGTGAACATTACTCTTTTGTCTCTTCTTTGGAGCCATTTAGAGTAGAAGAAGCACTCGAGGACTCGGATTGGGTGATGGCCATGCAAGAGGAATTGAACAACTTCACAAGAAATGAAGTTTGGACTTTAGAAGAAAGACCAAGAGGCAAAAATGTTGTGGGCACCAAGTGGGTGTTCCGCAATAAGCAAAATGAAGATGGTGTTGTGACAAGAAACAAAGCAAGATTGGTGGCAAAAGGATATTCACAAGTAGAAGGATTGGATTTTGATGAAACCTACGCCCCCGTGGCTAGGCTTGAATCAATAAGAATACTACTTGCCTTTGCTACTCATCACAACTTCAAGTTGTACCAAATGGATGTAAAGAGTGCATTCCTAAACGGGCCAATCAAGGAAGAAGTGTACGTGGAGCAACCACCGGGCTTTGAAGACCCCAAGTATCCTAACCACGTGTACAAACTCCATAAGGCGCTCTATGGGCTTAAACAAGCACCAAGAGCATGGTATGAATGCCTTAGGGATTTCCTTTTGAAAAAGGGTTTTGAAATGGGCAAGGCCGATGCAACCCTCTTCACTAAGCGTTTTGATTATGATATATTTGTGTGCCAAATTTATGTCGATGACATAATATTTGGTTCTACTAATCAAATGTTTTGTGATGATTTTAGCAAGATAATGACAAAGAGGTTCGAGATGTCTATGATGGGAGAGTTGACATTCTTTCTAGGATTTCAAGTCAAGCAACTCAAGGAGGGCACCTTCCTATGTCAAGCCAAGTACACTCAAGACATATTGAAGAAGTTTGACATGGACAAGGCAAAGCCCGCCAAGACACCCATGGCTACAAACGGCCATCTCGACCTCACCAAGAAAGACAAGCCGGTTGATCAAAAGGTTTTTCGCTCTATGATCGGCTCTTTGCTTTATCTTTGTGCATCTAGGCCCGATATCATGCTTAGTGTGTGTATGTGTGCACGTTTTCAAGCCGCTCCTATGGAGTGCCACATGGTGGCCGTTAAAAGAATCTTGAGATATTTGGTGCACACACCCAACCTAGGACTTTGGTACCCCAAGGGTTCAAAGTTCAACCTAATAGGCTATTCCGATGCGGATTATGCCGGGGACAAAGTGGATAGAAAAAGTACCTCCGGGACTTGCCAATTCTTGGGTAGGTCCCTAGTGTCATGGTCATCCAAGAAACAAAACTCCGTTGCCCTTTCCACAGCCGAAGCGGAGTATGTGGCAGCCGGTAGTTGTTGTGCACAACTATTATGGATGCGACAAACTCTAAGGGACTATGGTTACAAGTTGAACCGTATTCCACTCCTATGTGACAACGAGAGTGCCATAAAGCTAGCATACAACCCCGTTGAGCATTCGCGCACAAAACATATAGACATTAGACATCACTTCTTGAGAGATCATTCTATCAAAGGGGATATTGAAGTGAGTCACGTGAGAACCGATGAACAATTAGCCGATATTTTCACCAAGCCACTAGATGAAAGCCGTTTCTGTTATTTAAGGAGTGAGCTAAATATCCTTGATTCTAGTAATGTGGCTTGAAGGCTTGCATATCTGCTGTGAATTAGAGTACTTGTTTTTGAAAAATAAAATTCTTAAAAAATCTTGTATGTTTTGTTCTTCGAAATCATTTGGTTCTTGATCTTTGGATCATGCGGATTTGGATGTAATCATTGTTGGAGTGATTGATTGTAGCTGACTACATCCAATGAAGTTTTAGTACATGTCCTTAAGTTTAATTGAGATCAAGAGAGAAAAGGAGTGAAGGATTTTTTCTGCTCTTGGAGCAAGACAGAACTCGTAGAGTCGGATTTATCCGACCCCACGGGATTTTCACCTATAAGCCCGAATCCAACTTACCCTTTCACCCTATCTCCTCATTCAAACTCCAACTTTTCTCTCTCCTCTCCAACCGGCGGCGCGAGCTCTTCTCCGGCGATCTCCCTCCTCCACCGGCGTTTTGGAGAGTTTTGTGGGGGAAAGGTCTCTCCTACTCGGACTCTATCCGACTCCATTGTTGGCTTCAAGGTTTTTCCCCTAATCCCATCTTTTCACCTAGGGTTTAAAGTCAACTTCCATGGATTCGGAGTTCTAGTGTTTCCCCTGCCTAGATGTTGCATAGATGTTGTTCCTAGGATGCTATAGATGCTCTAGACGCAATATGGCTAGGAATGTGCGGTAGATCTATGCGGAATAGCGATTTTAGTAAAAATTCTGTTGCGATCGGACATGTCCGAGTGAGTCGGATATATCCGACTCCCTCGACTAGTCGGATTTTATCCGACCCAGTCGGACATATCCGACTCCAGCAGAATTCTCACTAAAGTTTGAAATTGTGCATTATTTCTATCCAAACTCCAATATCTATGCTATTCATCTCATACCATTCCTTGTTTATCTCTTGTCGGCATGGGTCGTTCCTCTACCAACCCCCATCCGGAAAAGAGGGCAAAGGTTGCCGGAAAGAAAAGGAGTAGAACCATCGGTCTTCCCATTGTTGAGGCAAGGGAGGAAGAGGAACCACCGAGATCCGTAGGGAGATGAGGGATGTGGTGGTCCATCCCGGACTTGGCGAGAGACATGATTGATTATGTCAAAGGGGCTGAGTCGGCGGCAACCGAGGCAAGAGAAGTGAACTGGTTTGACATGGAACGGGAGTCTCTTGACAACCGTTTTTGGTCTCATTTTCACACGGATCGGTACATGTGTGCTTACGGGAGCAAGGTCGGGCCCACGGTGCCCATGCAGTACATAGATTGGGATTACATGTCAAGCGGGCGCACAGCTTTGTTTGATGAAGTTATTGCTATGTGTGAGTTTCACGGGCTCAAGGAGATCATGAGTTTCAAGTATGAGCTGGAACCAGGAGATAGTGTGTCGGTTTTACTCCACTGTGTACTTTGACAAGAACTCGAGGCAGGTTTTGGTGGATGACCGATGGAGAGAAGCTCTCTTGCACTTTCTCTAGGTTTGCAAATATTCTTGGATTGAGGGACACAATGAACAGGGATCTTTGCTTGCATGATTCAGATTCTCTCAACCCCGAGCTCATGAGGTACATGTATGAGGATGAGGACATGTGCAAGCCACCTTTCGCTCACGGTCTCAAGCCTCTTTATGTGGTCTTGCACAGGATGCTTCGCCTCACTCTCTCTCCTAGGGGTGGAAATGCAGATCATGTTGCATCATATGCCAAGGATCTATTTCATATCTTGCCCACTCAAAGGAAATTCAATGTGTGGGACTTTATCTTCGATGAGATGTGGCACGGCTCCGTGGACGCTAGACGTGCTTGTGTGTATGCACCTTTTGTGATGTGCATGATTGAGAGGATCTCCAAGAAGACTTTCCACAAGGACTGCAAGCACAAACCCCTTCAGCCTAGGATGCCGACCAATGCTCCTAAGACTTCATCTCGAGGCTATACCTCCAGCTGCTCCCGCTCCTGCTCGGACTCGTTCTTCAGCTCCTAGCTCTAGCACGGCTCCTCGTCCGGATAGAGCTCGTGGTCGTGGTCCTAGCACGAAAAGCAAGAGTGGACTATTCAAGATGCTTAAGGGTCTTTTCGGCATGTGCCGGCGGATTGATGCCAAGATGGACAGTCTTAAGCAAGATCATGAGGTGATAAAGGCAAGGCGAGAAGATTATTCTTGATCATCTTCGAGATCACTACTCCTAGAGTTCCCTCTCCGGAGCCTGCACCTGCTCCTCCTCCGAGTTGAGTATCCTTGGGACTCATTCACCCCGGATGAGTCGCTCTACTTTGGCTACTTTCCACCACCACCTTTCTCTTCGAGTCCCGCCTTCACCACAGCTCCCACCGGCCCTAGCACCGGTACCTCCACTCACACTCGGTTTCACTATGAGGAGGATGAGCTCGTGGCAGCAGCTTACGAGGAAGAAGAAGAGGAGGAAGAGGAGGAGGCTGAGGATCCCAAAGGCAAGGGCCTCGCTGTGGAAGAAGAAGAGGAAGAAGATGAGGACGACGATGATGACGAGGATTGGGGCGATGATGAGTAGGCTCCTCTCCTCCTTTTTGGTGTCTTGATGCCAAAGGGGAGAAGTAAAATTCCTGTTCTTTTTCGAGTTTCCTTTGTGAGTAGAGCAAGTGAGAGTTGCTCTTGTATCTTGTTTTACTTTATGGACATGTTGCTACATTTGAGATGTAATCGTGGTGAACTATGTGGTGTGTTTTTATTTGTATTAACTCGTTTTAATTATTTATGTGTTAAACTATGCTCTATGGATGATGGATGGTGTAATGTTATTTGTGTAGTTTCTAGTTGCATTTGTGTGCTTCACATGACATATGCATCGTTGTTGTTTCTTCTTATTATATGCCTTGTGAATAAAATGCATGGATTTAGGGGGAGCTCTCTTGTTTTCTCTCAAATATGTGCTTTTGGTTTTAAAATGACCAAATATTGAATTCAACTCATGCACACATTTAGGGGAGCTCTCTTCTACTTGCTCTCTTGTTCAAGCTCTTTTTACACTTAATTGTGAATTTTAGTTGTATTGTCATCAATCACCAAAAAGGGGAGATTGAAAGTGCATCTAGGCCCCTAATTATGGTTTTGAGTGATTGACGTCAATACAATTAAAAAGGACTAATATTCTAAATGAGCTTGTGCGCAGTGCTTATCTAAAATACAATTGAGAGCAAAGAAACACAAAAAGGAAGTGGACATATTCACTCATATGTGCAAGATTTGGAAAATGGATCACTCATGCTCAAGATCAAGCTATGAAGCGTTTTATTTATGTCTTGAGTATAGGAAACACCGTACTATCAAGAGGGACACACAAGTGTGAGGTGTGAAAAATGAAAGTGCTCAAAACTCCTTCCAAAACACAAAATAACATATAGAGTCGGACTTATCCAACTCACTCGGATTTTGGACTCGGACTCCGAGAGAGCTAGCCAAAGAAAATACACATAGAGTCGGACATATCCGACTCACTCGGATTTTGGACTCGGACTCCGGAGAGCTAGCCAAAGAAAATACACATAGACTCGGACTTATCCGACTCGGTCGGACGAGAGTCGGACTCCGGAACCGTGGCACGCATTTGAAACCCTAGGAGTCGGACAGTCCGACTCCGTCGGACATATCCGACTCTCCAATGTACTCGGACATATCCGAGTTATGTCGGATTTACTACTCGGACTCCGGAGCCAAAACCACTTTCTCGAAACCCTAGAAGTCGGACTTATCCGACTCACTCGGACTTTGTCCGAGTCGGATCCGAGCCAACGGCTCTTTTGGATGCCCCGGCTATAAAAGTGGACCTCGTCCACTTTTGGCCGGTTGGCACCTCCCACACTCTCAAAAACACTCCCAAACTCACTCAAGCTCTCCTCTTCTTCAAGTTTGATTCCCCACTCCAATCCTTGGTGGATTTGTGAGAAGATTGAGGAGAAAATCGTTGAGCTTCATCTTCATCTCAAGAGCACTTGGTTCTTTCTCATCGCCGGTACTTGTTGTGTTTGTTACTCTTGGGGATTCATCCCCTAGACGGTTAGGCGTTACCCGGCGAGCTCCCAAGCTTGTGGTTGAGACTCGGATCGTTTGTATTGCCCCTCCCTTCGTGGAGCTTTGATTTAGTGGATTTAAACCGGCCTTTGTGGCGGTTTGACGAGGTTTAGGGTTGAGAGCAACCCGGTCCTTGGTGGACTCCTCAACGGAGACGTAGGCTTCTTGGTGGAGCTGAACTTCGGTGAAAAATCGTGTGTCTTTGTGTCTCCCCTCATTTCTTGCAATTGATGTGCTATAGCTCTAGGGTGTTCTTGCTTAAATTCCTAGATTAACTTGCATAGGTGGCTTGCTTGTTTGCTTTTTCGTTGCCCTAGCTTTCTAGTGTTGCTAGCTGCTTGCTTGTTGCTTAAATTCCGTGGATTTGTCCATCTTGACTCCCGATCCCCTTTTCACTCGAGGGAGTCGGACTTGTCCTACTCTAGTCGGATATTAGTCCATAGTCGGACTTATCCTACTATAGTCGGACATTGAGTCGGACAAATCTTTCCTGCGCATTTAATTTGTTAAATTAAGTGATTTTCAAGATTATCGCCTATTCACCCCCCCTCTAGGCGACTTTCAATTGGTATCGGAGCAGGTATCTTCGTTGAAGCCTCACCGCTTGAAGATTAAAGATGGCAAATGAGAAAGATGCAACGGCTAGTGGTAGTGGTGAAGCACCACCTAAGGTAGCCGGTGAAAGGGGTCATGAGACCGCACCGGGAGATGCCGAGAAATGGAAAAGAGGTTGCCCAGGGTGGAGATGTACCTAGTGCTTTGCCGATAAGTTACAATAAAACGCCATACACCTATGGTGACGGAAGAGATGAACACATTGGACCCGGCTCCGGAAGACTACCGTATTTTGATGGTCAAGACTTCGATCATTGCAAAACAAAGATGTTGCTACACTTGGACTCAATGCATCAAAATGTAAGAAATGTGACTCAACATGGTTTCTTGTGGGAATGTAGAAGCAAGCCAACCGCACAAGACTTGTTCAATGTAAGATGCAATGTGGCAGCTGCTAGTGCTCTTGTATCCGCACTTAGTCCCGCCGAGTATGAGAAGGTAACCGGATTGGAGGATGCCCATCAAATTTGGTTGAAGCTTGAATTGGTTCATGAGGGCATTGATAGTGTGAAGGAGTCTAAGCTAGAAGGGCTTAGAGAAGAGTTCAATTACTTTGTCATGAGGTCGGATGAAGGGCCAAGGGAAGCCCATGATAGAATGATGAGGATAGTTAACATGAGAAGAGCACTTGGAGAGAAGGTGTTGGACTTGGATGTGAATAGAAGGCTGCTACAAGCCTTGCAAGCATGGGATGCCAACATAGTGTCCAACATAAGAGACAAAGATGGCTTTAGATACTTCACGACCGATGAAGTGATTTTGAAAGGTGCTTTCCCAAAAACAGCAAATTGACCAAGGAAATAGAATCAATGCCTTGCTTAGAGATAAAGAAAAAGGTAGTGGGAGCAAGAATGATTTGGCTCTCAACGCCGAACAAGAAAAGAAAAAGAAGGTGATTGAGGAGAGTGATAATGATAGTGATGATGAGATGGCTCTCTTCGTGAAAAGATTCAACAAGCTCATGTCAAAAAGAAGCTTTAAGAAGAATGATCAAGACAAGAGCAAATCAAGAAAAGCCAAAAACAAGTGCTACATTTGTGGAGACAAAGGTCACTTCATGGCGGAGTGTCCAGGAGAACTACAAGAACAAGCAAAACAAGAAGGGTGACAAGAAGTACAAGAAGCATAGAAAGTATCGTCGGGGTGAAGCACACATTGGGCAAGAATGGAACTCCGATGGATCATCTTCCTCCTCCGAGTCGGAATCCGAAGAAGAAAAAGGAGGGATTGCCTCACTTGCTATAGGACTAACACCGACCAACTCCTCCTTGTTTGGAAGCTTAACCGATGATGAAGATGACACCGGGCACAAGTGCATGATGGCCAAAGGCTCCAAGGTAAACACTAATGCTAGTTCTCAAATTCCTAACATGTTTGATTTGTTGGACATCATTGAGCAGGAAAAGGAGAACAATGAGAGGCAAGAGGAGCTTCTTGAGAAACAAGAAGAAATGCTTGTTTAAGAGAAGCAAAGGGTGCTTGAACTTGAGAAGCTCCTAGAAGTTGAGAGGAAGAAGAATGAGGACTTGATAAAGTCTCTCAAAATGGTTGAAGATGAAAGTGTGACACTTAAAGTCACAAATGTGTCACTTCAAGAGAAGTGTGAAAACTTGCAAAAGGATCACAACTCTCTCAAAGTGCAATTTGAGGAAATTAAGTGTAACACTACTTCCTCTCAATCTTCGTCTTGCCCCCATCTAGCATTGAGTGTCCTACGTGCCTTAAGGTTGATATTGAAGCTTGTACAAGAAACATCAAGACCATTGGTGATTTGAAGAAGCAAGTGCAAGAGCTTCAAGACCAAGCACAAAAGAAGAAGAAGGTCATTGATGATGCCAAGGCCGAGTATGCAAGGGGTGCATACACCAATGTGAGACGGTCACATGTGAAGGATGGCATTGGGTACAAGCAAGGCGACAAGCATAATGCAAGAATCAACAAGAACGGCACCGAGTTCATCAAGTTCACCAAAGAGAGTGGACACCAAAAGAAGCAAGTCAAGATGGAGAAGCAAATCAATAATACTAACAAATCTTCTCTTATTTGTGATTTGCGTACTAATGTGCCTAACCCCTCTTGTGCTCTCTTTAATGATTTTGATGCGACCTATGTAGCCTCATATAGATTGAATCATAGTTCTCATATTTGGTTTCTTGCAGCATGAGTATGCTACAAGATGATTCACTAATCTGTCTTAGATGTCATGCCACTTATGTTGAGATCCATGATCACTTAAAAGCACAACCAAATTCTAGACACAAAAGATCGACACAACCTGTTGTTCAAGCAACAAAACAAAAGCGGAAACTCGATCTGTCTGGACCAAAAAACACCACCCAACCTAAGTCCTAGACAAATTATTACAATAAGAGTACTTTAATCATCATTAGTATCATTTGCATTGAACTCCTCAACAAAAGCTGGTTTAGGTTGCATTTGTGCAAACCCCACGATAATTGCCTAAATGTTATCCGCTATCATGTGGGGTGCGGGCACAACTTCTTAGTTGTCATCATGAGAAGCAGGGAAATATATGGGAGGGTCATCACCCGGCCAAATGGCTTGGAGCGGAAACACGTTTAGTGGCTCTGCAAGGACTATCGCCATGTTGTTGGCCGCATCCTCCACTTCCACATCCTCAATAGGTACCTCCGGCGCATGAACGTGTGGTGCCTCTTGCTCTGAATCCACTTCCACATCCTCTATAGGTACCTCGGCGCATGAACGTGTGGTGTCGTCTCTTTCTCCGGATCCTCCATAGGTACCTTTGGCGCGGGAATGTGAGGTGCCTCTTGCTCTAGTGAAGCACGACGGTAGCGGCTTGGAGTACGTCGCGAGCTGCGGCGTAAGAAGGTAGTGTCCCTTGGTGTCCTTAGATGGCATGCATTGCGCTTCTTTCCTGTATGCTTCGGAAAGTTGGAACCATCATCAAACTTCAAGTCATTCTCTAAGCCTCGATGTAGCTCGTTACAAAGAACCGTTGTTATCAACACTTACAAAATTTGTATTATTGGTTTTATATATGTCACACATGTGTGCTGAAAATCGAATACTTATCTCAACAATGAACCGACTCATGGAATGTATGATGGCATGAAAAGAAAGAGTCTAGGGATGAGGGAAGGGAGCATCACCTCGAAGCGATAGTCTTGGCCTCGTGTCGAAGAGCGAGGAATGTCAACATTTGATATAACGAAGGAAATTGTGGTAGGGCCTCTATAGTTTGTTGGTGTTGTGTGGCCATATGTTCCTCTATGCTCTCCTTGATTCCTCCCGTTGTAGGAAAGTTAGCAGAAACAACAATGGATGGAGTGTCATCTTCCTCAACAGAGTTGACAAGACTGTCATTGGTGATAATATCCATATTAGCAATAGGTGTCACAACATTACCAATCTCAATTCCATCGGCTAGTCTAGCCGGACCATGAACGGCACCCACCGGTGCATCTCCAACATGCGATCCATCAGCTTTCGTTGACGTCAAAAGTCGCCAACACACCGTTGTCCGGAGAGTCCACCGGAACCCCGGCCGATGCGAGGTCCTGTGCTCCCAACGGACCGGCTCGGCTCGCCGATTCTCGTGTGCGTCGGTGCGTGCGGATGGTTTTCCTGCAAACCAACAAAGACAATAAAAGGTGTAAAATTCCGGGTCATCGGCCCGAGATAGACCGATGTACGACCATGGCCGATTCTGGCGTAAGATAGACAAAATCGGCCATCGACGAGGAGCAGCACGGCCCATCCATTTATGTATTAAATGCCAGGCAAGCGAACCGTGATACAAACGATACGAAATCGGCCGATGCTATAACATGCGATCGGTGGCTAGCAGCCGATTTCGTCGGTGAGCAATCAAATCATTAAGACTTTGCAGGGATGCATTATCGAATAAAATGTAAACAAGGTAATTATTAATGGGATGTAATTAATTTGATAGCAAGAAGATGGTTTAATCATCAATTAGAGCAATAAATCGGCCGATCGGGCATCCGGCCGATTTTGCCATTGATTATAACAATGAGTTATTAGATCATATCTAGATGTATAATGATGATCAATGAAATCGTACTAATAACTCGGGTCCAAAAGCAGTTTTAACAGATTTTAGCTAATTGAACATAAAACAGCTGATGAACGTGATAAGCAATCGGCTAAACACTCCGAAAGAACGATAAGACAAATACAACCACACAGATCCGAATCAGCCGATCGCTCCAACAGGACAAGTCAACCGATGGCACACGATCGGACCAGGTCTAACGGCCGCGCACGCCCGGCCGATTCAGGACAAGCATGATCATAAACGCCTTAACTATGAAAGTAAATCTACATCCTATCCAATCGGCTGCATGCGCCTAGGACAAGTCAACTATCGCAAAGGCAAACACAGGACACGTCAACCGAATCGCACGATCGAATCGGCTAAGATGTAAAAGAAATCTCATAGCGGCTATCGTGACTCGAACGACCGGACTCGAGCCAATCGGCGTTGTGAGCAAAGGCCGGGACGGGGAGGCAGGACAAGTCAAACTACCTCCACCACGAGCCCGGACCGGGTCGACTTGACTCATCCCGCCGATACTCACTACGACGGTTGAAAACAGATCTGGTCGCCGGATAACTAGCAATTAAGCCATCTAATTACGAACAATGCGCCGAGAATTAGACGACATAATTACCTTGTCAAGCCAACTTGTTGTCGACCGGAGCCCCGAAAGATCCCCGCGCAAAACGAGTAAAGACTTGACAGAAAATTAGGGTTTGGCGATGCGCCGAAGGTTGTATTGGATGTGAATCGAGTTTACAGGTTACATCCGAGTACAAATTTATACCCGGCACAAAGAATCCTACTCGGACCCTCTTCGGGCCGATTTCCTAACCGACTAGGATCCTCTTCCAAAATTAAACTATTATTTCTAATTTTACAACGTGGGCCGGGCCCATCAATGTTATGCTCTTCCGTTGGCGTTCGCGCACGATTCTCGGGAGGGACGCGCCCTTTACTCGCCCAAGCGGCCGTCGGCCTTCCGCCCACCGGCCCTCTTTGACCTATAGTCGCCGACAATGGGTCCCTTGGTCAAAAACCGGCGTCAACACATGTCCCCCGGTCCGGGGTATGCAACGCATGCGTCGGACCGATTTATCCTCTTTATCTGCGCCGGTTTCATTGCCCGTCACCTCTCCATAAAACCCGGGGTCACCCCTGGTCATTCCCATCTGTTTCTTCTCCTTAGCTTTCATCTTCCCCTGTTCTAGCGACTTTTGCCTTTTTCGAGCCCTTCCAACTTCCCACCGCGCCGCCGTCGTTTTCTCTTCCGGTGACCATGAATCCTGCGTTGCTGCTTGCTGCTGCGGCCGCCGCCGCCGGCCAGCGTCGTCGCCACCACCAACGCCGTTCCGGAGGTAATGTACATTCGAGCACCCCTCTTTTCTACCTTTGCAATCTTTCTTCGCGTTCTTGTTCTTGTTCATTTTCACAATCTATCTTCTTTCCGTTCCGTTTCTTATTTTAGCCCTATTCCTTGTTTTTTAGGAGATCCGGAACCAAGTCGTCATCCCATCCAACATCCCAACTCACTTCTTTTTGGGCCCCATGGGCGATCCCGACCCCACGGATCTCATTCGTGCCGAAACGAACCGGGTTCCGTTTCGGCAACAATCTCCTTTATCGGCCGAGTGGGCCAACAGCTTTCGGTCATGGCCGACTCCCGTTGCTTGGATGGCGCGATTGGTATAACCGGGTATCGGCCGTCCATCCGCAAGGTTGGGCCGATATCGGCATCGCCCACGCCATCAAACTCTCCCCGGCCGATCACCACAAGAATGAACCGTTGTCGGCGGCAGCCTTCTTATCTCCGGTCGGATGCCTTGAACCGCTTCATGTTCGGCCACGGCCGGCTACCATGACCCTCCCGGATACGGTCATGTTGGCCGATTTGAATATCACGGCGGAGGCCACCCCGGATGCCATCCGCATTAAGTCCTCCCATCGGATCAACCCTAAGGACACCAGGGGTTGGAAGGTCTACATCCGGACCTACAACAAGGGGCACGGCACGGTCGATCGCCGCGAGCACGTTGCCTTCCTCAACATGTGGCTTGACCACTTCTTCTTCCGTGGGGTCGGCGTGAGCCCTACAAACAATTTTCTCGCCGATGGCCGATGTATCGGCCGACAGCCGTGCCCTTCCCATGGGCAAGTATCTTCGGGGTCGGCGTACCTCCTTCTTCACCGGGTTTCGATGGAGTTGCGCTCCGGCCGATCGATCAAGAACCTGGGTGGCCCTTGGTGGTTTATCCAAATGTGGTTGTCCCTTCATACCACCAAGGCCATCGATCCGGACCTCGGTGCGCTCACCTTCCCCGGCAACTACGCCGAATCGGCCACGCCTGATTCAGCCGGTGCATTTCTTTCGGGGAAGCGTTATCCATGGCACCAGGGGCGGCTATGTCGGATGACAACCTGGCGTATTGGTTCGCCGCCCTCTACAAGGGCCTCAACAACGAAAGTACGGATTGGTACCCGTACATCGATTTCTTCGAGAAGGGGTATGACACTCCTTTTCCGATCGACCCAACTTTCCCAACGGCCGACGGGGAGGCGGTCAAGATCTTCACCACCGCCTCCGCCCTCGTCTGCTGCCGACGGGACTCATTGCTTGGGAGCAAGGCTTTCGCTCCTACGAGTTCTACCATCCGTCGGTGGCGGCCCGCCAACTCGGCTTTGGCCGCTTGCTCCCGACCTCTTCTATGTGGGGCAAATAAAGGCGCGGGCTAACGTCGACAATGCCATTCGGTGGAATTGGCTCGTCGGCCGCACCGCCGATGTCGTCACCGGCGACTTAGCCGGATTTTCCCGGCGCCCCGGAGTACCCGCCTTTTTGACCGCTGGTGGGGCGAGTGGAACCGGCACCTCCGCAGCCGGAACACTCGCTTCCTTCTTCTCCGGCTTAGTCCCGAGCGAAGCTTTCGCCGAGGTACGTGTAGCCGATTTATTTCTGTAAGGCCGATTTTATAAATGAAATCGGCCACTCCAAATGCTCACCCTTGTTTATTCTTTTTCGATCGGACACGGAGGAGCCGCCGACCCGAGCATCGGTGGCCGGCCGATTGCATACTTAATGCCGAGCCCAATTGTTCCAAATATCAGCTTCACCGATCGCACTCCTGCCCAAGCTTTTGCGGCGATGAGTCGAGGGCACCAGCTGCCCGCAAGGCCAAGACTAAAACAGCCGCCCTCGGAAAAAGGAAGGCTAATGTGCCAGCTGCAGGGCCGACTCAAGCCCCGAAGCGACACCGCGCGCTGCTAAAGCGACTCGTGCGCCCATCCGACCCGGACTACTTCAGTGAACCATCACCGCTGCGTCGAGTCATTATTGCATGATCGCCGATTCTCTTTTCACTTTACATACTTGTCTAACTATGAGTTCTTTGCAGGAATCGGCGGTTCTTCCTCCTCGGGCCCGGACACCAACGCCGATAGGCCGATCCGCCTATCAACTCCTCCACGGACCGGGACGCCGACACCCGAAAGGCCGACCCCGTAGCTCGGAATCGGCGGTCGTACCAAGCCGGGCCGATCCAAATCTTACGGAGAGCTCAACTCGCTTGGATCGGCCTGCGTCTCCCGAGGTCGCCGCCGAAGCCGAACAAGCCGGCCGTGTGTCGCCCACGGCATCTCCCAAAGGCACCGCTGCCGACGAAGAATCGGTCGGCCGGGAGCCGCCCGCGGCTTCTCCTGTAGGCACCGCTCGTCGATGAGCTTGCCGATGAGCCCGCCGATGAGCCCGCCGAAGGCTGAACAAGCTGGCCATGTACCCGATGCCGCCTCCGAAGATGCCGCTGGTGAAGGGGAATCGGCCGGCCGAGAGCTGATTGGAACACACGAACCGGTAGGTTCAATGGCACAGCCGATAGACGTCCGGCCGCTCCGCATCGACGCTTCGCAGGTTTGTTTTTACTATTTCCTTTTTATTTTCTTGATTTGCCTCCGATTATTAGCTTCATTTTATTTTTCTTGGTATTTCGAGCGCTTAGCTTCCCTCGTCCTGCGCCGATTTTGGTATCTTCCTCCGGTCTTACCACCATGAACGAAATCGCGCGCAGGCTCGAGGCCTCTTCGGTCGATCGCTTGGTGGCCGACGCTCACCCCATAAGGGCCCGGTACTTGGAGGTCCGGACTGAGCTCCCGGAGGATGTGCGCGATGCTCGCACCGCGTGGCATACATGGAGTACCGGCAAATGGACTTCATTCGTGCCCGAGCAGCGTACGGCTCGCCACGCGGAGCGAGCAGCAAGCTGCGTTACTCGCCGAGAACTCCATCAAGCGCTCCGAGGAGGAGGCCCGGAAGACCCGGGAGATGCAAGAGCAACTCTCAAATCGGCAGGATGAACCGGAGGTAATCAACCAGGAGATTGCCGATTTGAGAGCATCGCCGGCTCTCAAGGAGGAGGCGGCGGCGGCCTTGGAAGCCACTATTGCACGGTTGTCGGCCGACGTGACGGCTCAACGGAAGACGACGGACGAAGCAATTCAAACGGCCGAGAAGATGGTCGCCGCGGCGCACGCCGATGTCGGCCCCATCGAGGATGACCTCGTTGGTCATGGCTAAACTCGACTCCATGCTGGCCCGCGCACTATCTCGCCGTCCAAGACTTCTTGTCCCGTGCTTGAGGCGATCGATTATGCTTAGGTGTAATAGGATTTTGAACAAAATTTGTTGCGAATATTTTTTGCACTAAGGGCGATATACCATAATATCGGCCATCCGAAGGCGATGTTTAAACATCGGCTAATTTATCGGTGACTCCCTCTGTTTTACTTTCATATTTTTTGGGCTAAGGGCGATACTCTCGATATCGGCCGTCTCAAGGCGATGTGCATCGACATCGGCTGTAGTCTCTTTTAGGCCGAACACTATGAGTTAACCCAAATACTAGGATAATACTCGCTTCAAATACTTTCCATTAAGTGCTCGGCCGAATTCTTCCCCTTCTAACTCTTTCAAAATATATGCATTACCCGGTGCCGATCGGCTAATCAAATAAGGTCCTTCCCAATTAGGCGACCACTTACCAAACCGATTGTCCTTCACGCCGATCGGCATCCTAAGCTTCCGGACCAAATCGCCCTCTTTAAACTGTTTCTGCACAACCTTCTTATCATAATGGCGGGCGACCCTCGCCTTATTCTCGCTCTATCTTTTCCAATGCATCCAGCCGATTTTGTACTACATCTTCTAATTCATCCATCATCAATCCGTGGTACTGATCGGCCGATAGCTTTTGTTGCAATTCAATCCTTCCGGAGCCGATAGTCTGTCTCCCATGGCAATACGGCTTCGTGCCCATATACAAGTCGATACTGGCGCAACTTGCATGGCCCCATGCCGTGACATACGATAAGCCCACAAAGCGTCCATCAATTTCATGTGCCACTTACGAGGATACTCTCGTATTTTCCGCTTGATTAACTTGATCGGACTCTTATTTGCCGCTTCAACTTGGCCATTGGCTTGGGCATAATACGGCGACGAATTAATCAACTTAATTCCCATCTCATCGACAAAAGATTGAAATTCGTCCGACGTGAATACTGATCCTTGATCTGTCGTGATTGTTTCCGGAATCCCAAATCTATAAATGATATGCTCTCTAACAAACGTTATCACGTCGATCGTCGAAACTTTGCGATAGGGTGCCGCTTCAACCCACTTCGTGAAATAATCTGTAGCTACTAATATGTATTGATGTCCTTTGCTTGATGTCTGGATTTATCCGGCCGATCATATCCATGGCCCGACCTCCGAACGGCCAAGGTTTGATTCATCGGATTCATAGTCGACGCGGCGCCCTCTGTATAGGTCCGAATTTCCGGCAATCTTGGCAACTTTTATAATATTTAAAACAATCGGCCAACATTGTCGGCCAGTAATAACCAGCTCGCCTTAGTAGCCACTTCATTTTATGGGCCGATTGATGCGTTCCGCAAATCCCATCATGCACTTCGCTCATTACCACTTTGGCCTCGGTGTCATCAATACACTTGAGAAGCACCCCATCAATTGTCTTGAAAAATAATTGATCATCCAACGAACATACTTCAAAGCTTTATATCTTATCTTCTTATCTCGTAGGTTGAGATGGATTGCTCAAAAAATTTCGAATTTCCGTACGCCAATCGGCTTCTTCAATATCAGCTATCTCTAAGCCGTTTCAGCGAGCCGATATCCGAGATGCTAACCGAGCCAAGTTATTTGCTTCAAAGTTCTGCTCTCTTGGTATATGGCTGACTTTAACACACTTGAACCTTTTCATTAACTTCTGGCACTTTCTATGATATTGCAACAATATTTCATCTTTACACTCATACTCATCGGCCAGCTGACTCACAACCAACAAGGAATCGCCGAAAATTTCCACAAAATCAGCCCCGGCATCGATGAGTAATTCCAGTCCTTTTAATATCGCCTCATATTCGACTTGGTTGTTGGTGTGCGCCTCTACTGTAATAGAGTATCCACGTATTGCCCCCGAGGCGACACAACAACCAAGCCGATTCCACTTCCCTCCTTGCAAATCGAACCATCAAAGAATACCGTCCATGGCACTGGTTCAACGTATCCGGTCGAGTGTTCACCGTGTTGCACTATTAAATCAGCTAATACTTGTGCTTTTACTGCTTTGGCCGATTCATAGCCTAAATCAAACTCCGCAATTGCCAACATCCATTTGCCCAACCGGCCTTTGGGGACCGGAGCCGATAGCATATATTTTACGACATCGGCCCGGCAAACGACAGGTACACTCTTCGGCCAACGAGATAATGCCTTAATTTTGTGCATGAAAAATACGAGACAGAGACATAACCTTTCCACCTCTGGATACCGTGTTTCTGCGTCAATTAATTTGCGGTCGAGATAAAATATGACCCGCTCTTTTCCCTCCTGTTCTTGAGTCAATCGTTGAGCCGATGCACCTATCATCGGCCGATAAATATAACTTAAAGGGTGTGCCTGGCTTTGGCGGAACCATCACCGGTGGGGACACCAAATACTTCTTGATATCTTCTAAAGCCTTTTGATGGATCGGCTCCCACCGAAATTCTTGATTGGCTTTGAGTTTCAACAATGGCGTAAACACATCAAGTCGACCGGACAAGTTTGAGATAAATCACCTAATAAAATTAATCTTGCCGATCGAGGACTGGAGCTTCGTCTTGTTTGTCGGCGGTTCCAACTTTCCGATAGAATCAATACTCTTAGGGCCGACTTCAATTCCCTTTTCATGCACAATAAACCCCAGAAATTGTCCAGCTGAGACGCCAAACGCACACTTGAGCGGGTTCATCTTCGAGCCGTATTGTCTTGTCCTCTTCAACACTTCTCCGAGATCAGCCACATGACTTCCAACCGACTTTGACTTCACCATGACATCATCAATATAAATTTCAACCAATCGTCCGATCAAATCGTGATATATAAAATTCATGGCTCTCCGATATGTGGCACCAGCATTTTTTAGGCCGAAGGTCATGACAACCCACTCATATAGTCCCAACGCTCCAGGGCATCCGAACGCTGTCTTCGATATATCTTCTTCGGCCATAAAAATCTGATTGTACCCAGCATTTCCATCCATAAAGCTCAAAATTTTGCTACCGGCAGCTGCATCAACTAACAAATCGGCGTTTGGCATTGGGTACTCATCTTTCGGAGTTGCCTTATTCAAATTTCTGAAGTCAATGCAAACCCGCATCTTTCCATTCTTCTTTTCCACCGGCACAATACTCGGAAACCCACTCCGCATATCGGCATGGCCTAATGAAGCCGGCCTCATATAATCCGATAATCTCTTCTTTGACGGCTTCATAATACCTAGGGTCAATTTTCCGAGCCCCCTACTTATATGGCCGATATCCGGGCTTGGTGGGCAACCGATGTTCAACAATCGATCGGCTGAGTCCAGGCATCTCGCTATAATCCCAAGCAAAACAATCTTTATATTCTTTCAACAAGGCCACTAATTCTTCTCTCACTTCTTTACACAATTTCTTGCTAATATATGTCGGCCGAGGCTTGTCTCCATCCCCTATATCTACTTCTTCTAACTCGTCGGCCGACACAAAACCGTGGCCTAATTTTCCGTCTTCCGGTTCGTTAATCGGCCGACTCATCATATCCTCGGTGCGTGTATCGATCGGCCGATTGTCCGTCAATTCTCCCGTGGGGCCCATCGAGCAGCTGGGGTACCCGACCCCGGTTACAATAACTCCGTCGTCGGTGATGTTTATGGCCTCCGCATCCCAATACGTGCCCGATAAACAAGGCAGGCTCTCTAGACCGGCAAACTCGAAATCGGCAGTTGCAATGGTTACGGACTTATCGGCCCGTACAATTTCGACCTTGTTGCCGACCCATTGAATCAAACATTGGTGCATGGTTGATGGGATGCAACAGATTGGCATGAATCCGGTCTCTCCCCAACAAAGTTGTGTATGCACCTTTCCCGTCGATGATGAAAAAAGTGGTGGGTATGGTTTTGCTGCCCACGAGTGATCTCCATTATTGCGGCCCCACGCACATCTTGACTTCTGCCGCTGTAATCCTTGAGCGTCGGATTAGCCCTCATCATTTCTTCCGGCGTCTTCCCGAGCTTGCGGTATGTAGTAATCGGCATGACATTGACCGCTGCTCCTCCGTCGACCAACATTTTCCTCATTGGTGACCCATTGACGTAGCCGCTAATGTATAATGCCTTGAGATGCAAATGATCGGAGTTGATCGGCTTATCAAATACCGCCGATTCCGGCGTCCACGTAATCTCTCGAAGTCTCCCCAATCGGTTCTTCTTCGACCGAATTTTCATCGGCCGATCCGACAATCCCGGGCATCATGGATATCATATTCACCGCGGCTTCAGCCCGACCACTTGAGACCGCACTTTCGGCCTCCATTCCTTCTTGGGCTTGGACTCATCATCTTGGTCATCTCCGTAATGCCGTTCACCCTTGATTTCCCGACAACGCATTCTTTGAAGCCTCCTCTTTTGGGTTTTGTTGAGCAAACCACCGGGCACCACTGTCCTTCGTTCTCGGTTTGATCACCTCTCGAATCTTCATGGTATTGGTAATCAAACTCTTCTTCATCATTGATTGGCCCCAGTCGATCGTGAACGGAGGTTCTCTTTGGCACTACGTATCTTCGTTCATCATATCCGTGATCATAGCCGATCGCTCTTCCGGGGGCCGATTGTTGAGATTCATAGTTGCGACCAATCGGCCGTCCCCGGTAACTTGACGACCCGACATCACGATACTCTTCCCGGTTAGTGCACTCTGGACAATTCTCGATAGATGGAAGCTTCATGTTTCGGTCCCAGCGAGCATCGAAAGAAAGGACAATCCCGAGTGTGGGTCAAAATCTTCTCGCGAGACCACGCTTTGCTCGTACCGCTGACTTTGACCGATAGATTCCTGTTCACGTGCCGCCTGATCTCTTTCTTCCCTTTCCCTCTTCCTCTCATATCGGCGTATGAAACCAGTTGATCCACCGCCGATGGTATTGATGTACATCGTATTAGCCGGAAAGGGTGCCCATCAACTTTCATCTTCTTCTTTACATCAGCTGCTCGCAATACCCCACTCGTCAATCGCTCTTCGGATCTCATCTCTCATAGCATAACAATCAACGGTGTTATGATGTGAATTTCCATGCCACTTGCACCACTTAGCCATTTTCTTCAACTCCTCCGGCGTAGGAATTTTGTGATGAGGTGAAAGCTGGATTTTCTTTTCCCGCAGCAGCTGATCAAATATCTCGTCGGCCTTAGATAAATCAAAATCATATTTCTTCTCCTTAGGATTGACATGCGGAGAAAATATCGGCCGTTTGTTATTAGTCCACTCAACTGCATTAATTCCCCCTTCATCTTCCTCACTCGTCGAAATCAGCATAAGTCACCCGATACCGCCGATTCCTGGTGAGTCGGAGATTCTCTTCTCGGCCGATCGCCTGCGGGTCAGCTGGGCCAGCCCATCAAACTCATGTGGGGTAAATTTTTCTTTAATGTTGGAAAATAGCCCCGCATAAGCGATTTCGGCCAATTGTTGCTCTGTCGAGTTCAGATTATAGCATCGTCCCCTCAGGGTCCTGAACCTTTGTATATAATCAGCCACCGATTCCCCGGTTTTCGTTTCATCGCCATTAAATCGGACAAACTAAGCTCGGTAATGCCCGTGAAGAAGTACGAGTGAAACCTTTTCTCCGGATCGGCCCAACTCCGAATAGAACCAGGTGACAGTGAAGCAAACCATGAAAAAGCCGATCCGGACAATGACGATGGGAATAGCCGAACCCGCAAAGCCTCCCGAGTAGACGCCTCACCAAGTTGTGCGTCATACCGACCGATGTGCTCCATAGTTGATGTGTTATCTTGCCCGGAAAACTTGAAAAACTCAGAAATTTTATACTTATTGGGTAAAGCCACGGAATCCATCCAGTCAGGGTAAGGTCGCCGATACAATGCACTTTTCTCCTTAGGCTTCAAATCGAACCGATCTTTCATCATATCGGCGATCTTAGCCATGAGGCTATTTATATCATTGGGTTCAACAGCCGCCGATCCGGTCCCCGTCATATAAGCTGTGTTGGGCTGCCCCCGATCGGGTGTATCAAGCGGCCGTTTCCGAAATCCTAGTACCACTAGCCGGAACAGATGATCGCGGAGCGATTCCATAATTCATGGCCGATTGGATCGGCCGTCCGATCATGAATCCCTGTCCCCAGCCGATGCGGTTGGTCGTGGAATACCGGATATCGGTCGTACTATAGTGGGTGAGTTCTCAATTCTACTCGGGCCGGTATTTGGTACGTAGAAGAAATTGGGCTGTCTGTGCCATCTGCGGGCCGCTGCCACATTGGTTGCTGCCCCTAACTCGGAAGTCGGCTGTTGTACATCTTGTTTGTCGCCCTCCTCCGTTACCGACTTCTTGGGGCCACCTGTCATCCTCTTTGCCTGGCTGGGTCGTATCGGTACTTGCATTTGCATTGTCCTTGCCAGGCCATAGGTGAGGTGGCATGCCGTACGAGGCTGAAACCCTGCTGGCGGTGTGGTATTCGGAGGCCAACTCCCCGAATTGGTCGTACAAGAGTGCCAAAAGGCTGAGTGTACGCAGGTCCGGAATATCCTTCGATGAACAGTCTGCCATCAACCGTGTCCTTGATCAAATTTCCGATGGTGTTGGTCAACACGCCCGATTGATTGATTAGGGCCTCGATGAACGGACGAGTTGACCATATCACCGAGTTGGTTGGCATCCGGCAGCTCTCGGGCTTTGATTTGGTCTAGTTCTTCCGGATGCGGAATCCGAGGGATGTCTCCTTTTGTGGCCACTCGCCACGTGTCACTTTCAGGGCTTGAAAGTACTTTTTCATTGCTTCGGCCAGGTATTCTTGGTACTGCAGCTTTTGTTCTGTCGTCATCTTCCCCCGTGCCGAAACCTCGTTGTCATCGAAACTTCTCCATGCCCTTTGCCATCCGTCCTAAGAGGGATCGGAACAAAAATCGGTCGATTCTCGGCATCGACCATTGGTGTTCCGTCCTCCCCGACAACCTGCATGTACGACATCTTGATCTTGGCTGCTTCGTCCCACTCGGGCGTGCCAAAAGTGTGTTGACGTCAAAAGTCGCCAACACACCGTTGTCCGGAGAGTCCACCGGAACCCCGGCCGATGCAGAGTCCTGTGCTCCCAACGGACCGGCTCGGCTCGCCGATTCTCGTGTGCGCTGGTGCGTGCCGGATGGTTTTCCTGCAAACCAACAAAGACAATAAAAGGTGTAAAATTCCGGGTCATCGGCCCAGATAGACCGATGTACGACCATGGCCGATTCTGGCGTAAGATAGACAAAATCGGCCATCGACAGGGAGCAGCACGGCCCATCCATTTATGTATTAAATGCCAGTGCAAGCGAACCGTGATACAAACGATACGAAATCGGCCGATGCTATAACATGCGATCGGTGGCTAGCAGCCGATTTCGTCGGTGAGCAATCAAATCATTAAGACTTTGCAGGGATGCATTATCGAATAAAATGTAAACAAGGTAATTATTAATGGGATGTAATTAATTTGATAGCAAGAAGATGGTTTAATCATCAATTAGAGCAATAAATCGGCCGATCGAGCATCCGGCCGATTTTGCCATTGATTATAACAATGAGTTATTAGATCATATCTAGATGTATAATGATGATCAATGAAATCGTACTAATAACTCGGGTCCAAAAGCAGCTTTAACAGATTTTAGCTAATTGAACATAAAACAGCTGATGAACGTGATAAGCAATCGGCTAAACACTCCGAAAGAACAAGTAAGACAAATACAACCACACAGATCCCGAATCGACCGATCGCTCCAACAGGACAAGTCAACCGATGGCACACGATCGGACCAGGTCTAACGGCCGCGCACGCTCGGCCGATTCAGGACAAGCATGATCATAAACGCCTTAACTATGAAAGTAAATCTACATCCTATCCAATCGGCTGCATGCGCCTAGGACAAGTCAACTATCGCAAAGGCAAACACAGGACACGTCAACCGAATCCGCACGATCGAATCGGCTAAGATGTAAAAGAAATCTCATAGCGGCTATCGTGACTCGAACGACCGGACTCGAGCCAATCGGCGTTGTGAGCAAAGGCTGGGACGGGGAGGCAGGACAAGTCAAACTACCTCCACCACGAGCCCGGACCGGGTCGACTTGACTCATCCCGGTCGATACTCACTACGACGGTTGAAAACAGATCTGGTCGCCGGATAACTAGCAATTAAGCCATCTAATTACGAACAATGCGCCGAGAATTAGACGACATAATTACCTTGTCAAGCCAACTTGTTGTCGACCGGAGCCCCGAAGATCCCCGCGAAAACGAGTAAAGACTTGACAGAAAATTAGGGTTTGGCGATGCGCCGAAGGTTGTATTGGATGTGAATCGAGTTTACAGAGTTACATCCGAGTACAAATTTATACCCGGCACAAAGAATCCTACTCGGACCCTCTTCGGGCCGATTTCCTAACCGACTAGGATCCTCTTCCAAAATTAAACTATTATTTCTAATTTTACAACGTGGGCCGGGCCCATCAATGTTATGCTCTTCCGTTGGCGTTCGCGCACGATTCTCGGGAGGGACGCGCCTTTACTCGCCCAAGCGGCCGTCGGCCTTCCGCCCACCGGCCCTCTTTGACCTATAGTCGCCGACAATGGGTCCCTTGGTCAAAAACCGGCGTCAACACTTTCGGAGGCAAGGGGTGTAGGAGACCATTGGGAGGGATAGGTTGCTCATCCTTAGCTTCAACTATGTTCTGCTGAGAAAGAACATAGATAGGCACCGTGAAGGATTTGGTGCGACGTCCGGAACCAATAGAAACCACCATATCTAGAGGTATCCTTCTGTCATCATGGAGAACTCGCCTTGACTATCACTCTAGCAAGAACATCGTATTCATGAACGTGCTTCGAGTAGAGCAAAGCTAGATATGGACTTAGCAATGCTAGTGTGTGATCCGGCATCTAAGGGATAACATAGCAACATCAACCAAACTTCACGATCTATATCAAGAGTGCACACATTCCTCACTTCATCGTGCCTTTCAAACAATACTTCATAATTACCAACTTTCGGAGGGCTAGCGAGAAAACGTTGGCGCTCTAGAGAGGAATTGAAATAGATAAAGGCATCACCGATTGAAGAAGGTTGGACCTGAATGTTGAAGATACCATGGCGCTGAAGAAGTTCGTGACGTAGTTCATCTGCTAGCACCGTGAAATCTCGCTTGTCCACCTCGGGGAAGAAGGTCGCAATCGCCACATTCTCAAAGCGTTTCTCGACGGAGCTTCGAGGTAGGCTCTCGGGCGATCCGGCGGACCATGGTAGTCCACTGCTTGGAGCGCAAACCCAGCTGGAACATAGGGACGAGGATCGACCGAATTGGCCATCTTTGGTGGAGATGGATGGCGTTATGATGATTCCTCTGTAGGTATTGCAGCGGAGGATTTTGGAAGGAGAGAAGGCAAATGTCTCGTATTATTATGGAAGGAGTAGAGTAGGTGGAGGTTGGTTGGCTAAAAGAGGAAGATTAATGTGCTAGGCTAAGAGTTTGGTGGAATGGGCTGGTATTGTATCTTTGCAAATAAATATTTGCTTCCTTTTTGGAGAGATTTTCTCCTGATAATTATGGAATTTGTGGCCATGGTCAAAGCAAATTATTGAGTAAAAATAATTTTTGCTAATGGAAGCTAATGGAATAGCTTTTGTGGTCCTTAAGAATAAGCTAGGACTATCTGGCATTGCTCATTGTCTAAGGTTATTATTAGCAATAATTAAATTCAGCAATAATTAATGTTTAGAAACCTTGCATTTTTATAGGCAATATTTTATCCCAAAAGGCGAAAAATCCTATGGGTAGCGGTTATTACTACTATAATGAATATAAGTGAATCATTGTCCAACTGTAGTAGAGTCCGTCAACGAGTGCATGCAACAACCAACCGTTTTTCATGTGGTTCAGTACTGGAGCAAACACTCATGCACAATGCCATCCGAGAACCTTCACCACGGCCCATGACAGACTCCCTTGCCAAGCACCACACCGCCTATAAATACAGTGCCAGAAAGCAACGACCCACTCCTCACCACCACCACAAATACTAACTCTAGAGTCCACACTTGTGTGAATCATGTGAACCTCCTCCATAATGTGCATAGTCATGACGAAGGCAGTAGTGATGTTGGTGGTTGTGGCGCTCATGGAGGCCGTGATTGGGGCCTCGGCATATGACTACAATCCAGCACCATGGACCCCAACTACGTAAAGTATTAGCACTGTCCACGCCCTCCACACGATCACCACCTGCAGTATAGCTATCTCTAATTGCTAGGCATAGTGCGTTGCAACGTTGTCTCAGGTGTCCTGCTTTACGTACGTGTCTGATTTGAATGGTGTATTATGAATAAAGGGTTTGTCCTCGTCAAGTGATGTATTTTCTATAACTCATCATAGCACAAATCTATCGAACAAATATACATATCCTTTATCAGTGGCACTATCATATATATGGAATCTTCCTCTTTGTTTTAAAAAGGCTTTACAGTTGTTGTTTAGCACTCTATGTTTTTTTCATGCACATCTCCTTCGCCACGGGAACATCCTCGTGATGAGAACATAACAAAATGCAGTTGAAACACATGGTAGTTCTTGCCATGCATGCCGGGGTCACAGACCACAACAGTAAATTCATCGTCCCTACGTGACAACATGGCTCAATTGACATGCCAACTAATTTGTGCAACTACAACGCCCTCATAACATTATAAAACGAGGCCATGACACCAAAATTTTGTGCAACAATGCAGAGTCTTGGACATTTTTTATCTAGTCTTACCAAAAGATTGTGCAACAACGCAGTGTCTTGGACATTTTTTATCCAGTCTTATTGATTGCCACTTACGTACATACGAGCTTAGAAGATATGTTCTTTACATGTAATTTTATAGATAACAAATTTATTATAGATTGTACATGTGACATGTCCTAAATAAAATGTCACTAATTCAGTTCTATCGTTGGCGCATATATATGAAAATAGACTTTGAAAAATAATAAATCAACCCTGATCAACATTTATTTTAAAAAATTATATCAAGAGCAGCAACATGCAAATTTTGTTTCCAGCATCAAGCCTTCTCTGGTGCTTGAGCATAAGCAACATCTACCTGCAGTGTTTACAGTTTGAGGTTTGTTACAAAGATACGACCTCTCGAATATTCAGGAATGCTTTATTCTCTTCATAAATAAATAATATTTTTTTCTATTTTCTTCCTAGGCAATATATATGTGACATAGGTATGGGTGCTTGTTCAAACAAAGTGATGTTGTATTCACACTAATCTCAATAAACTTTACCTAATTTGTTGACAGTTACTAGTGCAATGAATAGTTAAGTACTTCATCCATCCCAATTTGTTTGTCATCCTAGACTCATCCGGATTTCCCAATTTACTTGTTATCCTACACTACAGGGCACACATCTGTATGCCGCACGGCACAGATTATTCCTGATCTGTGCTGTGTGACGTGTTAGCACACGGCACAAAAAAGAAAAAAGACATTCCATTGTTGAGAAAAAAATTGTGTTGTGTGTCTAACGGACGGCACACGACACATTGCTCATCTGTGCCATGTGCCGAGCCTTAGCACATGGCACAAAGAGAATCTGTGCCGTGTGCCAAGGTCCTGGCACACGGCACAGAGGTGCTAGGTTGCCAGATTATGGCCTCTATGTCGTGTGTTGTAGTTATGGCACACGACACAGAGGTCATAATCTGCCACAAAAATATAGAATTAGTTGCCCCGAATCATCCAAAACACAATAATTTATCACAGGCATCCAAAACACAATAATATTCATTACATGTAGCATTTAAATATCTCAACGAGCATCCACAATAATTCCACAACACATACAAACTGTGTTGTGTGCCGTGTGTCCGGCACACAACACGGACACACAACACAGTTAGTCCGTGCTGTGTGCCATGTGTCTGGACACACGACACAAAAACTCAGTGTTCCAAGCTCCAGACGGCGTTAGCTGTGCCGTGTGTCCGCCGTCCGGCACACGACACAATTTGGTTTGTGTCGTGTGTACCATCCCGGCACACGACACGTTGTGTTTGTGCCGTGTGCCTCGGCTTGGCACACAACACAGACCTTTGTGTCATGTGTCGTATCTGTGCCGTGTATAATTCTTATGGCACACGGCACAGAGGGTCATTGCTGTGTGCCCGATATATTACACACGGTACAAATTGCGGCACACGGCATATACGTCGTCTCACGTAGTGCTCTCATCTCAATACATATTTATGTCTTCCTAATACACATCTATCTCTATCTCTCTCCTCCTCGTTTTATGTGTATATGTCTTATTTACTTCTCCTAAATTCAAGTATCCAAGGCTAAAATGACTAGTAATTTAGGGCAGAGGGAGTAGTAAAATACATGAGCTGTCAGAACCTTGGGAAACAAGGCCATGACACCAGAACTATGTGCGTCGATTTGGAGTTTGGAAACAGGTTTGGACCAATTTTAGTATTACCGCTTACTGTGGGTGAGCTTGATGTTATCAAATGCATTCAAGAAATGGATACAAATATTTCGAAATTCTTTGTAATTGTTAAAACTGCATTTTTCTAGCTAATATTTTACTTCAAGATGTCTGCTGCTTTTGTTTACAGACATCTTTTCTGAGGTAATCCATCAAGAGGTGAGACTCTCACCAAATTTCCTTAATAAAAAATCAGAGTAGATATACAATGTAATGGAGATCATGGATTGAAATCTCGGACTGGACTGTAGCGTGAAAAAATGCAGATCCAGACCAAGATTCCTGGAATACGTGAAAACCATCCGGATTCTGACTTGAGATGCAATGCACAGATGTAGTGGTTGGTGATGTGAAAACAGTGGTGGATGGTCGCATGCACACCTACCACAGTAGACTTTCTACCTGATTTGTTGACAGTTACTAGCAGTGAAATAAAGAAGTAGCAAAGTATATCAAGCTCGCAGTGGCAGTAGAGCAACAGTTCCTGCGTGGGGTCCAACACAAGTGCATGAACTCATGCAGAAGGCATTGTTGTGCCTCGCCGCAACCCACCTACCCCCAAGCCCCATCTCCCAAGTGCCGGACCTTCTATAAATATCAGGCCAGAGCATCGTGCAGGACACAACCACCGCAACTTGCTCTGCACTTGTGCTACTCGTCTCTCTACAACAGTCGGGGAGGAGGAAGAGCTAGAGAGATCGAGTTCATAGACACCATGACAACAAAGGCAGTAGCGATGCTATTGACCCTAGCACTCGTGACAGTGATGAGTGTAGATCATGCCTCGGCAGATGACTGCAACGTGGGGCAGTTGGCGATATGCCTACCCGCCATCCTTGGCGGATCAGTGCCGACGGACGCATGTTGCACTAACCTGCGTGCGCAGCAGGGATGCTTCTGCCAGTTTGCTAAGGACCCCAACTTAGGCCAATTTGTGAGCAGCCCTAACGCTGGCAAGACGCTCACCACCTGCGGCATCACCGTCCCCAACTGCTAGGCGCGTCGCGTTAGGCCGAGCCCGTGTCATATCCCGCTCGCATTTATGTATGAATATAAAATGGGTCGGTGTGCGTCAAGTACTATATTAGGTTCATAATATAACCCTGTGAATGGATAATAATCAGTCCTATGGATGACTCAGGTTTAATGGAAAAGGCCTCGTTGGAAACGATTTGAATGAAGCCTAACTTTTATTTAATTCTTCCCTTTCCAGTTTTGGCATACATGACCTGCCCAAAGACTAGTTCATGGTGGAAAGCTGAGCAGTGGAGGAGGGCCCTCCAAGTAAATACTAGTACTATCTTGCATCCTCGGAACCTCTTGTTTTCCATTTTGTTTTTGACGAAACATCCTCAAACTAGTATACGAATCAGTTAAAGGGAATGTGTGCGTGCGTGAAGTGCACTGAATTTTAATTTCTGTACCTAAGAGCACTGCATTCTCCGTGTTGCATACGCGTGGCCGTGACAATGATACGGCGACGCGTGGTAGGAGGCTAGGAGCCTGCCCCTGCCACAGCCGAGGCGGAGCAGTCCGCGCGCCGCCACCGCGAGTAGACAGTATGGATGTAGTGAGCCTTTGGGCCTTTTGGGTTTAAACCAAACTAATCGGTCCCGCAGCAGCTGAGATCCTTAGAGCCCATTTGAAGGCAGGCTCAACAATAAAGTGAAATTCTGGATGAACGATCAAGCGCAAAAGGCCCAAAAGCTCCCAGTTCTCCCCTTCGCCCGATCCGCTCCGCCTTCCGGCCGCACCAAGCCGCCGCAGTGCGCCGCCACCATGTACCGCCTCCTCGTCCGCCGCCTCTCTACGGCCGTCAAACGCCTCTCTTCTGCCTCCCCTCCCCATCACGACCCCGCTCGCGTCAGCGGTCAGGGACCGACGACCTATTTCCCCGCATTGTGGCAGTCCGGAGCACGAACCACCTGGCACCAGTCCTGGAGGGATGGGTTCGAGAGGGCCGGACCGTGGAGAAGACGGTAATCCAGTCCATCGTCAAGAAGCTCATCGGCCTCCGCCGCTACGCCCAGGCCCTCGAGGTCCTGGCCAAACACTTCCTTTTCCTTACTCTTCTCATCTCAAATTGAAATCGTGTGAAATTCCTGACCACTCCAAATGCTCATTTCGCTCACCGACTCAAGCGATTGTTTGGGTTCTTGCAGCTGTCCTTCTGGATGACGGACCGGAGGCACATGTACCTGTCGTCCGGTGATGTCGCGTACCGGCTGGAGCTGATCGGCAAGGTCCACGGCCTCGAGAGGGCCGTTGAGTACTTCGGTACTGTGCCACAGCAATTGAGGAAATCACAGTGCTATGGCTCCCTCCTCAAATGCTATGGGGAGGCGAAGGCAGTGGACAAGGCCGAGGAGCTCTTTGCGAAGATGCAGGGGATGGGGTTCAATAGTCCTTTTGCTTACAATGCGATGATGAAGCTTTACTTGGAGACAGGACAGCTTGAGAGAGTGCACGCCATGTTCCGGGAAATGGAAGAGAAAGGTGTTGGGCCTGATATATTCACTGTGGACCATCTGTTGGGCGCGTACATTGCTGCCAAAGATATTGAGGGGCTTGAGAAGTTGCTTGACAAAGCCAATCCGCACGAGAAGCTTTTGAGTTGGCATGGACGTGCCACAGCTGCAAAGGTTTTCATGGAAGCAGGGATGCCAGAACGGGCTGTTGAGGCTCTTCGCGATGCCGAGAAGCGGATTGCCAAAAATAATGCAAGGGTTACATATGGGTTCTTGCTCACTATGTGTACAGATATGGGGATGTTCCCTGAAGCTGAGCGCATTTGGGATGTCTATAAATCCAATGTACCACCTTGCAACTCGATGTATGGCTGCAGGATAAGTGCGCTACTCAAGATGAATGACATTGATGGTGCCGAGAAAGCACTGAAAGAATGGGACACGATATGTGTGCAATATTTCGATTTCAGATTAGCCAACATGGTGGTTGATGCTTACTGCAGAGAAGGTCTTGTGGAGAGAGCTGTAGCTCTTGTGGATGACACCATAAAGAATGGTAGGAAACCTTATGCCAGTACCTGGTATAAGTTGGCCGGTGGATATTTCAAGAGTGGCCAGGTGCTGAAGGCGGTGGATATGACAAATAAGGCTCTTGCTGCCGGAAGTCATCCATGGAAACCTGACTTGGAGTATGTTCTAATGAGCCTGAAACATTTCATGGATCAGAAGGATGTAGAAGCAGCTGAGGAGATGGTAACTTTGCTACAGAAGCTTATCCCTTTGACCAGGGATGTATATCATTGCTTACTGGAAATATATGTCCTCGCTGGAAAACCAGTGTCCGAATTGCTGGATCGTATGAAGAAAGACGGTCTTGAGGCTGATGAAGAAACAAATAAAATCCTTGCTGGTGATCACCAGTAGTTATGCACCATTGTCTATCGCTAGATGATCTTCTCCCTTTCATTAACTTGGCTACTGAACGCTGCTTACATAAAACACTATGGTCCTTTTCTTGTTTG
>JAUNZO010004646.1:0-19803 GCA_031894775.1 Chloris gayana | reverse complement strand
CATACCTGTCCAAACGGGCCGCCCGGCACGGCCCGGCCCGGGCCCGTTGAAGCACGGCACGATTATTTTCGGGCTGGCCCGGCACGTAATTCATTTCGTGCCGTGCCGGGCCAGCCCACGGGCTGGAGCGTCGGCCCACGGCACGGCACGAAATACGGTACCCGTGCCGGGCCGGCCCGAAAGCCCGACAGCTCGAAAGCCCTTTTTAGCCCGTTAAGCCCTAAAAGCCCGAAAATCAGAAAAGCACATGAAACCCTTTATTTTGCTCGGTTTCAAAACATGAAATGCAAACAGGCACATTCGGAAACGGACGAGAAAATTTGGCCAAAGGAAAAGTTGATATATTACTAACTTGAGTCGGTCGCCTCATTAAAAACCCTTGGCCTAGGGAAAAAGAGTACAACCAACTCATTGGAAGTTCATGACAAGTTACAAATTACAACCACATCGAAGAGTACAATCTAATTGACGAGTATCATGCTGCCCAAGCATCATCGGGAAGAGAAACATCGACTTCAACATCGGAATCAACCACCACATCATCCATGTCCAGGTCTTTATATTGCACTTCAAGCTCCAAATGGTGATCCTCTACGATCATCTGGAGTCGATCCTCACCCAGGTGCCAATCCTTCAAGCAAGTCAATATTTCCACCATCTCACTTGTCAAGCTCCTCCTCCTCTCCTCAAGTAACCTCGCGGAAAGATCGAAAACAGATTCCGAGCTAATGGTTGAAACGAGAACCGTTAGAAGATCTTTAGCCAAGAGAGACAAGATGGGATATGTATGCTTGTGCTCAAGCCACCATCTTACAACATCAAACTCATCATCATTATACACCGATATGGGGTCACTATCAAGATAGATAGCTAACTCGGATAAGTGAGGAAAGGATGGCATAGGCTGCAATGGAGTACTAGTAGACTCACCATTATCATTGTCATTAGAAGCATAAATCTTACCCCATGAAGTTTTCTTCCTCCCACTCGTTTGTTGGTCGAGTTGGCCTTTGGAGCCTAACGAGCACCAAACTTGGTCTCATATGTGCCAAAAAGATTAGTCACAGTATTTCTCACAAGAATGGAGTAAGCGAGTAGTCAACCGCAGTGTTATCGGAAAGGAGCTTCAAAGCATTATGGAGGCCCTTCATTTTTCCTCTAGGATGAAGAACAAAAGCCAATGCATATAAGATGGGAATATCTTCCCAATACTTAAGGTATTTCTCTTTCATATGAACAACCACCCTTCTCAACAACTTGTCATTCTCATAAAGACTCAAGTGACCGGAAATCTCAATGAGTTGATGCAAAACCAGATTGGATGTAGGATAGTAAACCCCAGAGAGGATAACGGTTGATGCATAAAATTGTTCAAGGAAATCAACAACTTTCTCGAGTAATATGCCAGTCATCCGAGGACAATAATTCATGTCCATGCACTTTGTGATATTGGCTATTGATAAAGACGAGAAAATGTGCTTCTATATGGAAGCAAATGTTTGAGCATAAGAAAAGTAGAATTCCACCTCACATCCATGTCCAGATTGAATTTTCTCGGGTGGAACACCAAGTGCTAAACAATATTTCTTGTATGCAGCAATGCGGGCATTGGAAGAATTCAAGAAAGAAATAGCACATCTAAAATTCTCAACAACGAGGCTTCAAACGTTTCAAACCGGACTTGACAATAAGATTAATGATATGGCATGCACATCGTTGATGCAAAAAAAGAGAACCAACATAACCAGAAAACAGAGGAGTCAAGATGTTCATAGCATTAGCATTAGCGAGAGGCATTGTCAAGTGTAACAGTAAAAGACTCGATCACGCAAACCAAACTCGGAAATCACAAGCAAGAACACGTTCGAGCAATGTTCTCTCCAAGTATGCTTGACATCAATCAGCCTCATTCCAATAACCCTTTTCTCAAGAATCCATTCAAGCATTAACAAAGTGAGCAACAACAGAAATATAGTCCTCTTTAGCTTTACCGGACCAAATGTCCGATGTAAGCGCAACGAGAGGACACACTAGTTTGCAAACATTTAATCAATTCAGTTTTAGATTCAGTAAAAAGCTTGCCAAAATCCCTAGTAGTAGTTTGCCTAGACACACTGCAAAAGCGGGGATTATGGGCAATCTTAATGTATCGTTCAAACGCATCGGTGCCACCAAACCCTAAAGGCAGATCCAAAGAAACTATCAAACGACACAATTCATCGCGAGCGGTGCGTGAATCATACTCCCAAGAACGCACGTAACCATCGAGATTGAATGAAAGCACGGTCCGAGCTTTAGCAGCCCGTTCAACCTTAGCCAAACAAGTTTGTCGATGTCTAAGCAAGTGACCGAGTGCCTTTGCTTGATGTCGCAGCTTAACTCGACTTTGCAATGGCGACGGATAGCAAGCATAAGTAACAAGGACACCATTTACCTCTTTGGTTACCTCATCGAAGTCATTCCAAGCCTTTGACGTTCGCTTCCTTCCCCTCTTCAACCCACGACGATTGCTTGTACTCCCGCAGTCGAGTCGACATTGATGGGAGTTGAAGCAGGGGAAGGAGACGGCGTCGCGGACCTTGGAGGAGGCATGGCGGACCTTGGAGTTGCCGTCGCACCTTGGGAAGGGGTTGCGGGAGGAGGAGTGGGAGCCGGGCTCGAGTTTGGTGTAGCAGCCGCGCTCGAGCTTGGTGTAGCTCCCGCGCCGGAACCCGTCGTCGCCGCAGCCGCCGAGCACGTACCCGCCGCCGCAACGCCCGTCCTCTTTCCCGCCGCGGCCCTAGCGCTCGGCCTCGGAGACGTCCACCGGCCACGGCCTGGAGCCGTCGGCGTACGAGCTCGAGCCGCCGCACCCGATTCCTCCCCTTGCGAATTCCCGAAGAGGAGGAAGTTCGCCGTGCGGAGGGCGTCCGGACTCGGATCCGAGCCGGACATTGAGCCGGCGACCGGGGCACGGCCCCTACGACCGTGACCCCCGCCGGATCTCGTCGGACCACCGCAAAGAGGAAACGGGGGTGCTTCCGGATCCACAAAGAGGAGACGAGAGGAGGACGCGACGGAGCGACGAGGAAAGAGGAGGGCGGCGACGAGCGAGGAGCAAGCTGCGGCGCGAAGGCCACGGCGGGGAAGAGGAGAGGCGAGGCGAGCGAGAGGCGAGGAGATCCGGGGAAGAGGATAAGGTTCCGGGGAGGAGACGAATGAGGAGGAGATAAGGTTAGGGTTCGGGGAGGGGTTGATTTTATAACCCCGGATCGTGGAACCGTTGTCTGGGTCGGGTCGGGGTTGGTAATCGAGCCGTGCCGGGCCTTCCAAACGTGCCGGCCGCCGACGAGCCTCAACGGGCCGCGCCATAAACGGGCCGTGCCGTGCCCGCCCGTGGGCTGGGGTGACGGCCCAAGCACGGCACGACACCTCGGGCCGTGCCGGCCCGGCCCGAAATTATTTCGAGCCGTGCCGTGCTTGGGCCGTGCTTTTTGCGGGCTTGCGGGCGGCCCACGAAGCACGGCCCAAATGGCCAGCATTATCTAGCGCTGGCTTCGTTCGTTTATTGTCCTTATCGTTATCCGTCCTGCGTATCTAGCTACTAGCTTCGTATGGGGATGAACAGCTAGTGTCATCTTGCCACGGTCGTGATACTCGTCGCACTTCCATGACTCTGCCAGTCGATAAAAAACGACTCTGTTATCAGGCAGTTGCTATACACAGTTCGATTGAATCTCCATTTCGCACCTCTGCTTGCTTTTTGGTGTTGCTGCCTTGGCCGAAGAAGCTGATCGCCACTTTGATAGGAAATGTGCCATCGGGTGGTTCCAGAAATTGTTTTCCCCGTTCATAGACACATGCTATCACTGGGAACGAGATGCCATGTGAACCAACAGCGCTTGGCACTACAAAATTGTTTTTCTCTATTTTCCTTGGTTCACTGCATCTCTACAGTTCTACCACTGGACCAGGAAATTAGTTTGGCATCAGCTAGCTTGCTATTTGAGTATCCAGTGTGATTGCAAATTCCATGAATGCAACTGTGTTACATGCATGCACAATTGGGCTTCATGTTAGTATGTTACATACATGAACAATTCTCTGCCTCTCAATCTGTCGGTCCTCGAAATGCTTCTCTGCTACTAGTGACGTTTTCTTTTACTACCAGATGATCGGTGGTTCTCCAGATATAAAAAGGTCAAACGTGCTACGCGATATCACTAATTAGTTCTGTAGCGTGTTTCATCCTCTTTCTTTCAGTTCCCTTGATGCATACTAATTACGACTAAAAAATTCTAGGCTAGTGACCATGAAGTCGATATGTCCTAGTGGTTAAGGAGACAGACTCGAAATCTGTTGGGCTTTGCCTGCGCAGGTTCGAATCCTGCTGTCGACGGATTGTTTTTTTTTTGGGTTTTTTGGGTTCCTTGCAGCCTCGTTGTATGTCATGTCAACATGTCTCTTCTTTTTTGACGAAATGCTCTATCAATTTGATCCTTTGGCATGTCCCTTCAGCCATCAGGTCCCCCCACCCCCTTGTATTACGGCGGAATGCATTATCACGTACAGTATGTGCTATCCTTTTTGGTTTACATGTTTGATCGAAACCTGCCTTTTCGTGATATCTACCGTACGGAAAAAATGTTGAATTTAGTGCATGGACTCGATTGGTGACCCAAGTCAAGATTAACAGTTTCATTTACTCCCTTTCAGAAACACATATTTTCTTTTGAGATCATTACGTTAAGATAGCTGATGCCTGTTTGAATGTGAAGAACAAATCAGTGGAGGAAGTATGTTTCATTAATGTTTTTCGACACAAGCTAAACTGTTTTTTAGCACGATAAGCTAAATTGCCGGACTGCTAAATCATCTTTCACCAGCCCAGCCCGGACAGGCCCAGCCCAGCCCAAAGCACTGCTCAGCATTCGCATCAAACCGCTTGCGTCCGAAGAGAAGAACGGAGCAAGCAACCAGCCAGGCTTTCCCTGTCTCCGCATCCCTCTGCGCCGCTCCCATTTGCCTTCCCCGTTCGCGTCGGCTCCTCTCCTCGTGTCCCGAAACCCTCGCCATGGCGGAGTCTCCCGAGAACGCCGCCCCCGCTCCTACCTCGTCGCCGGCACCAGCGCCAGCTCCTGCTCCGGCTCCTTCCTCCGCGCCCCCCAAGTCTGGGATCCCGCCGCGGTACGACCTGGACGCCAAGTGGGACGCCTGCCTCGACCTCTCCATCCGCCGCGTCGCTTACTCCACCCTCGCCGGCGCCTTTTCGGGCCTCCTCCTCTTCCGTAAGGAACCTACTGCTTTCCCATTGCGCTCTATCTCGTGAGATCTGGTCGCGGCGTGCTAGGTATTGTGGCGATTGGTTGGTGGGTATGGCTATTAGTTTAGGGTTACAACGGATGTTCCTGTTTCATTTTGATCTGCCTGCACTGACGCACGTGGAAAGCTAAGATGGACGCGCATCACAAATTGATACTTTCCCTTTGGGCATGGCATGTTCTGTATCCATACATTACATTGAATGTTTACTTTAGGATATTGCTTGGTCGATACTTGGAGATCTTTGCTATGATTAGCAGATTGCATTTGACGGGGAGGTGTAGAATCAATTAACATCAAGGCTCCTGAGAAGCTCCATATGTGCAAGCCCTCGTAGGTTCAATATTCCAGCAAGTCGAACTGCATGTAACACTAGGGATGTTGCAAGTTTTATTTGGATCTTTTTGTCATCAAATTTAGGGAGATTGCTAACCTGTAGCTCTATTGCTTGTTAGGTTTTATATGAAAACTTGTTTGCTTCCTTTTCTGTTTTCCCATTCTAGTTATTGAGCATGGCTTTTCAATAATCTTGTTGAAACTGGATATGCCTACCCAACTTGCTTGGGACTAAAATGACTTTGTTGTAATGATCCTGGCAACGATGCCTCTCTCTTATTGCTCGATTGGTTGCTGTCCAGTGAGGCTTTTAGAATCTAGAGCATTATGCAATTCAATCACTCGTGATGTGAATATTTATAGTCTGAATTCTTGATTGTGTGTATAGGATAAGTGGATAACTGGGCATAGATAAGTTTGAGCTGATGTACTGTACTGATATGATTTCAATAATGGATTTTCAGAGGGACCTAATCTGTTTTGTAATGTTATTTGCCTAATCTGGATTTTGTAATGTTATCTGGTTATGTAATGTTTGTAAAGACCTAAATGACTACTAAACATGAATTTTGTAATGTTATTTGCCTACTGTTTGGCAAGAAAGTTGCCATTGCTTCACCTTGCTGTCGTGTGAAATTGTCAATCTGTAAAGACAATCCTGTGTACTCACATATGGGTGTCTAAAAATTATCATCTGAATGCCACCTATTTCCTGACCTTTCATTGATTAATGCACATTTTTCTTACTTACATTTGAAGGGCACATTGTTTTCCAGACTTTATCTTTTAAAATTGTGCTGCATGTTCGCTTCCTTCATTTATGCCTCAAGTGTATCTTGTCTCTTGTATATTATACCGCCTTTGGCTACTGATCTGAGCTAGTCTCTCTGATATGGCCTTTTCTTTTTGTTTCTGAAGTACTCAAGCTATCTATTCTGCATACTATTATTCATTGTTTAGGAGTATAGTCAGCAACAATAATTTGTTCCAATTGCACCATGTTGACTCTTGAACGATTAATAGGCACACACAGGTGTAAGTTGCAAAACAAGAATACTTTTACATGACTACTGGGTCTACCTTCTTTCTTTTTTTGCACGTATTGACTTTTTTTTTGTACAGGTAGCCCTACTACTCGCTGGGCATCAGTTGCCCTTGGAGCAGGTGTTGGAATAGGGGCTGCGTACACTGAATGTTCATACTTGTTCAATGGTGCTCCTCCAAAGTTGTCTCCCAAAGTCTCAACCGTTGCTTCTGCTCACTCTGAAGTAATTGCTCTCTCACTTTACTCCATGTAGTAGTTAGATTTTTGTATAATTGCATTATTTTATTTTACTAAGTTGTCAATGATGGTTTTTTCCACTCTAAGCATAGTGATATTTTAACCTGGCAGTGTATGCAAACATCAGCAGCTCTCTGTTGGTCTGTTTGCAATATACTGATTACTATGGGAATTAGGTTTCTTATTCTACAGAAAATATGATTCTCGCATGGTTCCTGGCTAGTGCTAGCTTTCATCTACAATTTATGTAATCTGCCACCACCAAGCTTGAGGACACATAACTATTAGCTGCATTACATCTGAGAAACTGACTCCTGTAATATTCTGAATGCAACTTGCTATTATGTAAAGCATCTGCAGCAGATAAAGTTAGTACACATAACCTTGAATTTATAGCCAACAGAAGATAAAATTAGTAGTACACAATCTTAAATTCATAGCCAACAGAAGTTCAGTACAAGTGTGGTTGGGACTTCGGATTAATTTAATAAATCCATTTTTTATAGTACTATATATGTTTACGTCGGCTACTTATTTATTTTGTATCTTACATTAAAGGCTAGACACTTTTACAACTTCCATCAAAGCTCCATTAGATGAACTAACTATGCCAGCTAAAATTTTCTGCTATCTGGGGTGTGTGTTTTAAAAATTTAGGACGAGAATGTGGTAGTGCTACCATAGTTACAATTGCTGATGCTTCCATATTTCGGTGAACTACTGCTTTCCAAAAGTCCTCTCCAGAACTCCTCATTCACGTCTTTATATTTTCTTTCATCAGGGAGGAGACAAGTGAGCGCTGCCTGTTGGGTCAATCCATCTTGTTGGAGTTTTGGAGTGTGTTCTTGAAGTGATTGTTTCATGTTGGATATCGCACTACCCTGGCCATAGTATGTCATTAAAGTTAGACGTGCCTGACTTCTGAGTTTTTACACTTGTGTGCAAAACTATTCCCATTGTGGTCTGATGACCCCAGGCTGCACACTGCAAGAGCTTTGTAAGCTGTCTTCAAGTGATGGCTTGGTGATCTATAATAAATTTTTAATCGTGTGAACTTGTTTGCAGCATGCATGAACATTACTGTTATAGTTCACCCATTACACAATCCTTTTTTCCGGGTGTACCTTTACTACTATGCCTAGTACTCCCTCCGAACCAAATTACTTGTCATCCTGACCTTTTATCAGGTTCATTGAACATTCTCTGAACCTGAACATAAAAATACACTTTCATGATGACAACTAAATTGGGAGAGAGGGAGTATGTTCTTTAACAGGTTTAGTTGTGTACAATGTTGGTTACTCTACCTTGTCACTGGAATCGGTTCCATCTGCAGTGAAGATCGCTCTGCATTGCATAACTGCACCCATAGAAATCCAGCGTGAATCAGTAAAGAATTTTATCTGTTGAGTAGCGACAGAAAGGAGCACGTCGCTCCGGTGTGCTCGAAAGTCTAGCCGCTTTGACTTCGGAACATGACAACTGAGAGGATATATAGGGGGTGTTCGTTCCTGGTGCTAAAGTGTGCTAATGGACTAAAATTTAGCACCTAGGAAACGAACGGGTATGCTAAAGGGTGCTAAACTTTAGCACAAGTGCTAAAAGGTGGTCAAAACTTTAGCACGAAACTTGGTGCTAAAATGTGTTAAAGTCATATGCTCTCCACTTAGGACATCACCTACCTCTCTCTTTCTCTCTCCTCTAGAGTGGGATAGAAGCATTAATTAGGGGTAATGGGGTCATTTTGTAGGTAATGAACTAAACTTTAGCACTGGAAACAAACACCTCGAGTGCTAAAGTTTTAGTGCTAAACTTTAGCACAACTAAACTTTTAGGAGCTAAAATTTTAGCATAGAGGAAACAAATAGGCCCATAGTATATAATAAAAATAGGTAGGGGTTTTATGGATAATAAATAGAGTATCATGTTGGTATTTTTGATGATATGGCAGGGTATTAATGAGGAGAGATGTGAAATGAGTTTCATAAGGATGAAACTCTGCATACATCGTTACCTAGACAACTTTATCTAGACGAACTTGTGTCTTACATGTAAACTAGAAAACAACAATAATGAAACGGGTAATTGCATAACCGACCCTCTTTTGAAAGCTAATTGTATGTTTGGCCTTGTTTTTTATGTTTTGCATATTTGACCCGTTTTTTAAAATCGAGGCACAATCTTGACTCTATTCCGTTAGAAGTCATTAACGGTGTGAAGTCCATGGTTAAAAGACCTTGATACCCTTGCGTAATTGATCCTAAAAATTATGAACTTTTGCATGAATAACAAAACTGTGACAAACAATTTAGCTAAAGTTTTAAAATTTTAGCAACAATTTAAATTCAGATTTGAAATTTTGAAACTAACTGAACTAGGAAGAAGGAATCGGGGAACAGCCAAAGGGAAGAAAGAGAGAGGGTATTTTGTCTTTTTCCTTGTCGCTTTATTTTTTAATTCTTTTTAATATTCTCAAATCCTGGTTTGGTTGACGGGTTTACTAAATAGGGTCAAACGGAGGCTTCAGATTCAAAAAATAGAATTAAATATGCTAAACGTGAAAAATAGGGTCAAACATGCAATTGGCTCTCAAAAGAGGGTTAGTTATGCAATTACCACTAGATAAAACTATGCATTGAGAGAAGAGTGTTTCATCCTAGTTTCATATATCTTTAGATGACGTGTCACTCTAGGTACTTGCGTCTATAAAATTTTCATTAAGACTGGTCTAAGTCGCCTAACCTATGGATACAAGGAGTAAGGTGCTTTTACGGGGAACAAGATAAATAAAGCAGGAAATTACGTAGAAGAAATAATAATGATGACCGCCGTGACTTGGATGGAGAGTTCTTGTGCTGAAAGATTCTGCGGTTTCCTTCTTTTAAAAATGTGCCACCAGAAAATCTGTCCAACCAGGTTGATGACCACCGCTGTGGATTGAGGCTGTCTGGTAGAGGTCTCCGGTCACGATGATTGTGCGGTGGTTCCGTCCAGCTGCGTCCCCTCTTGTTGTTGATGACAGGGTACATCCTGAACTGCCGAACAGCTGAAAACGACAGCCCATGAACAGCGCGTCGGCGGTGATCGACGGGAATGTGTCTATCGAGACGAGCATCTCACCGGGAAATTCGCATGGTGACGCCGTCCACCGTGAACCCTTGTCTCATCATGGCCTCTAGCTGCTGACAAGTTTCGTGTAATCATGTGCGAGTGACGGAGTGAGGAGGAATTCAAACTCCGGCAAAGAGGGGAAAGCGTGCCGGAGAAGGACAATTGCGAGCGGCACGATCTCTTCAAACCTGGCGTGTCGGCCGACTAGATTGCGAGTGAGAAAATAAGGAGAGGAAGATACAGAGGCTGTTGGACCTCGTTTGTCACCTCAAGTTTTTTATATTTCTTTTCTAAAATTTAATGATTTACAATGTTCAGAAAACTATATAAATGGAATATAAGCTGAATTTCTGTATGTTTTTCTGTTTGAATTGAAGCCTTAGAAAAAGACTTACCGACTACATACATACAGTGATACAGTGATTTTTTTATTTTTGAACTCGGGCTACACACATACAGTGATGAGTGAAAAAGAGACTAAAAATTAGCTGCACGCCTGACGCCTGACGCCTGCACTGCACCCAAACAACTAAGTTTGGAATTCCCAACTAAGTAGGAGTAACACAGATTTAGGGCCCAACCCAATGTACCAGCCCAGGGTCATCAGTGTGGGTCTGAATCCAGACCGAAGCCAAGAAAACTGCTAAGCTAAGCCCATCGCCCCATCCACGCAAAACAAGAGAGCCTGTCGCAACGCAACCCACAGACCTTCTTCGTCTCCCTCTCCCCCTCTCCACCCCGGCAGAGAGGACAGAGGAGCGCCTCTCGCTCTCGCGTCCAGTAGAAACCCTAATAAACCCCGCGCCCTCGCTCACCTCGTGCACCCTCGTCGCCTCGCCATGGGATAGGCGTAAGAGAGTCGCCGGTCGCCATGTACGCGATGCGGAAGCAGTTGGACGTTCTCATGGGGGCGAACCGCAACGGCGACGTGGAGGAGGTTAGCCGGAACTACTACGACTACGATGTCTGTCGCCTCTTCCTCGCCGGCCTGTGCCCGCATGACCTCTTCCAGCTCACGGTACCCTCCATTCTTTTCTCCCCGGGCTGAATGCCGTTCTCCATGGTAATTTTTGTTAGGTTTAAGGGTAGATAAAAATCTTCCTAGATTTTTGTGGAAGCCCTCTCCGTGGATGGACAGCATATTGCTACTATGTTCTTATTGTAGGTGGAATATGATTCCCGAAGCAATAACACTAGTTTCGTTTCATTCTGCCGTTATCTAACCAACTTATGTGTTAATGGCAGAAAATGGATCTCGGACCTTGTTCCAAGGTTCACTCGCTTCAACTCCGGAAAGAGTATCCTTCATTTTACCTTTCTATATGGAAATTGCTGCATGTCACTGTTCTGTGCTAGTTTGTTGTGTGAAATACTGTGTAGCAGTACTTTCCTGAACTCTTAATAGTTATGAAGAAGCAAAATCAAAGGGATTAGAGAATTTTGATAGAGAACTTGAGGATGTGATAAAACGGCTCATTGTCGAGTGTGATAGGAAGATCCAAAGGGCGCTGAAACGCCTCGCAGATGAGGATGCCAAGGCTGCTATTGCAATATCTGTATCCGAAGTTACCCTGGTATTTCCCACTCTTCTTATTGCAAGGATGTGAATGAGATCATGACTTAGTGTTTAAATTGGTTCTCTTGTTTTTGCTTGCAGACAGATGAGATATTGCAGCTGTCAAAAGAGATCAAGCAGAAAATGAAAGAGGCTGATGAATTTGGTAAAACCACTTGATCTGTGTTTTTCGTACTTTGTTACTTCTATTCACAGGAGTCACTACATGCAGATGCCAGTTTATGGAAGTTAAGCTGTTGACTTTAGTTACTAGGAATACTCTCAGTAGAACCAGAGTCCCACACAGTAGAAAGTTGGCTCTTAGGGTGCTGTACTCCCACCCCCATTATGCTCCAATACATATAACATTGTCCTCCTCTCGTGTAATGCAACCAAAGAAGAGACTCAGTAACTAGATTTCAGAAATCAGGAATGCTGCAATTCAATTTCAGTTGGTGGGCATTAGCCAATTTAGACTTCTAATTCGTACTTTTTCCTATCCGTTTTTAACATTTCCAACAGACTTCGAAGGTAAAAGTGATGATAAAATAAAGACACTGGAATTGGTGGAAGAACTGAGATCTAAACGGGCTGATATGCAGGTATTGCCTTGAAAGATCATATATCTGATTTGTTATTCTTGCAAATCTTTGGTTTGTTACTCTGCAAATTAGTATAACATATTGATGTTTCAGTTTGTTGTCGGATCTGTTTGTTCTATCTGCAGGCTACACTTTTGCTTGATGCTTTTAACAAGGACAGGGCTTCATTACCTGAGCCTACTCCAGCTCCTCAAATCACACCAGTACCACCACTTGCTCCGCCTGATGCTCGTACTCAAGAAATGATTAATGAAAAGCTTAAGAAAGCTGAAGAGCTTGGTATGAAAACAAAATTATTGAACTGCTTTCCTTTACCAATTATATGTAGTGCTAGTTTGTTTCTTATGATTCTTGTTTATATTTAGCATTGCAGTCAATGTGACAGCTTCTCCTAAACCTAGCATATATCATTTGTGAGTTAAATTTCTCAATTCTTTGACATAACACCGAAGTTAATCAAAGAGTCTTCTTCAAACCCATAAGATTAGTGATAATATAGTTTCTTTTTTTTTTATTTTAAAAGGTAAAAAGCTGGGGTAACCTTTATGTGAAAACCCTTTAACTAACCTGTAGGATTCTGAGGTGATATAAAATCTTTGTTGTGTATTCTGTATTGTGACATTTTGATATCTGGAATTTGTTATCTGCTCTTCAGTCTAATTATTCGATATTGTTTAATGATACCATACAAATCTCTTTATATTTGCACATGAGATTATTAAGTTTTCCTTTTATACTTGTTTGGGAAATTTGTCCGTTTATATTGGTTATACGATTCTTTCCATATTGCTATTTTTGACAGCGTGGACTGCTTGTCCTTTTCATAGGTGAACAAGGCATGGTAGATGAAGCTCAAAAAGCTTTGGAAGAGGCTGAAGCTCTGAAAAGGGTATCCATTCTATTATCATTTTCATCAAAATTTCACTAAACAATTCGAGTCAGTTTATTTCTAGCCTTGCCTTTGCAGACATAGGATTATACGATTTGCCACTGGTTGAACAGTAATACTTTCGTTCCTTTCCTTTGATTTCTATGTGATTAACATCTACATTTGGTTTTGTTTTATTGTTGGCTTACGCCATGGCCGGAACCAACTTCAGAGTCCTCTAAATATACCGATGTTCGAATTGTGAGTTTTACCACCGTTTGTTCTTCCCAATAAAGCTCTGATGTGTGTTATAGCATTAGCTTCAATGTTATTATTAATGTTTTTTTTCTTTTGATAATTGTTCTCTATGGCTTTATGGTAATTGTTCCGGTGCTAACACTTTCAAGGAGTGTTTCTCTCCTAGTTTGGGCTGTAACAGTAGCTCAGCTAACAATAAGACTATATTCTGTTATCATATTGAAAACTGATTAAGAGCCTGTTTGGCACCCGCCACCGCCGCACGTTGCCGTAGGCGCGGCACGCCGCGCACACAGTTGGCGTGTTGTGGCGGAGAAATTGAACTAGCTAACCGAAGCAGCGCCTAACATGCGGCAAGTTGCGGCGTGAGCGTTTGGCCACTGTGGCACGCCTAATCTTCGGCTAGGTGAGCAATGGCGCGGTGTGGACGCAAAGCAAACAGCCCCTAAATATATGCACTCTCAAGCATGAGCTTAGTGATTTCCTGATGGTCTTGATTAAATATATGTTTTATTAAAAACCCTTGTATCAATAAAAGCTCTTTGAACGGTAGTTCAACCTGTGAATAAGAAATTTATGTTCATCATGAAATACAGAGTAACATGAAGGCACTTATCACTTGCTATCCCACTAGTGGATGTGTGTATCGTACTATTGTGTACAAATGGAATTATTAGTGATAGGACAATGTGATTATATTATACTCCGAATCATAAAAATTCTCTGTTTTGCTATGTCATCTTGCATATTACTCTTCTGACTGATGACTAACTACAGCTTGCATTACATATCTAGAAACTTCCATTATTTGCAGTGGAGCTGTTCAGCATCAATGTGTACTAATGTTGTGCATCATGTTTATAAATAGGTGGATATTTATTTTAGTTTTTTAATATTGAATGTGTTGAATTAGTAGTCACATTTTACATTTACATGTATCTGTAATTGTATTTGCTCTTTGTGATGACTAAGTTTTATTACATAAATGTGTTTGATGTCATCCTATTCACATCAGTACAGCATCACTTGCAGCATTGTTGACATTATTCTCTTCGTATCCCCTTTATAGACTGATCAGAAGCTATGCCTTTGTGACATATGTGGAGCATTTCTCAGTGTCTATGACAAGTAAGTTCCTAGCTGTTTATTATTCATGGCTTGCTACACAATGTTATGAAATTGCATCTTGAAACATGAATCTGTTTTTGATGCAGTGATCGATGTCTTGCTGATCACTTTGGAGGGAAGTTACATTTGGGATACATGCTAATTCGTGAGAAACTGAAAGAACTTCAGGTAAATGCCTGTGCTCTTAGTGCAAGTGAGATGTTGAGGAGTGAGTAAACAAACTAAAATTTCAGTCTCAATAAACAATAATGAAACAAACACAATGAAATGAAAATATATTTTATCTGTTCTATTTATATGTTAAGTATAAGTAGTGTCAATTCCCTTTTCCTATCTCTAAATTTGTCAAGGTGCAAATTTATCAAGGGCTGATTGTAATGTACCATTTTCTGCTTTAAAGAGTTACTCTGTTTTGCGGCTTTGGATTTATATGTGGCTAATCAAATATTGGTCCAACTTGCAGAAAGCGTCCACTGAATTCAGGAAGTTTCAGCATGGTCCACCACCATACTTAAGCATGTTTGATGATATTTTTCATGGTGTTGCTGTTGATGGGTCAACATCATATGTTCTCGGCGAAGACGATGACAAGGAAGAAGATGACGAGGAAGAAGATGATGATGAAGAAGATGATGATGATTATGAAGCTCAATCACAGCTGCCCGCGGAGAATAGTTCTGCCACCTCAGGCAGCCGCAAGAGAGGGAGCAGTACGAGCACGTCTGCAACAAGCCTTGCAAAGAAGAGCAAGAGCCCTATTATTAGTGTGTTTCAGAAAATGCTGGCAGAAAACAAGGAAGCCCACTTGGAGAAGATGCACTTGATGAAAGCACAGGTTACAGCAGTTCAGGAGAACGAGAAGAGCATGAAGGCAAAGCTGCATGCAAACTTGGGTCTTGTCAAAGAAAGGGCCCTTGAAGCGGGTGTGCGTAAAGGCAGTAAGCAGTGGCTGGCACTTAGGGAAATTGACGATCTAGCAGAAAGAATTGAATTCCTGAACAACTACATCAGCAGGTTCTGGAATTGATTTGTGTGGCCTTTGTTATGTCCTTTCAGTTTAGTTTTCCATGTCTTGGACAATTTGAATGTATGAACAATTGTTTGTAATAATTTGAATCCTATGGTTTAATTCTATGCTGCCATGTATGATATGCTTCAATGATTGTTGATTGAGTTGTTGAGTGAGTGGTTTAATTCTATGCTGCCATGTATGATATGTTTGAATGTTTATTCATTGACTTATTATTTATTGACTTGTGTATTTGTTCATTATATTCTGCATTGCATTATTTACTTGATGAAGTAACTAATTTTTGTTATTGATTGCGGACCGATGAGGAAGAATTGCTGCTGCAGTCTTGGTAACGAATGATTGATCATGATCAAGAGCACTCCAATCGATAGATTCCTCTACTAATGTACGGTATGATGCATGACCTTCACCGCTACAACAAAAGCCCAAGGGTTAGGGGTCATGAGACTGCCATTGAGAAAGTACAATTGTTTTTGTCTCGATGCACATAACTGTCGCATCATGTTTACAATGAGCCCTCGCTTGTTTCATCAACTTCATGACACTTTAGTTCAATCATACGGTCTTGAATCAACGAGCAAGAGTTCAAACATAGAGGCTTTAGGGATATTTCTGTGGATGGTTGGAACACATCAACCTTTTAGACAAGTTGAGAGCATATTTGGGAGGTCACTAGATACAATATCTCGCAATTTTTCCAAGGTCTTGGAGTGTGTTGTAAAGCTTGCAGCAGATATTATAAAGCCTTTGGACCCTGATTTCAGCCCCATACACCCTAGGTTACAAGCGACTAGATTCAAGGGACTTTTCAACAATTGCATAGGCGCCATAGATGAAACTCATGTAGACGTTATTGTATCTACAAACAAAGTTGCTCAATACCCGAACCGAACGGGTCGGACCTCCCAAAATGTAATGACTCGTATGTGATATGGACATGAGATTCACCTTTGTGCTTGCTGGTTGGCCCGGCCAGCTTCATGACATGAGAGTCTTCAATGATGCAATGACAAAGTATGGTCATAAATTCCCACATCCACCCGAAGGTATGGAGTACTAGTAATTCCATGTTCATTTGTGAGCCCGAGTGTATATTTCGATTGTTGAACCATTTTTCTTAACAGTTTTGACTGTTCAAACTGTCATTTCATATATATTGTAAACAACTCTTGTTGATCAGTTTTGTGTTATGAAATTTGTGTATGTTTCATGGGCTATACATGTGCATGATGATCCCTTACATATATAGGGGCAAATCTGTCATTTTCTACTCGTTTTAGAGGTTTTTTAGAGGGTGAAACAAACATGACCTCTAAATTTTAGAGTTGAACAATTTTAGATGTTGGAATTGCATTTGCTATCTAAATAAACTTGATGCAAGCGTAGGTTTCAGCAGCTGAAGCCAAGAAGAAGAGTAAGGAAGATGAGATCAAGGAAACCTTGAGTCTTATCAAAGACAAGGCTCTTGCAACTGGTGTTCGTAAAGGCGATAGGGAGTGGTTTGCTCTTGCAAAAGCTGCACGTGTCAAGTAACTACAACACCTTGTTCCTAGATATTGACAATGCAGTACATGAAGACCTAGACCTGTAGTCACAATGTAGCCCTGTTTAGTATTCAATCTGGTGGACAATAATGTTTTATGTCCGAACAATTGTTTGTAATAATTTGAATCATCTTATTGTATGCTACCATGATTGTTGATTGACTTGTTGAATGTATGATATGCTTTACGCATTGCATCCTTGAATTCATTTAGTTTTTGAATGCTTTACGGAATCAGTAACTAACCAATCTTTGTTCTTAATTGCAGAATGATGAGGAAGATTGGCTGCTGCAATCGTGGCAACAAATGATTGATAATGTACGGTATGTTGCATGACCTCCACCACTACAACAAACAACCAAGGATTAGGGGTGATGAGACCGCACTTGAGAAAGTCCAAAGGATTCCGTCCGATCCACATAATCGCCGCATCATGTTTAGAATGAGCCCCGACCTATTTAATCATCTTCATGACACTTTAATTCAGTGCTATGGTCTCGGAATCAACATGCAAGACTAGAAGCATAGAGGCTTTAGGCATATTTCTGTGGATGGTTGGAACACCTCAACCTTTTAGACAAGTTGAGAGCATATTTGGGAGGTAACTAGATACAGTTTCTCGGAATTTTTTCAAGGTTTTGGAGTGTGTTGTCAAGCTTACAGCAGATATAATAAAGCCTTTGGACCCAGATTTCAGCACCACACACCCTAGGTTACAAGAGACTAGATTAAAGGGACTTTTCAACAATTGTATAGGGACCATAGATGAAACTCATATTGATGTTATTGTACCTACAAACAAAGTTGCTCAATAACTTAACCGCAAGGGCAGGACCTTCCAAAATGTAATGGCAGTATGTGATTTGGACATGAGATTCGCCTTTGTACTAGCTGGTTGGCTCGGGTCAGTCCATGACATCGAGTATTCAATGATGCCATGACAAAGTATGGTCACAAATTTCCACATTCAACTCAAGGTTTGCATTACTAGTAATTCCATGTTATAGATTGATGTTTTCTTTTGTGTTCACAATGAAAACCAAGTTGAACTATTTGTTTGTTTGACCTTGCAGGCAAATACTATCGGGTGGACTCGGGTTACCCAAATAGACAGGGTTACCTTGCACCGTACGGAGGAACAAAGTACCATCTTGAAGAATATTGTCTAGGTACAAGAGCAAGAGGTATGAAAGAGACTTTCAACTATGCACATTCTTCACTTCGCAATGTAGTAGAGAGGACATTTGGAGTGCTAAAGCAGAGATTGAGGATGATGTATAGTGTTTCAAGCTTTCCACTCCACAAACAAAGCAAAATAATTGTCGCATGCATGCCACTTCACAATTTCATCATTCAATATGGTAACTTGGATGAAGAGTTCAACTCCATGGAAGATGAACAAACATGCAATGATCTGGACATGAACAAGCATGAAGCTTTGTCAAATGATGTTGATATCTAGAAGAAGAGGACATGACTATGAATGCATTTTGAAATCAAATTGCCCATGCTCTTTACTACAACTCATAAATTTAGTTTGCATGTTCATTTTTGAGCCCGAGTGTATTTTTGTGATTGTTGAACCATGTTTCAGTTTTGGTTGTTCAAACTTTCATTTCATATATATTGTGAAGAACTCTTGATGATCGGTTTGTGTTATGAAATTTGTGTATGGTTGATGGGTTATACATGTGCGATCCCATACACATAGGGGCAAATATAACATTTTTTACTGTTTTAGAGGTTTTTTAAGGGTGAAACGAACAGGACCTCTAAATTTTAGAGTTGCACAATTTTGGCCGATTCGTTTCCTGGCCTCTAAAATTTAGCATCGTCACAAAAAAGAATCTTACTATTTATGAATATTTCGATCAATTTAATGACAAAACCTTTTTGACAGATTGGTGTTAATTTCGAGATGAATCTAATGAGCTCAATTAATCTATGTTTTGCTAAAGTGATGCTACATTAACCATCTTCTAATCACGACTTAATTAACCTCATTAGATTCGTCTCGTGAATTAGTTTAGGGGCTCGTAATTTATTTTATAATTAAACTTTGTTTAGTACTCCTAAATAGTACTACCTCCGTACCAAAATGTAAGTATTTATTGAGTTTTCGAATTAGGTTTGACCGTTTGTCTTATTCAAAAAATTTACAAGAATATTGATTATTTTGTTATATTTTGATTTATTGTTAGATATATTTTAAATATAATGTATTTGTTTTTATTTTTTCATAAATTTTTTAAATAAGACAAGCGGTCAAACATAATTCGAAAAGTCAACAAATACTTACATTTTGGAACGAAGGTATTACTCTCGTTCGAAATGTAAACATTTATTGACTTTTCGTAATTGAGTTTGACCGTTTGTCTTATTCAAAAAATTTACAAGAATATTGATTATTTTGTTATATTTTAATTTATTGTTAGATATATTTTAAATATGATGTATTTGTTTTTATTTTTTCATAAATTTTTTGAATAAGACAAACGGTCAAACAAAATTCTAAAAAGTCAACAAATGCTTACATTTTAGAACGGAGATAATAGTAAGATTATTTTCGATGCCACAACTAATGCCACAGCTATAAAGTTTAGACCTTAGGAAACGAACACACCCTTTAGATGTTTTTCTGAGGCAAACACACCCTAGATGTTGGAATTGGATTTGCTATCTAAATGCAACCCTCTAAAGGAAACGAACACAATCATAGTGTCATCCTGATCAAAATATTTGCAGATAGCCCCCTGCCTGGTTAGCGTTTGACTAGTCGCCGCCT
>JAUNZO010004645.1:0-15669 GCA_031894775.1 Chloris gayana | reverse complement strand
AATATATATATATAATACAATATTCTATAAATTCCACATAATGCCACCATCGTTCAAAGCATGCCATTGACTCAAAATCAACATAAAGGAGGGGAAGAAAAAAGCTCCTGATAGAAGAATACCACAATCTACTTACCCTTCTCTCTTCGTCCCATGCATTCAAATCATCCATCAGTCAGGGTGAATGATTGATCGCTATTGAGAACAGCAACCCAGCTTGGAGAGAAAATACATTATATATCACTAGTTTGAACTAAATGAAAGTTCTTTAGAGGGGGATGAATAGGCAATCCTAAAAAATTCTGCAAATTAAGACATAATGCACAATTAGCAAGATAGAGATAGAGTTGTATTGTGAAGAGATAAAAGTGCATCTTGGGATACGGTGATGACTAGTAATTTGGGAAACTAAAGAAAAGTATTATGCCATGTAATATATAAGGGATTAGTAAATTCAAGAATAGTATCCATCAAGGTGTCATACATGGTTTGTCCTTACACGCTGGTACAAAATGATGCATAGTCGTTGTCAAGGACAAAAGGCTTGACAACATGAGGACCAAAAGGTTGCCAAAGATGTGCAAAAAGATCCTGAAAATGCTAGCACAATATAATAGTATTATATTTTTGTGTCAGATAGCGAAGATGTGATACTAATAATGTGCATCAGAGATCAGATGCTCTTGGTTCATTGTCGCATCGACCCGTCGCGATCTACACATTGATCACTGATGTGAAAGGCGACAGCCCAAGTCTCGATCTTTAAACAGTGTCGTGTGTCCGGTCGTGTGAGCCAAGCTTCTGGTCGGGTGTGTGGTATTTTTATCTATATTCAATATGTTTAAGAATATACTCAACAACTTACTAGTAAAAACTAGTTCAATTTTCATTATCAAAATACTGAAACAATGCATTCAACATATATAGACCAAAACAAGCGAGCCATACAGGGTACCCAAATCCAGTATACACTTCGAATGACAGATACAAAATATACAAAGAAGAGGCATCGGGAAAAACAAAGAACAAAGGACAATACAATAGCCATGTATGACAGCCTTATTGCTTGACATTGATGGACTTTCTTAAAGCAGCTTGCTTGACATTTTACAATTTGATGAGGTGCGCAAAATGTAAGATATACTTCAAATGTCAAGATGACGTTCAATACAATCGCGGACGAACGAGAGGCTAGGAAAGGGAGGGAAGAAGAAGACAGTGCAAGACATCGAATTAGGGGCACATTGATCTCCTCAGCTTATTTGCACCTCGGGTTCCAGGAATACTAACGTCGCTGGACAGAGGTATAGCACGCCGAGGGTAAGGTGGTCCTCCACACGAACGGCTAGGAAAGAGTAGCTTCCAGCTAACAACGAATCGTAAGTTGGTCCTGTATTTGCAAGTTGTCGCGGCCTACTCCTTTTCCATAAATGGTAAAATTAAGGAGTGTCCGACAATTAATGCATCGTTTGTTCTTACGCGCACTAGTAAGGAAACGACAAAGGTCTTGCGAGTTGCGACATGAGCGGATTAGCCCTTTTGGTGGTGCAGGAGCAGGACCATTGTCACAATGATTTATGCAAAGATCCTAAAAATAATGCTGGCACCATATAATAGTATTATATATACTTTTTTGTCAAGGATTCATAATAGCAAAAAAGACGTGATCACGATCGAGGCCGACTGGCAACCATCAAGAAACTACCATTACCTTTTGGTTCGATCCATTCCTTGTCGTCGACCCGTCGTGATCCACAAATTGATCACGGGCAGATCAGCTGGACCCCAGGCGTCCGTGTCCTTGTGCAAATTGGCGGCAGCTAATTAAGTCTCCGTCATCAAACAGTGTACTTATGTCCTGCACCAGTATATGTACCACGTTCTGGTCGAGTGGTGTGTATGGCAGTGATAAGTCTTGCTTATGGTCTCGTTCGACACTGCATGCCAAGAGATTACTGGAACCGGCCCTTGTGTGGCAACCCATATAAAATTGTGCTCTCTTATTACTTAGGCTCGTGAATAAACGGCCTATCTAGCCCACCAAAGAATAAGCCCAACAACCATCTTCTCCATTGCAGTCCGTCTAAATTATTGCATCTTTATGAACACCGATTTGTATTTAGGGCCAATTGAATTTTTACCTCCAGTTTCAATTCTATTCTAATCGTGATTTTACTCTTATTTTCAAGAATTTTAAATTTTACCCCAACATTTCCAGTTTGAAGCGTGACTTTACCCCTACTCTGATAGAGCTAGTTCACCTTGTTAAATGAACTGTAAAAGAACATATTGTGATTTTTCGCCCCACTTTAATTTAGAATTTGTGGTTTTGAACCCTATCCTCTATACATGTATTTGAACAAATAAACTTGTGTCTGCAAGGAAAAATATTGTACAGTTTCTATACATTTTTTTGAAATATTAAGAAATTTAACAAAGTTTATATTTTTTTACTAAATTTAACCATAATTTAGGCACCAACACAGGAGCACTTTGGCACCATTTCAGCACTATTTTGACATAATTCCGGGAATATTTCAATAGTATTTTGGCACAATTTTAACCACACATCATATCAATACATGTATCTTTGTTAACTCTCCTACAAATCGTAGCAATCATGCAAATTAAATAAGTGTCATAACAATGAAAATTGGATTAAACCTGTTCTTGTCCACTTTTGGAAATTAAATGAAGTTGTTTTGTAAAATTGAAAGTTAATTGTTAGATATGTTGCACGCGAAGCCATGTTTGCGTGCATAAGTGTTGGCGCGTGATACACGCACCTTTTGAGACTGCAAGCGTACATGTCGACATAGTAAAGTGTTTCCCTTAGAAGAGTATTCCAAGGTTTATCAAATATAATTAAGGACCGGCAAGCAAACCATAAGCAATCTACTAGTAGGCACATAAAACTAATCCTAGCATTAAGCACAATTGTATATGGAGATAAACAAGAGAGCGTTAGGGTGATGTGTTGTTGAGCCGATCGGCGCGGAGAATTAAACAATAGAAAGAAAGCTAAATACCAAAGCCAATAATACAAGTAAACGAGTCTTAACCAGATATGAATGAAGCACACACGAGTAGCATAAGTTGTAGTTCATAGCAAAAAGGTAATCCATTATGATTCAATGAAGCACATCAATCTATGATCCCCTCAAGTCCTGTACCTATACACTTAAGCTATTTGCTGCGACTGCTGTCACGATGGCGGCTAATAGGGCAAAGGAAGAGTCACTACATTGAGCATCTATTAGCATTGCAACATTATTAAGTTTTTGCTGCAACCCTATACGACGGCAGCTAATAGCGCTAATAGATAAACAACATCGACCGATCGGCACATGATTATAGCATATTTGCAACAAGAAGAAAGACATAGAGGAGAACAAGATCGAAAGCAAGCATGAACATAAGATGGATCAATATGACACATAGGAAATCACCACCATCACTTACCGTGACGACGATGAGATCCGACACTTGAACATAGGAAATCACCACCATCACTTACTGTGACGACAATGACATCCGACTCTTGAACCTTGGTCTAATTGAATTCATAGACTAACTAGAGCTTAGAGCTTCACCGTGTGGATCAACTTATCTTAGAACTCTAGCTGGCTCCTTCAACGTAGCCAACTAGAAGAAATCTAGACAACTAAGCTACACGGTGAAACCGACGGTGAAATGTCATAAGTTTTGACTCTCAACTCGAAATACTTTGATATATTGACAATACCGTACAATGGGGGCTCCCATTGGGACACATATATAGTGGGGAGATGCCCGGAGGCATCCTCCACTAACCTAGACACGAGATCTAACCAAACTAGGTCGGTGTCGATTGGCACAAGTCGTTTACAATTCAGGAAGAGAAACCATGGCAATTGAGATTTTTTGTTCTACTTGTCACCCATGCTCGCAAGATATGCTTTGTGTGCCCATGCAATGCTTGCATGAGTCGCGGCTTCCTCACACGTCCCTACAACCCCCTTGCTGTGAGATCGTGCATGAGATGCGTGCTCACCAGCCTCCTGCAGCACCAAGAAATAGCATGCTATTCATGGGTTTGATTGAGAGAACAAACCATCTAGGAGGGAGAGGGAGATCGAGAGAGACGAGAGAGAGGGTAGCCCAGTCTTTCTCCTACTTTATGATCCTTTATTCTTTTATTTGTAATTAATTTAGTCGGAATTTCTTAACAGGCATACAAGTTAGGGGCTAATGGCAGGTTTAAGTTGAAAAATCTTGGGTGAAATCACAAGATCAGAAAAAATAGGGGAAAAATCATAGTTAGAATTGATAATGAGGGTAGTAACACAATTGTCACTTGTATTTACACCAAAAAAATCTTCCACATGTAAATTGTTACTCCTCTTTCGTGACATTTATGTTATTGTTTTCCTAATATATTAGAACTCAAGTTTTTTTCACACAATGATACAAGTTGGTTCATCGGTGATCGTATGCCTATAATACACAAGATACGAGATAGGGGGAGTGGAATGTTTAATTCAAAAGAATAAATACTATTTTCAATTATAATACAGTAGGCATGGTTGGTTGCAAGTCCCAAAATTAGACATGAAGATCTTCCTTTAAAAAAATAGACATGAGCTTGTACATTATGGAATGGCAGAAAGAGAAGCACTCATGTACAACACTAATAAGCTATTGTGGTCAGGATGAAGTATTGAATACGGTGGAAAGGAATATCATAAAGGCGTAGTGTCGACGATAGACACATTGCACGCTGGAGCCTCCAACACGGTTCCACCGAGAGGGTCCCTATGGTCATTCAAGTTCGCTTTCATGTTCCAAGACAGGGGCAAAGTAAGCTTTGGCGCGAGGGGGAGGGAGGGCATGATGCTATAAGATGGATCATACAAGCTAATTTGCATGCTTGTTAGAGAAACTGTAGTGGGAATCGGAGTAATTTAAAGCTAGTAAATGGGGATCATACAAGCTAATTTGTATGTTTATTAGAGAAAATCTAGTAGAAATTAGAGAAATTTAAATATAATAAATGGGCATCATACAATATAAGTAGTATGTTTAATAGAAATTTTAGTGTGAATTAGAGGGAATTAAAGTTGACAAATGAAGAATTTGCTATCCATATCCCCTGCATTAGAGAACAAAATTTAGAGGGGCTACTGTAGCTGACATTAGGACCATCTTCACACCATGCGATCAGATTCCAACAGGTCGGATCAACCGCTACAGTGACTATGAACAGTACAGATGCAGAGAGTATTGTTCATCCTCTCACATATTATCTGTTTCGGTGCTGGCATTGATTGAACAAATGCAGGGATATGGATCCAAGGATTTGGCAGCCATAGGGGAGGGAGAGGGGTTGGAGGGGAGAGAGAGAGAGAGAGAGAGAGATCATAAGGAAACTAGATCGAGAGCAATTCTTACAAAACCGCTTGAATAGAAACTTCCATTGACCTCCTTGGAGTGTTATACCTGCAGGAATTCAATAGACATGCAACACATAAGTATGAGGGGTAAACATTATCACAATGTGGGTGTTTATACTTTTATATGCTGCACATTAGGTCAATAGCACATTAGACATTTTAATTCTTTTTCATTTATCACCAAAACACAAAGGAGGCCTAGTTGCATCTTCATCGACTCCTTTCCATCCTTTCTTTCTCAATTGTTCTGTTGTTTGAATCCTATCTTTGTTCAGCAGCCACATGAAGTTCTTTACTTTCAATAGGTATATTGGCCTTCCAGATTCTATTCATCCTTGGTGTTGTGTTCCTGGGTTAGAAGATGTTTGTACAATGATCATGTTGTGAACTTTCTTGATTTCTCTAAACCCAGGGCACCTTGTCTTCTAACTGTTGATAGTTCAAACTTTTCCAACTGTTCTTGTAGCTCGTCCCATTCCATATCTTGTCCAAAGTTCCAGCACCCATCTCTCAACGGCTGATAACTGTGTGATTTTGTTGTTCACATATCTTGTATATGTTTTTAAAAGTAATCTTCGATGGGCATTCCCTAACCACACATCTAGCTAGAAACCTAATTTTCAATCCATTGCCTAGAATATACTTTGTTCCTTGTAGAAAAGCATCTTTTACCACATGTAATCCTCTCTAAAATTGTGATCGTCCATCAAGTTTGCTACTGTAGAAGCCCTCTTGTCCTTAGATACTTTCTTCTCAAAAGCTAAATACATGGTGTTGTGTCTCTAGATTCCAATCTATAAATCCACTTAGCTAGTAAGCATGTATTCATTGTCTTAGTTTTTAAGAAACCCATTCCACCATATTCTTTTGGAGTGCACGTTGCTTCCCATTTCACCATATGGTATTTTCTCTTCTTTTATAGGCCAATCCAGAAGAAGTCTGTTCTAATTGTATCCATATTTCCATGTAGACTGTCCGGAAAGAAATAAAGTCCCACTGTGTATATTGGTATCGCACTGAGACAACTATTCATCAATATTGACTTTCCTCTAGAGGATAAAAATAAGCATTGCCATGTAACTAACCTTCTTCTTATCTTTTGTCTAACCACGTCTAGGTTTACAGCTCTTATCATCTTATAGCTAACCGGAATCCCCAAGTAAATCATGGGGAGCCTACCTACCTTGCATTTAAACATCTCAACCACTCTGTCATGTTCCAGTCTTTTGCTCCTATCACTATTACCTATGTTTTTTCATAATTAATCTTTAAGCTTGGCATGCCTTCAAAGCAGTACAACAGAAATTTTGTGTTAATTATAGTCTCGTCTTCCTAATTCCATAAACACCACCGTGTCATCTACATATTGTAAATGTGTCAGTCCTCCATCGACTAGATGTGGTATCAATCCTTTGGTATGACCTCTCTCTTTTGCTCGGACTAGCAAGTATGTGGCATGAAGCTCCTAAAAAGCAATATGAAACGCCTCTCACCAATCACATGCATGAGAACCACATTTTAGAGATGTAGAGTGAGCCAAGGCATATTGTACCCACTTGTGCCACCATCTTCCTCCAAGCTCTAGTCCCATTATCATCAATTTTACCATGCAAAAGTCGCCCCGCCATTCGTGGATCAAAAGACAAGGCATTTTGGGAGTTATTGTTTATTTATGGTGGACTTTCACTCCTTTTGTTTCTTCCTCTAGCCTTTGGGCTAAAAGAAGGAGACAGTTCATTCTATGCCATCAGCTTAAACTACAATCCCTTACCTGCCACCGCTAAAATTCATATCCTTCGTATGCCATTGCTGCTAAACTTTGATTCTCCTGTTACCATTATGTAACATCTTGGCTCAGTAAAATTTGAAAAATGACAATGTTGCCCCGGTCAATCCTTTCCTTCCAAGGATGAATCGCTCGATCCACGCCTATTTCGTCGGGGTCTCGGGAAAGGAGTAGGACAGCGCAGCAGGGCACGATGGTGATGCGGCAGCTCAATAGCACGGCACGACAATGCAGATCGAAATCGGGCAAACATTGGGAATCGTGGAATATGGGAACTCCATGGAAAAGCTCGAGAAGTTGATGTGGGTCGCCGGAGAAGTGTATCGCACAATAGATATATGTAGCGAAGCAGGTGGTCGCCGAGGAAGACGACGACTAAGCGTACGAGGTGCAGAATCCCACGCCAAGGTCGTGGCTAACATCTTGTAAGCACTCACCGCGTCCAAAATCCATTACCCATCCTAGGCAGCCCAAAATTTTGGCAGTGTCCTTGGCTCGTTTCCATCGGTGTCCTTGCATCGGATTTTATTGATTTGGCCACATGCATTCAGATTGATTTTTCTAGAGTTGTTAGCCTTCACGACCAAACAATCAGCGATTACACAACAAAAGAGGCACTAGGGAAGGAATAGCTCTAGCTTGAAGAGGCTCCAGTTCTCATTCAAGTCAAAGGAAGGAAGAGCTCTTAAATATGATGCAGTTAAACTAGAATTGTTCGAGAGGTTGTTCATGGAAAGCATGAGAGGAAGAACAAGTTGAAGGGTAAAGCAGTGTTTCTCTAGGTCTAATATATTTGGTAAATAAGTCCAATGGCATTTGAGGGATATGTTTTTTGGTGGCAGTGAAGGGATTGAAGTTTATGCGGATGGCATATAAGGAATTTGCCCTAAAAGAAGACTTCGAATACCCTTTAGGCCAAAAGAAGACTCTGAATATGCGGGGCATGTTTGGATCCCTCGAATTGGACCGAATTGAATTAGTTTCCAAGACCCAGTCTGTTTGGCAGCTATCGAATTGAATTGTCGATTTCTATCCTTTTTCGGCCCATCGAATTGGTAGGCGAGATCAATTTCCGAAACAAAGTCACTGAAACTCTCGGAATCCTCTCGGTCTCTCCCCGAACTCCGTCCTCTCCCGACCCGCACGAAATCTCTGTGCTGCTAGCGCGCCGCCGCCACCACCACCACCGGTCGAAGGTGTAGCGCCACCAACGTGGGAAGGAAGATCCGATGGAAGATCCCCGGCACCGCCACCCCTACACCGACTGCCTCCTCGCCTCGATCCTCCAATCCCCTGGCTTGCGAACGCCTTGCACCCGTTGCTCCTGTCCTCCACAAATTAGGCGGTGCTCGATTGCTCGTGCGTGCCTACAGCGCCGGGGAGTTCTCGATTAGGACAGAGGGAGGTTGTCGCTATGGGAGGCGGGTGCGCTGGTTGCTGTCTCCTTCGGCGCTCTGTAGGTAGGGATGGCTGCTGCTTCTCTTTTTTCTTCAAATTTGGCTCGAACTGGTTTCCCCTGCACGCACACCCATGCTTGTTGCTTGTCTCCTTCTCTGTCTGATTTGGTGCTCGTACAAGATAAGCTCGGATTGTACCTGCCTCGTCCTCGCCTCTATCTTCTTCCCCTCGTCAGTTCTGCTTGCTGGTGTTGTTAGGTAGCAATTTATCCGAAACTGGGATCTTTTCCCATCAATTTGTTCGCTCAAGCCAAATCGAAGCTTTTTGTTCATTTTCCTGTCTGACTGTTGTCCAGTTTGTTTCCCTGCCGTTGCAAATGCTCCATCAATTCCATGTGCAAGCAGCAAACATGTCTTAGATTTTAATTCTATGAATTTGATTCGGTATTAGCCAAACAAGAATATTTCAAATGGATCTGTTTCAAACTGATTCAATTCGAGACAAATGATTTTCCATAATTTAATTCAGTGAAACTGATTCAATTCTAGGGATCCAAACATGCCCTATATGTATCATGTGCAACTATATGTGCTGAAGCTTATGAAAAAGAACAATATGGGGGATTGGTTACTAGATAAAGGTTGAAAACATCCATCCACCCATGTGCGACAGAACCACATGCGGTTCAGGGATGTAGACATTTTATTGATATTGCTATTTACATTCAAATTTTTCTACAATCCACTTCCACAATTTAGTAGATTAGTTGTTACAAAAAATGTTGAGATTTTATGTATTTCAATTGTTGAAATGGTTATATTTACAATTTAAAACCCTTTTAATAAAATGTATATTCGTACTGAATCTGCATTATTATGTTTATTAAGTCTAAGGAAGATCATAGTGAGCGGGTACACGATTTAGGAAAAGAAAATACTTCCAGCCCAATCTAGTAATCGGCCCAATATGCAAATGTGAGCGGGAATGGCTGTCGCCTTGATCTCGGCTGAATTGGCACCTGGGGGCCATTCGTTTCCTACATGCAAATTGAGAGCAAGGATTTTTTTTTAATAATCGATTTTTTTATTAAATTTATATTAATAACCTCCGGGATTCAAGATTTGCAAAAATAACCACTCAATCGCCCATCCAGTGGGCGACACGAAGCTGTCGCCCACTCAACGAGCGACAGTGTGGCGCAGTGGGACTCGTCGCCCGCCTAAGCGGCGACCGGTACTGTCGCCGCCCAAAGGGCGACAGGATACGGTCGTCGGCCAACGGGCGACAGGATCCTGTCGCTCGTCCAATGTGCGACAGCTTCCTGTTTTTTTTTTTTTTTTACTTAATTCAGTTTTTTTTCCATCTATTTATTTAATTTCGAATGGGCGACAGCTTCCTGTTTTTTTTTTACTCAATACAGTTTGTTTTTTCTCATCTATTTATTTAATTTCGAAAGTTAGTAAAAAATAAGGATAAAGTGACAATATTCATAGAAAATAGAGTAAACAGAAATACACAAATAGGTTTATAGGAAATAGAGTAAAAAAATATATCAAGTAATGAGTCTCTGCTCGCCACGCTTCGGTGCAACACCTCTAAGCGTGCCCGGTCGTGCAGCCCTACGTCCTGCTCTCACGTGGTCGGCAGAGTACGTGAGTGGAGAAGGTGGAACCACGTTACGTGTCGGACGACCACTAGGTACGGGCGTGCCATACTCGTCCTGCGAGGGTTGTGTAGGTATAGGTGCACTACCTAACTGCGACCCGAGCATGGTCTCCACATCTCCCTGTGCCATAAACGAGTCGAAGTCGAAAACAGGAGACGGTGACCGGTGCACTGTACTGATCCGGTGCTCCGGTGATCTCATCCTCATCCTCCTCATCGTGGTAGTCACCGCTAGAAGATCCTAAATTTTTTTTTATCAAAATGTAAGTTATTGTGTATGTAATATTTATGAAAATAATTCTTAAAATTATAGAAGTTACCCGGTGCCATATGTGCCATCTCGCGAAGAAGAACCCGGCGCCATATGTGCCATCTCGCGAAGAAGAACCCGGCGCCATATGTGCCATTTGCGAAGAAGAACCCGGCGCCATATGTGCCATCTGCGCAGACGAGCCAAGCATACCCAAACGAAGGACGCCAAGTAGCTGTGTGTGTACCTATCGATAGATATGTTAGAAAATATTTAATTTTAATTCAACATAGCTATGTTGGACCGTTACCTGCACCGTAGCTGGAATGAGGTACTGTCGGCCTTACGTAGCTAGGTCGCTCCGCAGGTGGACGACGCCCCATACTTGCTGAACTTGTTCCTCGCTGTGTGCTGCACAGCGTCCACGTCTCTAGTACAAGACGATGCACAAGAGTTCAGCCTCGACAATTTCAGCGCTCCACTCATACATCCTCTTCATCGCTAGAGAGAGCTCATGTGCGATAAGTCGAATACCCTGCCTTATGCGGTGCAACGTCGATCCGGACTCGACATTGATGCGCCGTGCTAGATCAACCTACAAAATATTTTAAGTGTCACCAAGTTAGTTGTTATGATAATTTCCAGCTTTTTCATCAAAACTAAACTTCAAAATTAATCTTACCGCTAGCGCAGAGTTCGATCCCTATGTGTAGGGTACGTGTCCGTGAGGGTAGGTGTGTGCCTCCGCCGCTCCGTAGGAGTGTACGTAACACGAGTGCGTGTTCGAGGTACGTACCACCGAAGGTACTCGAGAAAGCCTCGTGGAGTGAAGGGTCGAGACTCCTCAACTGTCCCCTCTAGAGCCGCTGCCCACTGCTGCACCCAAGGCTCCATGCGTGACCACCATATAGTCCCCGATGTGTGTCCTTTACGTGAAATCCTACAAATGATAGAAATTAAATTATGACAAGTCAAATGTGCGAACTAACAAATAAATTCTAACTAAAATATAAAAGATAAACTTACGAGTGATCACGTGTTGGAACAACACGTGTCGTCTCGTACGAGAAAAGTCCGGTGAAGTCCAAACCGCCGCATGACCCGATGAGGTGAGTACTCCTCGACGAACACGTCAAAGACGAGAGCTTTACGCGTCAACCAATACTCGCTATCTCTCGTACACAACAAGGAAAGTCCAGTCGGTGCTCGAACCGCCAGTTCCTCTTCGCTATATGGCGTCCAACGCACGTCCTCGTCCGGATCTAACCGATCAAACTCCATAACGTACTCGGGTAAGCCTTGTGGACCTGGACGTTCGCCCACGTAGGCTGCATACAAGATATTGTTAGTGACATTTGTTATAACAATAATTAAGCAAATAATGCATTGAATAATTACTTACCCGACGTCCGCACCATAATGTCCCCATTGTGGGACCGTCCTCGAGGAACCGACCGTACAAGCTGTCACCGTAATCGCTTACGTCCATGAAAGGTCGACCAATCATGAAGTGCTCGTATGCCCACAACTGTAGTAGAAGTGGACACCCAGTGAGGACAGCGTTCGGGTCAGCTTTTGTACGGGCATCACAAAGACCCTCGTAAGTGGCAGCCAAGACAGTTGAAGCCCAACCGTACTCGTGGAACTTCCCCAGCAGGTCTGAATCTGCTATCTCTCGAGCAAAGCGAATCATGTGCTTGTCCACCGTGTTCCCATGAGAACTAGTGAACATGATCCAACCGAACAACCACAACAAATAGGCCTCGAGGTGCCTCGATACGGTTGCATCATCTCGCTCGAGGGTGGATGTAATCAGCCTGTATAAAAGTATAGCATGTATTAGACAATGAATCATTTCATATGAAATTAATATTAGACAATGTAATGAGAAGTCACCTTAAATTGTAGCAACCATTTCTTCGTGGGACCATGGTGCTGCTCATCCCCGAAAGGGACATACGTCTGGAACACCAGGGCGACGAACAACACCCCGAAATACTTGCATATCCCATGTAAAATTCCCTCCATAATAGCAACAAGAGGTAGACCTCTTAAACCACGGATGACCCAATTATATACCTCCGCCAAATTTGTTGTCATTATTCCATACCTTGCTCCATTTGTGTCATATAAAAGTGACCATTTCTCTTTTGCCTCCTGCTCAATCCAATGTGAGAAACATCGGATAGATGAACCTCGCCCGTCGAACAATGTTGGGTCCATCCGTCGGAAGACCACATAGAGGAACGAGCATATCATCGGGATTATGGTTATCCCTTCCCAACATCTCCTCACTATGTTTCGTAGTCGGTTCGTCCAATCGCTGCCAAAGAGCATTGAACTTTCTTTGCTGGTTTGTAGAACACAACCTCTTAAACATGTTCATAAGTTGTTTGTTCTTGAATTGCTTGTAGAAGTTTGCACCAAGGTGCCTCATACACCATCTTGATTGTATATCCGTCCAACGTGGTGGAAGACCACGCTCGGTATTGCCATGTTTTATATCCAATATAGCCTTCAACAATCCAGACATGGCGATCATGTATAACACACACGTCCGGTCGATCTTGAACTATCGCCGTTTTGACTCGGTCTAGAAACCAATACCAACTATCGGTGTTCTCACTTTCAACAAATGCAAAAGCAATCGGCAATACTTGATTATTTCCATCTACTCCAATGGCAGTCAAAATCGACCCTTGTACTTTCCAAGTAAGGAACGTACCATCCATACAAAGGATAGGTCCGCAATGTCTAAATGCAGTTATACATTGGCCGATTGCAAAGAATGCACGCTGAAGAATAAACTTCCCAGGCACTTTTGGATCCGAGCACATCCATTATATCATAGTAAGTACCAACATTTCGCCTCGCTTATTGTTTCTAACAACTTCGGAACGTTATCATAAGACGCTTCATATGTACCGAATCTTTGCTCTATGACTTTCTCGCTTAGCTTTCCAAGCCTTGGAGTAGCTTATGGTATATTTAAAATCCTCCTCAATTGTAATGATGATAGATTTCGGTTCAAACCTTATGTTATATACAATTCTGGCATACATGTAGTTTGCAACGAACTGCGAGGTAAGGGCGCTATTGCATTTCTCCAATTCATGCAACTCACATGTATGGTCTCTTACTATAGAACATTTCCAAAGCCGACTCCATTTCTCGCTCATAAGCATGCACTCGAAATGGACAAGATGTGAATACACATTTAACATCATACAACTTCTTGCTTGATTTTGCCACAACGAATGACCTTTTCACCGACAGAGACCAATACTTCACTCGCATCTCGAACAACATCTTTGTCTTTGTACAAAGCTCCTTCGGTGACCTCATTCTCATGATACCGCCAGGATTCCAAATGTCCTTCATTAACCGATAGGTTTGCAAAGCGGTTCCAATCGCCAGGGACAGGAACCTCCCCTCCTCATCGGATGAATCTATTTCTGGAAGATCTTCATGCTCCATATCTTCCATCATCATTTCATTCACTAAATGCTCAATGTGTTCTCCTTCATCTCGCTTCCTCAATTGGCTCGCATTAGACATGCTTTCCGGAAATTCATCATTCTCCTCTTCCTCATCCGTCACCCTAACATCCGAGTCATGTGCATGTTCAACGTTCCCATGGACCACCTCCTTTGAATATGCTTGGGCAAGAAGCATTATAGGCCAACCACGTTCAATAGCCCTATCCACATACTTCCTCCATGTCGTTGTGTCATTCGGATCTATCATTTCCCAAGTAAAATCCCACCCGAATACGACTAACCAAACCCCGCAAATGCAAAGTGTGGTGTTCTGGATCAAGTCCAAACATCCGCAACAACCGAGTTACGAACACCACGGATTGTTCTCTCGTTGGCTCTTGATAATCCCCTCTTTATAGATGGAAATCCGGACAAATCAACCCCACTTGCATTCTCAACAACCTCACCAGCATCCATAAAAAATCTCAAACACTACTTTTTCTCGACATACCTATCCAAACAAAATAATATTATAAAAGCTTAATTATTTCTTTCATAACTCGTAAAGGATAACTATAGTACTAAATATAATATTACAGTTCATAAATATTTATAGATAACTCTTTTTAGTTATTAATTTATAGCACTTGTACATAGAACATATAAATACAAAATACATATATATTTTACTAGTATGTAAATACATAATACATATATATTTAAAAAATATCTATAATAAATATGTAAATATTTCATGTAACTATCATATTATTTAAAATACTATAGATAATAAATATTTATATTTACACTTGTTAATGAATTTATTCTTCCCACTCGATAAATATTTTATTTAACTAGCATAGTATAAATGATATATATATATTCTATATGTACTAACTGCGATACACTAACAAATATATTCTAAATCTAAACATCAAACTAACTAACATAAATACGCTAAACTACTACGGACTAATAAATAGTAATTGCACTCGATATATTCTAAATCTAATAAATATTGCAATACTTACTGCTCAATCTAATCAATAGTACACTATAAACTAATTACCATATTTTAAATGTAATAAATTCAAAAAAAATTACCGAAAAAATCTTTCCAAAATTCCTCTTCTTTCTCCTCCTCCCTCTCCTCTCTCTTCCCTCTCCTCTCCCTCCCTCTCCTCTCCTCTCCCTCCCTCTCCTCTCCTCTCCTCTCCTCTCCTCTCTTCTCTTCGCTTCCCTTCCCTCTCCCTCTCTCTCTCTCTCTCTCTTGCGGCGGCGGCAGCAGGGCGAGCGAGGCGCGCGGCCTATATACGCAGGGACCTGTCGCCGCGACCGTTGGGCGACGGGTCCCACCAGCCGAGACGGGGCGCGGTCCTGTCGCCCGACCGCTGGGCGATCGGTCCCACCCGGCACCACGTGACAGCCTGTCGCCCAGCGGTCGGGCGACCGGTCCCACCGCGGGCCTCGGCAGACTCTGTCGCCCGTTGGACGGCGACAACGGCGACGGTCCCACGTGCGCCACCTGTCGCCCGTTGAGCGGGCGACAGCTTTGTGTCGCCCAATGGATGGGCGATTGAGTGGTTATTTTTGCAAATTTTGAATCCCGGTGGTTATTAATATAAATTTAATAAAAAAATCGATTATTAAAAAAAAAAA
>JAUNZO010004642.1:0-18677 GCA_031894775.1 Chloris gayana | reverse complement strand
GCGGCAGTACTTCCTCCATTCCACAATGCAATGCAAACATTTAAAGCATTTAAATGTTTGTTTATAATGTAAGTATTATTAGAGATAAGATAAAATTTAGAGGGTCGGTGGGTGGGTGAGGAATTGATGAGGTAGTGTAAAATGAGAGGTATATATATTTTTTCTTACATTGACTATTTTTATCTTGAGATGCTAAGAATGCTTACATTGTGGAAGAAGTAGTAATATTTAGAGTGAAATGCACCCTAGGTCTCTAAACTATTTATGAATGATCATTTAGATCCACGAACTATCAAAGTGACCATCTAGGTCCCTAAACTATTCTCGGATGGTCATCCAGGTCCATAAACTTTATAGTAATCCTCGGGGTCCATGATCTATTTGTATCGTATCAATTAGGTCCACAACACCGTTGTCCAACCACTCTCGGCGTACAATGCCACCGCCCAACTACTCTCGTTGCGTTCCGTGGCACATCCGATCTCTAATTGAGTGTCGCCGAGCCTACCTAAAGATGTTATCAAGTAACTAGCGTGCTCTATCCGTCACACCCTCACCCCACATCCGGTCTTGCCTCCCCATCCCGGCCTGTGCCTACTGCCCACTAGGTAGCTGTGATAATAATGTGTCACGTCACATGCGAATGGCACAACACATGAAGGATAGACTATTGTTGTGACCAACGGGCATGTCGTCGAAGTGAATAACAAGTAACACACACGAAAAAGCGAGGTCACGATGAGGAGAGCGATGTCGGATGGGAGGGTGAGACTGCTATGGGTAGAGCACACGTGCTGCGACATCGAGTAGGCTCGAGAGCGTTCGCGTGGAGAGTGATTGGGTGATGGCGGCAACATGTACAAAGAGTGATATGACGTGGACCTGGTTGATACGATATAAATAGATCAGGGACCTAAGAGGATCAATATAATGTTTGTGAACCTAGATGACCGTCCACGAATTGTTTAAAGACCCAAATGATCACTTTAAGAGTTCATGGACCTAGATGACTATTCCTAAATAGTTTAGGGACCCGAATGCATTTTACTCTAATATTTAATTATTTATACATATTTTGGTAATTTTCTATTTTTTATTCCCCCTAAGATAGGTTTCCATCCTTTAAAGAGTAATCCGTTTCAAAACTATTAATGTTGTTAATTTTAATTATATTTCTTAATTCGTTTTATTTAAAATATTACTAAAAACATGAATATTTTCTTATAAAAACTTGAAATATAACATATACTAATACAATTCAAAATAATAATTTGAATAAGACGGATGATCGGGTGTAACTAAAAATTCAATGACAACAATTTAAAGTAAGGAAGTATTCTTCGAAAAGTAAAATATGAGTCAAAGCACTTAAAACGAGTAACAAGCAACTCTAAACAAACAAAAAAAACTTGAGGTTTTCCACGGTTTCTTATGTGTGATGTTGGCATGTTAACACGCATGTTGTTATACTTTGCTGTGTCTAAGAGCACCTACAGTAATCGATGATTGAATTACCTTTTTAACTACTTTTTTTAGATATTGGATGCTTACCTCTGTAGCCACATGTGCTTCACTAAAAACCTAGTATCTGTGAAACAACATCCACCCGCCTTTCTCTGTTGTTTTATTTCTTTGTGGGATCAAGTTTTAGGTTGAGGTACAGATGCCTCGATTGTGGAGAGGAAACAAAACCATGCGCTCCTGAGGACGGGCAAGCGCGTGATGCAGCGGGCGTGTGAGCTGCAGGCGAGAACAGAGAAGGCTAAATGCATTGCTCTGTTGGAGATGCCGTCGGATGTATCGCTTTGTAGCTACTGTGCTGTCTGTGCACGCTAGGCAAATGAAGTTTTGCTTTAAAAAATGGCTACTATTGTTGAAGTCCGCTTGAGTCTTTCCTCGACTTCCAAACAACCACTGAGACTAATGTTTCCATGTACTAGTGAAGATAATACTATTAGTATTTAAGAGTTTACTATTCTCATCCCACAAAAATGCAGTTGTGTGATTTCTTTGCCGGAAAAAGAAGGGTTGCGACTTATATGTTGGGAAATGATCAAATGAGTGTTCCTTAGTGTTAGTTGAGAACAGGGCGGACCTCCCTTGATTCAGTGGCTTCAGCTAAATGCCCAAAAGTTTAACCAAAACATATAGTATATCCAATAGAGCCAGTTCTACTCAAGCAACTAGAACCAAAATCATGTTTCTTTGAGTGTAGATGACAAGAAATTAAGTCCAAAATAACAAATTTTATTCCCAAAAAAAAAAACTGAACAACATGAATCTTAAGAACATTTTCTTTCTATATGCATGTTTGAATGCCCAGATAATGCATCCCGGGTCCGCCAATGGTTGAGAATTGCACAACGTTGTATATTAAACGATGTGCAGAATTTCAGGGTGTTTTTACCCAGGTCTCAATTACTGAACCAAAGCCATCGCTCAAGAATGAAGAGTATGTCCATAAAGAAACAAAATATACGAAGAGCAAAAACATGTGCAAACTAGGCAACAACTTTATTCACACCAATCTGACAAACCTTAAGCACAAACTTGAGAATCAGAGTTTGCAATGTACTCCAATAATATCTGCTAGAACTCACATAAATCATTCAAATCCCTAAAGGTCGATGCATGAGCTAAACAAAGATGTTGCAAAGAAATGGATAACGTGACCAAGGTCGCTGGGTTGCTGATGCTTTGCCAATTAAACTTGACAGGACTCGCTGTGCCAATCATGGAAGGAGAGGCTTCTCTCCTTGTTATATGCGCCAAATAATAGCAGATCGATGCGGACCTTAGCTTGCACTATGAATATCTTGACCAGCTTCCATCGCTGGTCCTATGGAAGACCCGGGGCTTATACTTCGGAAATGTTTCTTCCCAGTCAGGGTTATTGATCAAGTATTTCCATATCCTACATGAAGAGAAAATACAGGAAAAAAGAATTCTGAGACCCAAGATATTAAGATATTACACGGCTTTGTTCATGATGGATAGATAACAGACAAGGCAACACAAAAGAGGGAAATCAAGTTTATAGAGCCAGACACCTTCTTTCATTTTCCACAAAATGAGGTGGCTCTGCAGCTGGTGAGGTGGAGCATTGCAATAGGACTTCAGAGTCAGAAAGCTGGTTAAGCGAAGATGCAATATCGGACCAATTTGGCATCCTATACAAGGGCAGTGACAGATATGGTGAAACAAAGTTGTTAACAAATTTAATCTATGGAATTTGAATACTGAACTGAACAGAAAAACAACTGTTTATATTATTACTGATAAACCAATAGCTCAACGTTCAGGAGCACTTACAATGCTACGGATGGAAGGATTTACTGTTTATATTATTAGTGATACAACGAGTATGAAGACTTCAGAGCTTTCTTCACACATACAATGCTATGGATGGAAGGATTTCAGACACTCACCAGCAGGCAGGTGCAATTTGGAAAACATCACTCTGAGTGTCGTAAGTCTCTAGCAGTCTTCCTTGCCAAACTGGATCATAAGACGAAACACTCACACGAATTCTCCTGACGACTTCATCTGGACACCTTGAATTCATATCAAAGCATGCTGGTGTGACAACTCCAGATGAGGTTTCAACCTGAAGAAAGCAGGCAGGCTTATGAGAACAAATTAATCTCAAGTGGAACATTTATAAACCTTGGGTTGACTGATGAAAGCTTCCCCAGTCCAAATCAGAACAAAAATGAATTGTAGAGACTAGAGGGGAAAGGAGACAAAAAGGAGATTGCAGAGCATACAAATGTTAACTAGGGAATCATAACTTTAATACTACGTTGCAGTTCCAGCGCTGAAGATCATGACTAACAATAAAACTTTGGATTAACCTTCATAAGACCCCTTGTGTGCCAAAAGCATGAGACCCATTATGTTTTGTGCCCAAAGACAATTTATATGTGAAACAACCAGCCAATGGAGTAATTGATGCAGAAGAGAGGAAATCACTAACCACAAATCCACCAACTATTGGCCTTGCATTGCCAAATGAATCAGTCGTTGTATTGTTCTCGAGGACACAAAATGACCGAAGATGGAATTGTTGATTGGACTTATGTAGCACTTCAACTATTTTACAGCATAGGGGATATGAATATCCTTCCTGTTTTATGTGCCTTTTTCCAGACGGATGGACTACCTGTGAAGTGAATAACATTAAATGGGTCATCCTCAGTATTATGTGAAACAAAAAGAGAAGTGAATGCACAAGAAAGTGATGAACAGAAAGTCTAAACTAAACCTTTGTGGAAGCATCATCAAAGCCACCAATAAGGTGAACCTGCATGTAGAATGCTAGTGAGAACGTCTTCAAAGGCGCATAATGTATATGGCATTGAGAAATTACAGTTAAAGGTACAAACATCAAATGGTTCATTGTCATCACCAAGTAATTCTAACATCTGCTTGAGCCCTCCTTCCACAATTCTTGGGAAATCCAAATGGCTAACCGAGGTCCTAGGATTGATTCAAGGAAGATCTAAATCATTAGCAAATGTCTTTATTTACAGTGAGATAAGGAAAACAAAAGGTTGTGAACACAAGATACAAAAGTCTTACGGGATTGATAACTTATCACTTCTTTTTCACTTACATTCCAGTCTTGTTGTTGCGAATTACAACACCGATGCATGTGGTCACCTCATCTGTGCCCACTAACTATATAGATGCAAATAACATATTAAGACATATAGTACATAAATTTGAATAGCATATGCATAACAACGTAGCTTCAAGTGACAGTGTAACTTGGAAACAAAACCCTATCAAAAGATTAAGTTCTTGGAAGATATCAACATTCCTGCAACAAACAAGAAAACGAACACCAAATAGGCAACAACGCACCACAATTAGTAGTGGCAACTGATCATGATTCATTAAGAAGCTCTAACCAGAATGCAACAGCAGAGTTTGATTGGAATCCACATACTGGAAATTCTAACCCAAAAAATGCAATATTTGTTTGTCAAACTTGTACAGTTAAAGACCTCATCACACTTTTCTTTTCTGGTCAAAACGAACATCATAGCCAAGTGAAAAATTCCCTGATAAAATTACCCTTTAACCACAAAGCAACAGACGGCTGACAGTGTCTCCAAAGCTCCCTGCACAAGAATCCCACTTTATCCTTGCACCCCAAAAGGTCTCCCCTTTGTCTCAAAGCAATCCCAAATCGTGTGAAACTAATAAGAACTACCCCTTCCACCACTTCAGAACCTTGCACCTTTCCCTGGACAACACCACGAATGACCTGGCCCCAAAGAAACAAAAATGACCTTTGCAGCAGCCGATCGGTACTGGATTACCACAGAACCTCCCTCCCTGACCTCACAATATCCCATTTTTATTGGCACTCGAAACACTGGCCGGGAAGAAATCGAGCCAGTGTCCCTAGCCCTATACTAACTCGATCCCTCATCGAGCAGCGAAAAGCCTGAGGCAAACTGACAGAGACAGGGACCATCTCCACGCACCTCGACACGCGCCGGATCCACCGTGGCGTACTCCCGCTGGAACAGGTACACATGCCGCCTCGCCCCGTCCTCCTCCACCGAGATCCGCCTCTCCGGCAGGGCCTTGAGCTGGTCTGCCGCGTCGCGGAGCGAAGGGCACCCTGCAAGCGCCGCCACGAGCTCCCTCCCGCTGCCCCCTGCAAGAAGAAAACCAAGAGTTCGTCGAGGATCAGAGGGACAGAAGCGCACACAGCGGCGGCACAAGCAGCCTCGAGTGGATGGAATACGCACCGCGCTGGAGGAGGAGAGAACGGGCTCGCCGTCGACGAGGATCATGTTGCCGCCGTCGTCCGTCTGCGCCGGGGAGAGGTGTGTGCGGCCGGGTCGGGCTCAGAAGGCGTGGAGAGGAAGGTGGAACGAAATTCCAAGCTCGTCGAACTCCAACAACCCTTTCAAAGTCTTTTCCGCGTGTGCAGTGTTTGGGATCGAAGGATGATGGTATTGGTACGGGTGTGGTATGGGTTTAGGCAATTTATATTTACGAATCAGTGAACGAATGTTCCGTTTATTCAAAATCATTTAACATTGTTTATCCATGATCAGTTAACGAACGTTGACTTGACTGCCCCACGACATCAGCTCTGATCCGTTTCAATTAGAGGCAACCAATGGACCGACCATCTTGCCACTCTCGGCAGAATATTCTAACGCTGCTACGCCCTCCGTTGATTGATTAGTGCAGAGCCCGCTCAGTCAGAAGCTTTGCTTTGTTCATGATATGAACGGATCGGATTCGATGGGAATGCACCGGCGCATCCGTCCATGGATAAAACGTCAGGTGAGCTGAAGCTGATTGCAACTGGATGAAGCATCCAGACCCTCCACAACTGCACCTGAGGAGGTCCTGAACATTCTTCTCAGACGAGCTTGGGGTTAAGACTGACGGAACAAGACGACGACAGTACCCATCCGGGCAGGATAAGATAGCCCTTTTTCATGATTTTGCTGGTACGGTTGATGCGAATCATTGGAGCTCAAGTCCAGACAAGACAAGCCTTCGAAGTTCCGGCTGGTTCTATTACTGGAAAAAGTCTAGAACATGCCAGCTGTGAATTTTTTACGGTTGCATTGTTTCTCACATCTGAGGCCCTGTTCGTTTATGCCCTCTAAAATTTATATACTTGTCACATCAAAGAGAATCTTACTATTTAAGTAGATCTTTTATTAATTTAATAACAAAACCTATGTCGCGACCCCTCTAATTTGCGAGACGAATCTAATGATCCTAATTAATCTATGTTTTGTTACGGTGATGCTACAGATAAACATCTTCTAATAACACCATAATTACCCTCGTTGGATTCGTCTCGTGAATTAGATAGGGGGTCTGCAATTAGTTTCGAGATTAGACTTTATTTAAGTACTCCAAAATGATAAAATTTTCTTTGATTTGACCCTCTAAAAATTATATAACTCGGAAACGAACAGGCCCTCGTCAATCTCCACACTTCTATTGCTCAGTTTTCTTCAACCATTTTGCGAAACACAATTTATATTGAAGGACAAAATAAAAAGCAACATTTTTATACTGATATATGAATGAGATACTGATATTCAATTCGGCAATTTTTTTAGCATCTTGAATGGCTATTTCATCATGGTGGAAAAGCAAGTCAACTCCAAACAGGCCAACAGACCGAAACAGGTTGAACATACGGCCCAATAGACCAGAAGGCAGGAAGTCTGGAACCGTCATCAATTGGAAACAGAAAAGGAAAGAGACCGCGGACCGCCCAATCGAGCCTTCAGCCCATCTGGAAGGCAACCTTCTAGGCCCTGCCTGAGCCGCTTGCGCGCAGAAATGGATCGTGGACTAGCCCAGCCCAGTGCGCCATAAACACCTTCCTGGCCCACGTCGTCGCCGTCTCGGCCCGACGCATCTGCCGCTCGTCTCGTCTCCTCTCCTCTCCTCTCCTCCCCCGATCTCTCTCCTCAACCGCCTCGTCTCCGGCGGCGGCGGAAGGCAGATTGGTGGCTGACTACCGGCAGCGGCAACCGATGGCGCCGCCGGGGGCGCGCAGGTGGGCGTACGTGAGGATTATGGCCGGCACCATCCTCGGCGGAGTGCTCGGCTTCTACGTCATGCACCGCGTCGAGACATCCTACAAGGTACTCCCTCTTCCCGCACGGCGGCACCGCCCTGTGCTCTGCTTTCTCGCGCCCTGACTGCGGGGAGGTTCTCCTCATGCTCCAGCTCACTCCGCTTCTTCCTGTTGCAGGCCAGGATGGAGGAGCGGCTGCGGAGGTACGAGGCGCACATGCTTGCCAAGGCCAAGGAGGCGCAGCAGCTCAAGGACGAAGCGCAGCGGGATGACGAGGCCCAGCTGCTGCCGGACTCGTAACAGTTTTTTCCTCCGCGCTCTTGCTTCCTTGAGGCGTCAGGTACTGGTTACTATCCCTTAATTTCTCTATTAGTACCATTTGTGGTGGTAAATCTTGTAATCCGCTAGGTTCTCTGAGCCAGAAGATAACCGAATCTTCGTGCATTCGTGCATTAGTAACATACTGCTATGCTGTTGAATAGTTGATGACAAAATTTGGGGTAATTCTCTGGTTCTTTCAGATCGAAGTTTAAACATTGTGTCAACATGTTCGCCTGTTCTAGACTAATCAAGAGCTTGGTATACTTGCATGAAAATTGGTTAAACATGGAAATGGTCATGTCTACGGTATTTCTGATATAATATAATCTTTTGATGTTTTATTAAAGAGATGCTTCATGAGTGCTCACAAAGTCACAATAGCATCTTAAGGATATGATACAATACGTTCATAATATAAATCCTCCAAAGGGAACACTACATGTTTGTGACATACACATATTGAGGCCTCTCTATCCGAGCATCAACACACACCCCAGGTTTTCTGCAGTAGCCCTAACTTTTTTGGTTATGTATTCATACTAATACTAGGACGATATGATCTCAGAGTCCTATGAAAATTTAGATGTCCATTTCATTGTATATTCCCTTCTGTTTGAGACGTGTTTCCTTCTATGATTCAGCCTGCTTGATGGTAGTTTTTCTTTGTATTGGGACTTAAACTCAAATTGCTTCATTACAAAATGAACATGCAAAACTTATTTATCTGGATTTGAACCAGTTATCTACACATGTCCTTTTGCAGAATAACGAGAGCTAGCAGGCACAGGTGTCTACAACCTTTATCAAGAAGTAGAGACATGAGTACATGTACCTTTGTCTTGCTGCCCTCATCTTGTTGACATGATAATGCTCCCAAATGTAAGATTCAGATCAGTTGTATGAAGTTTGAATACGTGTATGGCTGCTTTAAATGTTTATTTCCACCTATTAGTATAGACAATGTAATTTCCAGTACCATCCTTGCAATGAAGAAAGGATCATATCGACAATTTTGTCATGCCCACCATTTTCCAGTGTTCTTTGTATCGTGCCTACACTTGCCATTTTCCTATGTTTTGATCTGCGCCTAAAACATTGCTCCATGCTCGTACCTTGCCCTTTCAGACTGAAAGGTGATTAGATACCTACAGTATCAAGTGAGAGTTGAAGTGAAATAGCACAAGGATCAAACATGGAAGTGGCTATGGACCTTCATATATACATGTAACTGCTGCAGGCCTATTTGAAGCAAATTTTATTCTGATTCTGTTGGAGGTTTAATGCTGCTGTAGAGTGTAGACTCCTTGACAGCGAGATGCAAAAATGTGATAAGACACATTCAGCCATGTCAATTATCTTGTTCAGTCTCTTCCAGCACTAAGCATGGTTATACTGTGGGAAACTATCCCTTATGGCACTGCGATTGACACTGGTGTCACCTGTCATTGAAACATGGATGGTGGTCTCTATTCTGTTGCATACGCTATACTATGGGATATTCAGTTGTTTCCGGTTGAATAGCATTTTCCATTTTGACAACAATAATATCCGAACTATGTAATTTTGTGTTGATTACTATGTCCCTCTTTCATCGAGTGAGCATGTATCCCAACTGAGCAATTTGTGTTGATTACTATGTCTCTTTTATTATGGGTTTCATATCCGTTAGAGTGGCTAGTTTTTGGGTTGTCGTTGTTGTTTTGTTGTATTATGTCTCTTTTATCGAGTGAACATGGGCCACATCTCGTATTACTCCTGATCAGTCGCTATTACATTATTGGCCGCAATAAGCAGCTTCCCGAGTACTATCTGTTTTGCATTCACAAAAAAAAGGAGAAATTGTTGTCAGGAAAATCCCAGTTTTCCTGCTCATATGCCACGTAGTCTATAACAACAATTTCCTAACATCTTGCCACACTGATCACTGATTTTTGGGAATCATCAACTGCTGATATCTTCCTTTTTATTTGACAAGTTGGCTTCCTTCTCTGATGGGGACCCGAGATACTGAAAACAGGTGCCGCCGCCTCATCGGCGCTGCCATCCGCTACAAGAAAGCCCGGTGGAAAGTGGTTTAGGGGTGGCCTGAACCTGCCTATGCAAACAGGAAGACGAAACGAGGAGGAAAGATCAGGTTTCAGAAGGTCTGCATCTATCCCTGTCAAGTGTCGCCAACTTGTTATTTAGTAGTACCTCTCATATTTTAGTGTCGCCTTTAATTAAGAGTTGACAATCAGGTCGAGCACATATGCATCAACCTGATTCAGCATCAGACCCTTATTTTCATTCTTCAGAGAAAAGGTTTCTTGAATTGTTTTCTTTCCTTATTAAACTGTTTTGTGATAGATAAAAGTTATAAGCATGGCAATAAGTTGAGACAAATTCAAGGTATTTCTAAAATTAATCCTGCTTATTTCCATTGGTAATTTTCTTGTTTTTAGTTATATAAGCTATAAATATGGTTGTCGGTGTCGGGGTCCCCTAACCGTGCGTGGGCTACTTTCGGCCCACAAACGAAGATGAGGCCCACGAGCCACGGAGTCCACGAGCCACGAAGCCACGAAGCCCACGAGTCCCGCGGAAGCCGGAGGAGTGGGAGCGCCGGAGGGAGAACGAAGCTTCGCGGTAGTTTCCCTGGCGCCCCAACTACCGGAGTTAATGCGGCACTCGATGGCCCTCGGCGACGCCGCAGCCCGACAAGACGTGCGCGCGTCTTCCCCGTGCGCCGCGTCTTGGGAAGCCGCGCAGCTACGAGTACCGGGAGGGCTCTCGGCCAATAGGAAGGGAGAGATTGGGAACGCGAATCAAGGGACAAAGATCGCAACGGATTTATGTCGGGATCATGTCGGAATGTGCCGGGGGGACCGGACCCCACCGGGTGCCGGGTACCCCTCCGTGTACTTGCGTGGTACTCCTCTCCTTGCCCTATAAAAGGAGGGGATACCCCCATGTAATAGAGGGTTCCTTTTAACACACAAAAAGGCGGGACGTAGGGTATTACGCACTTTGCGGCCCGAACCTGGATAAATCCCGGTGTTCTTACTCATTTCGATCATCCACACTAACGCGCGAGCGGATCCGTTCTTCCCCGAGCCTAACCCAAGGGAGCCTTGACAGGCCCCCATTTGGAGGTGTACTCACACACCGACATTTGGCGCGCCGAGGAAGGGGGAAGTCGTAGATCTCGATTCGCGCCGTGAAATCCCGCTTCCCGCCATGCGGAGGTCCGCGAGCACGCCGCGAACGGAGGACGGCGTCTCCGGCCGAGGCGTCCACCGGGCGCCGTCGCCGCGACCGTCGTCACGCGGGCCGCTCCGCTCACGACAATCGTCCCGGTGCCTCGGCGGCCGAGCGTGCTGCGGAGGGCCGGCGCGGCGCCGACCACCACGCCCAAGCCGCCACGCCGCCCGCGTCCGAGCGTGCCAGCTGCGTGTCGCCTCTTCCGAGAAGAAGAGGGGGACGACCCCCTAACCGCCGTGAAGACCATGCTCAACAACCCGCCGGCGGGGCGGCGGGGAGAGCAAGCAAGGGAGTGGCTCACCGGAGTGGGTAAACTCCTGGATACGGCGCGGAGCCAAGCGCCGAGCGGGACCGTCACGCCGGCCGCGGCGGCCACCGGCCGACAACGACCGCCGCGCCAACCGCGCCAAGGACGCGCGCCCGCCGGCGGCTTCGCTCTCCGTCCACTCCCCACGGGGCGGGGGCACCGCGACTGCGCAACGACCTCGGCGGGCGCCGCCGCGAGGGGAGGATGCACGCGTCGGCATTGAGCGCTCGCGTGAGCGGGGACGCGAACGTGAGCGCACCTCCGCCCACGACCGCGACGGCCGGAAGCGGAGACGTCCCCGGAGCGCCAACCCAAGCGCAAGAGAAAGGAGCTCGACCCCTCTTTCCTCGGGGCTGCGCGGCCCTCTCGAAGCGCCCGCGCGACGTCACGTGGCCCGGCAAGTTTCGCCCGGATCTCCCGAGAAGGTACGACGGCACTCTGCTCCCCGACGAGTTCTTGCAGATCTACTCCACCGCCGTCAAAGCCGGCCGGGGGCTCGGAGGACATCATGGCCAACTACTTCCACCTGGCTCTCAAGGACTCGGCTCGGTCATGGTTCATGAACCCGACGCCGGAGTCTATCGGCTCTCGGAAGAGCTCGTGTCGGGAGTTCATGGCCAACTTCCAAGGAACGGCAAAGCGTCCGGGAGCCGGATCGACCTGGACCGCATCGTCCGAAGCCGGGCGAAACGCTGCGAGCGTTCATGCAGCGCTTCGGTCAAGTCCGCAACACCATCCCGCGCATCGACCCCTCCCGGGTGCTCTCCGCCTACGCACGGCGTCCGAGACAAGGATATCCCGGGCGAGCCGGGCGTACACCGGCCGGAGACGGTCACGGACCTCTTCCGGTTGGCCGACGGATGCGCCCGTCGCCGGGAAGCCCAAGCGTGGCACGACCCACCGGCGAAGTCCTACCCGGGTACCTCTTCTCCCAAGTCCGGGGCACCCTCTCCAAGAAGCGGAAGAAGAACCTCGCACGCAAGCGCAAAGCGGAAGAAGTGGCCGCGGCGGGAGGCTCGTCCCCCGGGGGCGCGACGCCCACCTCCCGCGGGTGCGGCAAGTCGCCGGCTAAATCCCCGGGAACCTTCGCGTGCTACTTCCACCGCACCAACGACCACGACCAGTCGGAGTGCCGCTACATCCGGGCGAGCATCAAACGGCGCGATGAGCGGCGGGCGGTCGAGAGGCCGAGAAGGAGAAAGAGGAGGAGAAAGAGGAAGTCGAGGCGTACCGGAGCGCGGACGACTCCATCGCCGTGATCAGCGGGGGCTCCTCGAGCTTCGCGTCCAAAGGCGAGGCCAAGCGCTTTCGCCGCGAGGTCCTCGCGATCACCGAAGGCAAGGCCGCGGCTCCCCTGCCGAAGTGGGCCGACGTCCCCATCACCTTCGACAAGAGCGACATGGTGGGCCCGGATAACACCAAGGGGAAGATCCCCCTGGTCGTGTCGCCCACCATCCGCAACAAGAAGGTGGGACGCACCCTCATCGATGGAGGCGCAAGCCTCAACCTCATCACCCCGAAAGTCTACGATTCCCTGCGGTGGGCACGCGCCGAGCTGCGGCCCTCGCGCCCTTTCGTCGGAGTGCTCCCGGGTAGCTCCCGCCCCTTGGGTAGGATTGAGCTCCCGGTCACCTTCGGCACCGGGACAATTTCCGCACGGAGAAGCTCCTCTTCGACGTCGCGGACATCGGCCTCCCCTACAACGCCATCATTGGGAGACCCGGTATCAACCAGCTCATGGCTATCCCGCATCACGCGTTTCTCACGCCGAAGATGCCGGGCCCGAAGGGTGTCATCGTGGAGAGGGCGGATGCTTGTCAAGGCAATGGCTTGCCTCGAGGACATCTTGGCGGCCGAGATGGCGGCGAAGAGGACACCGGCACGAAGAGAGCGCGCGACGCCCTGGAGAAGCCCGGCTGCGCGATCCGGCCCCAAACGGGCGAAGCTTTCGGCTCCGGGAGAGGTGTCTACCAAGAAGATCTCACTCGGGGGCTCGGAGGACAAGACCACCACCATCGGTGGTGACCTCGACCCGAAATAGGAACTCGCGCTCATCACCTTCCTCCAAGCAAACAGCGACATCTTTGCTCGGCATCCTTCGGATATGCCGGGCATACCCGAGAGGGTGATTGAGCACCAACTCAAGGTCGACCCCGCCGCAAGACCCGTGAAGCGGCGGGCGAGGCGCCAAGCCCCCGAGCGCGAGGACTTCATCCGGGCCGAAGTCAAGAGGCTATCGGAGGCTAAGTTCATCCGGGAAGTCACGCACCCGACGTGGCTCGCCAACCCGGTGGTCGTGCCCAAGAACAACGGTAAGATGCGGATGTGCGTGGACTACACCGACCCGAACAAGGCTTGCCCGAAGGATCCGTTTCCGTTGCCTCGGATAGATTCCGTAGTAGATTCCACGGCAGGCTGCGACCTGCTTTGCATGTTAGATGCGTACTCCGGGTACCACCAAATCTGTATGGCTAAGGAGGACGAGGAGAAGACTGCTTTCATGACTCCCGCATGGAGCTTTTGCTACGTGAGCATGCCTTTCGGCCTCAAAACGCGGGCCCCACGTTCCAACATGCCATGCGCTTAACCCTGGACTCGCAAATCGGGAGGAACGTGGAGGCGTACGTCGACGACTTGGTCATTAAGAGCCGCAAGGCACCGTCTCTTCGTTCGACTTAGAGGAGACCTTCTCCAACCTGCGCCGCAACCGGGTGAAGCTCAACCCGGAGAAGTGCGTCTTCGGCGTACCGGCAGGGAAGCTACTCGGCTTCCTGGTCTCGCACCGCGGGATCGAAGCAAACCCGGAGAAGATCCGGGCCATCGAAGAAATCCGCCCCTAAAGCGGCTCAGGACGTGCAACGCCTAGCCGGGAGCATGGCGGCCCTTGGCCGATTCATTTCACGCCTAGGCGAACGCGCTCTCCCGCTATTCAAGGCGATGAAGAGGACGGACAAATTCGAGTGGACCGGGAAGCCGACGAAGCTTTACGAGACCTCAAGCGCTAGCTGTCCTCTGCGCCCGTTTTAGTCGCCCGGAACCGGGTGAGCCGCTGCTCCTGTACATAGCGGCTAACCCGCGAGTGGTCGGCGCGGCTCCGGTAGTCGAGCGGGCTGGAGCGGGCGCCTCGCGGTTCTCGGCGAACCAGCAAGCGCGGGTGCCTTGACGGCTCAAAGGCGGCGGACCAACCGGACCGGGGCTCCACCCGCGACCAGCTCGCGAGTGCTTCGGAGCACCCGGGTGCTACGGACGCTCTCGCTCACGACAGGGCGCGCGATGCGGCCGCTCCGGCCTGCCCGGGAGGGGCACCCGGGCGGTCCCCGGCACAACAACTACCGCGGACGGCGTGGCTCCCCGGCTTCGCCGGGGCTCCGGCTCCGACCTTGTCGCATGATTTGGGCGAAGCCGGGACCACGACCGGAAAGACAAGGATGGATGCGATGATCCCACCCCGCCGGGGCTCCGGCTCCGACCATGTCTCGCATTGAGGGCGGGCGGGATCTGCACCAACCACGCCCGACGACAACGACCGCACCGACGCTGCATCACTCGGGGGCTTCGGCCCCGACTACCACGACGGGCGAGAGCGAGCCGGGGCCCGTGTCCCCGGAGGCCGAGCCACGCACCCGGCGCATTCGGCGCCGGTGTATTTCATCGACGAGGTTTTGCGGGACGCCAAGACTCGGTACCCACGGTACCGGAAGATGCTCTACACGGTACTCATCGCGTCCCGAAAGCTGCGACACTACTTTCAAGGCCATCCCGTCCGGGTGGTGACTACGGCACCGTTGGAGACCATACTTGCGCAATAGGGAGGCGACCGGACGAGTGGCCAAGCGGGCCGTGGAGTCGGGGAGTTCGACTTGTCCTTCCTCGACACACACATTATCAAGAGCCGGGCTCTAGCCGAGTTCATCGCCGAGTGGACGCCCACCCCGGAGATCGAGCGGGAAGAACTTAGCACCGGGTGCAGCGATGCGACGCGCCCGGCGACTGCCGGACGATGTTCTTCGACGGCTCCCTCACCCTCAACGGTGCGGGAGCAGGAGTACTCTGCTTGTCACCAACCGGCGACGAGCTGCGCTACGCGGTCCGGCTACACTTCCGGTGCACCAACAACATGGCGGAATACGAAGCTCTCCTGGCGGGGTTGCGGATCGCGGCCGACCTCGGGATCACGCGCCTCCTCGCCAAGGGAGACTCGCAACTTGTTGTCAACCGGGTATCTAAGGAATACCGGTGCAATGACCCGCGAGATGGCTGCATATCTTGCGGCGATCGAGCGGATGGAAAAGAAGTTCAACGGCCTCGAGGTGCTTCACGTACCTCGGGCGACAATCACATTGCCGACGAGCTATCCCGGGTGGCCTCCACTCGAGCTCCGACTCCACCGGGACGTTCATGGAGATCCTGTCATCCCCTTCGGCCTCCGACGCCGACCGAGCTCCGGACGAGCAACAAGAAAGCGCAAGCGCACCCGCATGATCTGCGAGCACACGCGGAATAGCGAAGAAGCGCTTGCCAACGAGCCGCAGGACACCTGCTGGATGGACGACATCCTCGGGTACTGCGTGACGATATCCTTCCGGAAGACGACACGGACGCGGAACGCCTAGCCCGCCAAGCCAAGAGATACACCGTTGTCGATGACGAGCTGTACAAGCGCGGTGCCAATGGTGTTCTGCCGAAGTGCGTAAAGACGGAAGAAGGCAACGACATACTCGTTGAGATCCACGAGGGCGAGTGCGGCAGCCACCACGCTCCCCGCACGCTGGTCGGGAAAGCCTTCCGGCGAGGGTTACTACCGGCCGACGGCCCTCCAGGACGCCACCGGACCGGTGCAACAATGCAAGGCGTGCCGGTTTCACGCCAAACGGACGCACCTGCCCGCTCAAGCCCTTCAAACAATCCCCTTATCCTGGCCGTTCGCGGTTTGGGGTTTGGACATTATAGGGCCATTTCCGACTGTCCCGGGTGGGTACGGGTGGCTATACGTGGCCATTGACAAGTTCACAAAGTGGGTGGAAGCCGAAGCGGTGACAAAGATAGACCAAAACTCGGCGGTCAAATTCATGAAGAATGTCATTGCAAGATTCGGAGTGCCGCAGCGGATTATCACCGACAACGGGACTCGGTTCACGAGCCACGCATTCGCAGCATACTGCGACTCCCTCGGCACCCGGATGCGCTTCGCCTCAAGAGCCCACCCACGGAGCAACGGCCAAGTCGAACGCGCCAATGGAGAAATCTCGAAGGGTTTAAAAACAAGATCATTCGACCCGCCGAAGAAGAAGGGCTCCAAGTGGGTAAGCGAGATCCAATCCGTGCTCTGGTCCCTCCGCACCACGGCGAGTCGAGCCACGGGCGAAACGCCTTTTTTCCTTGTGTACGGTGCGGAGGCGGTGCTACCCACGGAGATCCGGTTCAATAGCCCCCGAGTCGCCGCATTCGACGAAGGCGACCAAAGCACCCGGCGGCACGACGACATCGACCTCCTCGAGGAGGCAAGACGCCGAGTACTACTCGCGAGCGCGAGGTACCTCCGGGGCTTGCGCCGCTACCACCGGCGGCGCGTGCGTCCCCGGGAGTTGCAAACGGGAGACCTCGTCCTCCGACGGGCTCGAGACGCGTGAAGGCAAGGACAAGCTAACTCCCATGTGGGAAGGGCCCTTCCTCGTCACTCGCTGTCGGCCGCCGGGATCCGTTCGTGCGGAGTCGGAGGACGGGTACCCGGAACCAAGCGCTTGGAACATTGAGCACCTAAAAAAATTCTACCCTTAGAATATTCCGCAGCCAATGGTCCCGGATAGTACCCGGAAGTCCTATCGCCACGGCCGCGATCGCCAAGGCTCTTGTACTAACGTGTTTTGAATAAAAACAGCGCCTAGTCGCTTCCTTTCTTACCTCTCGCGGGATTGCTTTCATGCATATTGAAGTCCCCGTTCCCCTCCCCGACGGGCAACGAAGGTCTACGACTTAGCCGGAGGCCGGAAGGCTGCATCCGGTTGAGGATCGTGCGCCTCGAGTCGCGCTAAAAGCGTCAGCTGCGAAGTGCCGAACGGCCTACGACTACACGGCGCACGCGGACATTCGCACATAACAAACAAAACGAGTGGGTTCAAGCTCTCCATGGACAACGATAAGTTAAACTTGAAATACTTGCTGTACATACGGGGACATAGGTTTAACACAAGAAAGAAAAACAACGCAAAAGGGGGCACAGGTGCCGGGAAACCACTCGCGGGTGGAGGAAGCGGGCACTTAGCCGCGCTTGAAGCTCTCCGCGAAGGCGCGCGCGACGGCATGAGCTTGCGCCTTAGCCGTGGCATGCTCGCCCGCGGGGACATCGCCGTTCACCACGGCTAGGAGCGGGAACCCGGGCACCGGGACCGGGGCGTTCGCCGGCACCTCCTCCGGGGCCGCGGCTATGGTTTGCCGCCCCTCATCCTCCGGGACCTCCGCCACCCGGGTATTCGAGGCTGCTCGGAGAGTCAACCACCCCCGCATGGCGTACGCATACCCACTCGGGCCGCGGTCAAGAGGCTCCGGAAGACGAGGCGGACCCGCACGGAATAACGCCGACGAAACGGCCCGGTGCACCTCGGCGGCGATCTCCGTTTGCGTCCGCGCCGCCGTGGCCGGCTCGGTCGCCCGCTCGCTCGGCTCAACGCGGCGAAGCTCGGACTCCTCGAGCCGGGACCGCGCCTCCGCGAGCTGCCGCCGGAGGTCATCACCATCGGCTGCGGCGGAAGAGCCGCGACCCGACTTCTTCGGCCGGGCTTCCAACCGCTCGGCTTGCCGGCGGTATTCATCCCGGCTCTTTTCCATCGCCTTCGGCTCGACGGCGAAGGCCTTACGGGCCTCTGCGAGAGCCTCCTCGCGGATGCGATGCGCCGGCCCGTCGGCAAGGCCGCGGACCTGCTCCTCAACCCGAGCCGGACGGGCCGCCTCCGTTTCCAAGGCTTCCCTGCGGACGGCGGCCTCGTCCTCACGAAGCCGGACCTGCTCCTCCCGGGAAGCCGGGCGCCCTCGCGCCCCCTAAGCGCCGCCTCCTGGGCGACCAAGGAGTCACCGGTGCGCTGCACCCGCGCCTCGGCCGCTACGACGGCCCGCTCCCGTTCGCCCGGCGCGAGTCTCCCGAAGGGCAAGTGCGGCCGGCCCGCTCCCTCGGCTCCTCCTCGCGGGCCGCCGCGGTCACCTCGCGACGGGTCACGGCCGCTCGCGGACGGCCTCCGG
>JAUNZO010004641.1:0-342708 GCA_031894775.1 Chloris gayana | reverse complement strand
GTCAGGCGTCAGGTACCACGAGATAGCCGGCGGTCATTAATCACGCGATCCCCGATACAGGTAGCTTCAGCAAGCAGGCGATATCGAAGCCGCATTGCAGGAACGAGAGTAGGCAGAGGAACGAGGACCATGACAGGGAAGGACTTGTTGTTTTCATACTATAGGAGTAACAGGTCACCGATCTAGTTAAAATCGATGGTCCATAATTATTTGGAACTACCATAAAGTTGGAGTGACACAGAAATGAAAGTCCTGCAATGTAGTGCAAATACTCATGTGGTAGATATATAAAATTCTCAAACGTATAGATAGATATTACAGTGAATATACAAACAAGTAGACCACATCCAGATTACTAGAACTCTGTAAAGTACCGTCTCGATATCTCTGAAATGATAATGACCTTTGTACGCGTGCATCTATGTACAGTAGTAAAGCTGTTCCGTGCTCACTCCTCGGACCAGGTGATGCCGATCATGCCGACGTTCTGGTCGAGACCCAGGGCGTCCCAGACCGCCGGCGACGCGTCGACGATGTTGTTGTCGCAGGGCGGCTCGAAGTTGTGGTCCTCGTCGCAGCCGTGCACGGAGTCACACTCGTCCACAACCTTGGCGTACACGGAGTTGCCGTTGGAAGCGGTGATCTTGATCTGGTGACCGCATCTCGCCATGTTGCTGAACCAGCCAGTGGAGAGCGCCACGACCTTCTCCTGGTCGCTGTGGTAGGAGTTGTCGCACTCCGACGGGCCGCCGCCGTCCTTGCCCTTCTCGAAGCTGTTGAGCGTCAGCACGGCCTTGGTGTTTGAGGTCACCGGCGGCGAGCAACGGTATTGCGGGTACTGCTTGCCGTCCTCGCAGCAGTCCGGGTCATTGCTCTTCTCGCAGTGGCCAGATTTGCCGGGGAGGTAGCCACTGGCATGGCAGACACCGAGGCTGGGACGGAGCGAGAACGCAACATGGGAGGTGGAGAGAGCAACCATGAGAATGATGGCCATGGTGGCCAGAGCTCGGATGGTTGCCATTTCGATCAGGTGCCTTACCTTGTGTTACCCTCTCTCTTTAATTACTCGATTAGTTTGTGTTCTGGTTTTGCTGCTTGTGTGGTTGGGGAGAATCTGCATCTGTGCCGTGCTTATATAGTCATCTTGCCGCCACTTGTGAACATGCACTAGTTGCTTGCCACGGCAACTCGCTGCTGCGTTCAGATTTGATGTGTTCGCGTACCGTGTCAGTTGAGTTTCTGGTTACCGTTCCATATGTTTGCCTTATTAATCAAATCTAGGGTTACCACGGAGGGCAGGTGACGTGCACGTACCAATTGTTTGTTTTGGGAAGCTCTTCAGCTACAGATGGGGCCATGGAAGCAATGAACGTCGTGCCGCATCAAATGATTTGATGAACGTAAGGAACACGGGCGCTCGGCACTTCACCTTGTTCTATCAGTAAAAAAGGTTACCAAGGAGGGCAGGCGACGGCAAAACCAAGGAAAAAGGGAGACAGGTTTTTGGAACTGAAAACTACATGCAATTCGCCTAGTTTTTATGTAAAAAATAATATAAATTCTTTCGTAACCTCAAACTGGCAAAGGCATCTTCCCTTCACTTAACTCTAAACCAAAACCAACCGTGCATCATTTTTGCAGTAGTTTCGTTTTCCCATTAAGACAACATAATTTGTTTTATTGTCTCAAGATATTCAAGCAAAAAAATTCAGATGTTATCAGCCAGGTTAACTGTTAATTATGATACGAGAAAGAACAAGTTTTCGGTCCAAAGTATTGACCGTGCCAATAGTTTAAAGGTTTTTTTTATAAATTTAGTCCTAATTAAATAATTTATATTTACCACAACTCAATTGTAATTGTAAGAATAATAATGAACATGTCATTAACATCAAAGATTAATTGAATTACTAATTTTTATTTATATTATGATGAAAATAAAAATTAAGTATGATCTATATATATACTAGTTTTAATGATATTACCCTGAATATAGTAAATATTGGCCAATATTTGTGTATTTTGGACCCAAAAACTCATCTAAATCAAAAGGTACACTTCATGCTCTCAAGCATTTCATAGTTTTCGTCTCTTTGGATAGGATAACAACACGTGAATTTATGATTGTTCAGGTGGCAAAATGCAGAATGGGCAACCATTCCAAAAAGGGTCTACACAAGAGGAGTATTCCACAACAAGTTAACGGTCTCAGTCATAGAGAGTACAACTCGGGGAGCTGAGAAACGAGGAGTGTGCTTGACGTCTTGGATGAATAAGAGGAGCTAGTTCTGCAGGATATCTTGCCAAGTCAACCCAATCATCTAGTTCCTTACTCCCTCCGTTCTTAAATTGTTGACGCCGTTGACTTTTTTCATTATGTTTGACCATTCGTCTTATTCAAAATATTTTAAGAAGACTTATCTAAAAATATTTTGAATAAGACGAATGGTCAAACGTAACGAAAAATTCAACGGTATCAACAATTTAGAAACGGAGAAAATACATATTTTCTTTGTTTTTTCTTCGAGCGCGTGTTTCATTAAGAGGAGATGAAACAAGCACTACAATAAGATGTGCCTGTGACCACTCACGCATACATATTTTCTTTGTGGTCTGTACTTCGGATAATTTGGGGAGTACCAAGCACAATATTGAGCTGCTAGTCATATTTATTTTTTAGCTAATAAATATGCATTATCTTCAATTCTTCATGGATTAGGATTATATATGCTAACTATGACAACAAGAGACTAAGTTTTATTAGATTATGTGTTGAAGTATGAGATATGTCAAGCATCTCAGATGGAAAGAAAGGTACTGCGGCCGTATGAGGCAGGTAAGCCGACGATTAGGAAACAAATGTTTAATTATCATAACACCAAAAGGGTGGTGGCGCAGTTGGCTAGCGCGTAGGTCTCATAGCTGTTGAGTTATCCTGAGCTCGGGAGTTCGAACCTCTCTCTCCCCACTAAAATCAAGCAGTGATGAAATTGCTCGTGACAACATGGGTCGTCACACAAAATCTTATCACAAAGAAGATGATAGAGCGCATAGCTGAGCTTGTAGTTTTTTTTTCCCTCAACCGTCATGCCACCTCTATTTTATTAAGTGAACACCAGACTGCTTTCTTTTCTTCATAAAAAAACACACACACACAAAAGCTTGGTGCAAATTTGCTGTAATTTCTTGATGTTAAGACAAGAAAATTGGTGCAGATTTGCAGTAATTTCTGTGTCTGAACCTTAAGAAAAGAAAGTTGGAGCTAGTACCATTCAAGGTGCATGTGCTAAGTCGATTCTCGCTTGAAGAAAACAGTGTTTTTTTCGCATGAATTCAACTCCTGTACAGAACTGCTCGCTTAATACGGATTTGCAGAACATGCAGGTCATAGTGACAAGTGTACATAGTGCGTGCATTTCATAGATAATGACCACCAGCATAAAGCATCGTTGGGCCATAAGCTCACGGGTGAGGACCCTCACTAAAACAATAATTACACACAGCATGTATAAACAATAGTAGGAGGATATGTTGCAGGACTATGACTGTCGCTCACTCCTCGGACCAGATGATAGAGCGCATAGCTGAGCTTGTAGTTTTTTTTCCCTCAACCGTCATGCCACCTCTATTTTATTAAGTGAACACCAGACTGCTTTCTTTTCTTCATAAAAAAACACACACACACAAAAGCTTGGTGCAAATTTGCTAAAATTGGTGCAGATTTGCAGTAATTTCTGTGTCTGAACCTTAAGAAAAGAAAGTTGGAGCTAGTACCATTCAAGGTGCATGTGCTAAGTCGATTCTCGCTTGAAGAAAACAGTGTTTTTTTCGCATGAATTCAACTCCTGTACAGAACTGCTCGCTTAATACGGATTTGCAGAACATGCAGGTCATAGTGACAAGTGTACATAGTGCGTGCATTTCATAGATAATGACCACCAGCATAAAGCATCGTTGGGCCATAAGCTCACGGGTGAGGACCCTCACTAAAACAATAATTACACACAGCATGTATAAACAATAGTAGGAGGATATGTTGCAGGACTATGACTGTCGCTCACTCCTCGGACCAGATGATAGAGCGCATAGCTGAGCTTGTAGTTTTTTTTTCCCTCAACCGTCATGCCACCTCTATTTTATTAAGTGAACACCAGACTGCTTTCTTTTCTTCATAAAAAACACACACACACACAAAAGCTTGGTGCAAATTTGCTGTAATTTCTTGATGTTAAGACAAGAAACTTGGTGCAGATTTGCAGTAATTTCTGTGTCTGAACCTTAAGAAAAGAAAGTTGGAGCTAGTACCATTCAAGGTGCATGTGCTAAGTCGATTCTCGCTTGAAGAAAACAGTGTTTTTTTCGCGTGAATTCAACTCCTGTACAGAACTGCTCGCTTAATACGGACTTGCAGAACATGCAGGTCATAGTGACAAGTGTACATAGTGCGTGCATTTCATAGATAATGACCACCAGCATAAAGCATCGTTGGGCCATAAGCTCACGGGTGAGGACCCTCACTAAAACAATAATTACACACAGCATGTATAAACAATAGTAGGAGGATATGTTGCAGGACTATGACTGTCGCTCACTCCTCGGACCAGGTGATGCCGATCATGCCGACGTTCTGGTCGAGCCCCAGGGCATTCCACACCGCCGGCGACGCGTCGACGATGTTGTTGTCGCAGGGCGGCTCGAAGTTGTGGTCCTCGTCGCAGCCGTGCACGGAGTCACACTCGTCTACCACCTTGGCGTACACGGAGTTGCCGTTGGCGGCGGTGATCTTGATCTGGTGACCACATCGCGCCATGTTGCTGAACCAACCCGTGGACAGAGCCACAACCTTCTCCTGGTCGCTGTGGTAAGAGTTGTCGCACTCTGACGGGCCGCCGCCGTCCTTGCCTTTCTCGAAGCTGTTGAGCGTCAGCACGGCCTTGGTGCTCGCGGTCACCGGCGGCGAGCACCGATACTGTGGGTACTGCTTGCCGTCCTCGCAGCAGTCTGGGTCATTACTCTTCTCGCAGTGGCCAGACTTGCCGGGGAGGTAGCCACTGGCATGGCAGACACCGAGGCTGGGACGAAGCGAGAATGCAACATGGGAGGTGGAGAGAGCGACCATGAGAATGATGGCCATGGCGGCCAGAACTCGGATGGTGGCCATTTCGATCAGGTGCCTTACCTTGTGTTACCCTCTCTCTTTACTCGATTACTTTGTGTTTTGGTTTTGCTGCTTGTGTGGTTGGGGATGATTTGCATCTGTGCTGTGCTTATATAGTAATCTTACCGCTAGTTGTGAACATGCACTGGTTGTTTGCCACGGCAATTCGCTTCTGCGTTCAAAATTGATGTGCTGTTGTCGTAACGTGTCAGTTGAGTTTCTTATTACCGTTCCAAATGACCCCACCGCCAATGCATTTGCTGGTCTCCCTCTCCCGAGGGTTCAACATGACTGTGCACTACTGGGAAAGTTCATTTTCCCACCAGTGTGTCCCCCACCGGTAGAATAATGTTAAAAATCATAGTTATAATTTTTTAAAGTTATAAATTATGGTATGGTATAAATTATGGTATGGTATGGATATACAAAGTTTCAATTTTAAATTCAACTTTACCTAAAAGATATATAAAATTAACAAATCATATAGTAGGATAATAAATTAACTATTTGTCATTTTTTTTACTATTAAATTTGTTAATTTATACTACTTCCTTACTAAATTGTTGTCATCATTGACTTTTTTGTTATGGTTTTGACCATTTGTCTTATTCAACTTTTTAAAGAAATATCCTATATTTTATTGGAATGTGTTTTATCACTAAAAAAGCTTGAAATATAGTATATGACTTTTTTATTTGAAGAATTTGTTTAAATAAGATGAATGCTCAAACGTCACGAAAAAAAGTCAATGACGATAACAATTTAGTAAAGGAGGGAGTATCTTTTGTGTATATTTAATTTATCTAATTTTACACCTTTTATATAAAGTTGAGTTCAAAATTAAAAACTTTATATACATGTCCTTTACCATATCAATTATGTAAATTCCAATTATAAAAAATTACATAAATTAATATTTCTTTTTTCAAAATTTGTAAATAAGTTTTTCTTAATAACCCAACAGTGAGGGGGACATCCACTAGTGGGAAAAGGTACTTTCCCTTTATGGGAATTCTAAAGGAAACACGGTAAAAGGGACAGACTTGGACAACATGCGTTTCTGAAAAACGTATTCCACAACATTGTAAAATCAGAATTTCCTTGCTAACATAGCGCATATGCATGCATTATTGTCGAGGGACAATTTTGACGACCCTAAAGAAAAGCAAATATGACACAGTGGTCATAATACTGGAAAGGATAATAAAAGCAAAAACATACCAGGTATGTCGTAAACTAAATTTTATAAAATTTCTAGATTCTTAAATAATATTTTAAATATTTATTAGATTTTATCTTCCGATAGGATGCCCACTCATGTCAGTGGACTACTGTTTATGGGAGGGATATGCATGGAATTTTTCTCCATGGATGGGACATCCTATCGGAGAGAGAAATAATAATAAATATCTACTGTTGAAAATACATAAAATTGTATACACACAGTTGATATGATGTGATACATGTACACGAAGTTTCAACTTTAAATTCAACTTCATTTAAAAGATATAAAATTAACAAATCGTGAGTAAAGTCAAAAGGAAAATGCAAGTTAGTTAAATTTTCCAATTTTATATCTTTTAGGTAAAGTTGAGTTTATATACATGTTCTTTACCATAGCAACTACGTAGATACCAAAATTCATAATTTTTCAAAAAAAATAGATATTTTTTTCACTAATAACTTACCGGTGGGAAAATGTACTTTCCCTTTGGGGGAGTCCAAGGAAACATGGTAAAAGGGACAGACTTGGACAACATGTTTTTTCTTAGAAAAACATATTCCACAACATTGTAAAATCAGAATGTCCTTGCTAACATAGCGCATATGCATGCATTGTCGAGGGACAATTTTGACGACCCTAAAGACAAAGCAAATATGACACGGTGGTCATATAATTCTGGAAAAGGATATAATAAAAGCAAAACATACCAGGTGATGGCTTATTTAGTAGCTGCTCCATCACCAAGACTAGCACCACCACACACAAGGGAGCAAGCAGTACACACTTGACACTCTTGTATGAGTGTGCATGCCCCCAATCTCCACACACGTCGAACGCAACTTTGGCACATCTCGGCGGCTCAGACGTCGGACCAAGTGATCTTGAACTCTCCTTCACCCTTATCGAGTCCCAGCGCCTTCCACACTGCCGGCGACCCGTCGACGACGTTGTTGGGGCACGGCGGCTCGAAGTTGTGGTCAGCGTCGCAGCCGTTGACCGAGTCGCACTCGTCGACGACCTTGGCCAGCACGGACTTCCCGTTCGCGCTGACGCGGATCATCTTGCCGCACCGGTTGGTGCCGTCGAGCCGCAGCCACCCGGAGGACAGCGCGACCACGAGCTGGCTGTCCGGGTGGAAGTGGTTGTCGCAGAACGACGGCCCGCCGCCGTCGCCGCCCTTGGCGAAGCTGTTAATAGTCAGGGTCGCCGGCGTCTTTGCCGACACGGGAGGAGAGCACTTGAACTGCGGGTACTTGCGGCCTGTTTCGCAGCAATCAGAGCCGTTCTCGCGGTTGCACTTGTGGGACTTGCCCTGGAGGAAGCCGCTGCTGCGGCAGGTGCCGCCGCCGCCGCCGGGCTTGGGATGATGCTTGCTGGCGTCCGCCGCGTGGAAGTGGAGGGACAGGAGCTGCAAGAGGGCGAGCACCGCCAGTAGCTTCTTCATGTTAGCCATGCTGGCGAGTTTCTTCACTACTGTACCCTCACGCAGCTCTGGTGCTTGAGGTTACGAATAATCCTGTGCTTATATATAGCGCTGAGACGACAGCGATCGCTATGCAGTTTGGGTCAGTGAATTCAGCTCCATTTCTTGGTTTTGCAACCGGCTTGCTTAGTTGGTCCAAGCCTTGTAAATTCGGGCGGTGAAAATGCTTGGGGGTGTCCTGTATCGGTCACCATCGTCCTGCATCTTGTATAGCGTGTGTGGACTAATTAGGCCTTGTTACACGCGAGAGCATAGTTTAATCTGCGGTAGTATTTGTACTTTGCCTTGTCTGAATCATTAGACTGAATGAGATTCCAAAGTGCATGCAGCACGCTCGTCAATACATCTGAATCCAAGTATCGTCAGATGTGATCTTATCTGTCCACGGATGTAGGAATCTAAGTTCATTCATTTGTCATCTTCCCAGCTCGTTGGACCCTCATTGGCGTGCCCAGGTGTCTCGTTTTTACAGCGATTGAATCCTCGTCTTTGGTTATATGCCGTGCTCAGGTGTCTGTCGATCAGTGCATAACAAAGTTCAGCCGCCACCCCTTCCCTTATATTTTGCGTAGAGCGAGGAGTTTTTCGATTCATAATACTGGCCAATAAGTTTTCAAAACTATTTGTCAGTAGTTTGATCCAACGGTAAAGATCTGAGGTCAGAAATACACAACTACTGGTAAGTATTTTACCATATTGAGGGTAGTATCGTCAAAGCGATAGATTTATCACGACTGAGCTTCAATATAGCAATGCTAACTAAGCAGGTTTGGAGACTGGTCAGTGAGTCAAACTCACTATGTGCTCGTGTTCTACAAGCCAAATGTTATCCGGATGGCAAAATATTAAATGAAACACTTAAGAGTGGAAGCTCTTATACATGGCAAAGTGTGTTGGCTGGGCTTGAATGTTTCAAGAGAGGGTATATCTGACGAGTTGGTGATGGCACACAAATAAAAGTGTGGGAGGATTGTTGGATTCTAGGAAGCCACAACCGCAAAATCCAAAACCCAAGAGGAAATATTTTGATCAATACTGTTGATGAACTCATAAGCCCAATAGATGGATGGGATGAAGATCTAGTTCGCTCCTTATTCGGGGAAGTGGACATTAATCGCATTTTGCAGATACCTATCTTAGTGGGCAGAGAAGACGTGGTAGCGTGGCATTATAACCACAATGGCATTTTTTCAGTGAGATCGGCATATCACCGAGAATGGGAGCATAAGTTTGGACAAAACCTTTCAGAACAAAGGGCAGGAGGCACTGGCAACCTAGACCTGTGGAAGAAGCTATGGAAATTAGCAGTTTCGAGGAAGGTCGAGATCTTTGGAAGATGAGCGATACTTGGACATATACCGTATCGGGAAATCCTTGTAAATCCCTTGCGTCAAAGAGCGTCAGCTGAAGATATTGAACACCTACTTTTTACATGCGATGCGAGAGGGCGATAACAATTTGGACTGAACTTGGTGTGTGGGATCAAATTGGAGGTATGTTGGCAATTGATCGGTCTGGGTCAGTTCTGCTTGAAGAAGTAATCTGCATAGGAGGAACGACGGAGATCGATGAGGTTGGTTTTGTGGAACTGATCTTCACAGGGTGCTGGTATCTCTGGTGGGATTTCAACCAATCTGTAGTTGATAGCCAAGGTCACGTTATTAATACTTGGGCTGATATCATCAACCGTGCTAATCTTGGTATGGAAGTAATGCACGAACATAATGCTCACAACTTCCCTCTAGACCTAGCTGCTCTTGAAGTTTCATCTCTTAATGGATAAGGTTTTTCTACTAAATATAGGAGTTTTTAAAGGGAGGAAAGTCGGAAATACCCAATATCTTGTTTCAACAAGATATTGGGTATTTCTTTGTTTATTCTAAATCTTTCTATTCTGAATTCAGTTAACGACGAGATTTAGTATCCTTTCTTGCGCTTTCATAACTCGTGAAATGCCGAGTAGGCACGAATTTCCGGACGTCAAATTATACATGGCGAAGCTGTTCAGAGCACTACACGATCGGAAATGGCCATTGGCGCCTTGGCAATAAATTACAAACCCTCGGGGATTAAAACAGCAAAGGTACGTGAAGGATGGAAGAGACCACTGAAAGGAAAATTAGTGGTGAATGTTGACGTGGGATTTGATGCTGACAGTGGGAATGGAAGCACGGGTGTGGTGATACGTGATTCCACTGGCGGCTTTGTAGCAGCAGCAGGAAGTTACATTCAACACTTCATCGATGCTTCAATGGCGGAAGCCTATGTGCTGAAGGAGGGCCTTATGTTAGCTCAACTGATTGGAGTGAATCGGCTGATCATCATACAATCAGATTGGATGGAGGTGGTCAATACTAAGAAGCAAAAATTCTCAGCGGCAGCGGCAACAACTATTTATGATGATTGTTTTGTTGTGTGCGAAGGGTTCGATGATATCTCCATTGAGCATTGTAATAGGGACGCCAATTCGCTAGCACATGAACTAAGCTGGTTATGTTTTTTTGTTTAAAAGATACTTCTATTTGGGTTGATGAGGCCCCAAAGTTGCGTCATAGGAAATCTCATAAATGATGTAACTATGTTTGCTAATCAATAAAGCAAGCCGGATGGCAATCTCTAAAAAAAATTTATTTTCATGATAATATAAATGAAAATAATAATCTAATTAATATTTGATGTTAATAATGTGTTCATTATCATTTTTACAAAAGTTATGGTTCATATATCAAAAATATATTTTATAAAAAATATAAATCTGTTAATTATTTGTGAAATTAAAAAATACTCTTAAACTACTGACTAGAAACTACTTGCTCATATTGTAGACCGAAAAACTTCTATTTGTGTATTGATCGTGGAAACTGAATCTCGCATGAAGTGATAACGAATACACAACTCTTTTTCATAAGCTTCACTTCATGTGCATAGGAGTACAAAGTACTGCAAAGGTACCTGAATTATCCCATATTCTTTTATCTGCCCCAAAATCAGTTTTATGAAGTCCTAAAAAATTGACCTAGAGGCGTATGATCCCCTCCCCTCGAGCATTTTATTAAGAAGAAGAAATTCTTACACAGATAGAGAAAACCCTCTCTTCCCAACCATACACAAGGACTCAACTAACCGTGTGGCGATTCAACCTTGTGGCATGAGTCTATACGGTACTGACCACTCGGGCGTAGCCCGGTTCTCAATTTTATGACGCACTTATGTATAGATACTCTTATTTAAATGTATTTATACTAATTTTTAAATTCTCTTAGTTATACTACAATAACACACATGTATAATACACAAATACGTGGTAAACAAATGGTACAAATATGTTTTATTGCAGCTCTGCCGACATCTAATCGTTTGTACGCGGATTGCATAAGTGTCATTGGATTGGATGTAGATTTCCAACACGATCCAGACTCGTTGTTGGGTTGGTGTTTCCACGTCTACGAGGAATTGAGCGTGACAAAGATTTTGCCGTCAGCCCCTCACGGCGTAGCTCCGACGACAAAGTCAGCTTGTCGTGAGTGATATGTCAGACACACTCTAAAGACTTTGTCATGTGTTGTGTCTGGCCGTTGCTAAAATAAAAGACAAAGTAAAGGCTCTTTGCTGTGTGCCCTTTACCAGAACAGTGACGGCCGCCGGGGATGAGCGTTACTTGTTTGTCGTGTACCGCTGGCCAGGCACACAACAAAAAGGTAACAACCTTCATGGCCGAGTGGCGTCGTCGGCTGGGTTTGCCGGGCTCACACCGTAGTGCTAGACGGCGAAAAAGGAACGAGGATGGCCAGCCCGATCGAGGTTACAAATAAGGCGTGAAAGGTGCAAGGGAGAAGAAGACGGCGACACAGCGATTAAGCCAAGCGCGGATCGATTGCTGCATCGCGTACAAGGACTATGCTCCCTTGTCCCTTGAGTTTCGCAAGTTCACGGAGGTCCTCAGCCCGGAGTCCGTGGCCAACTTGCCGCAGCATCTCCGGGAGAGGGTGATAGAGAGGGCCGCCAGGTGGACCCGGCTGGAGAAAGAGCTTGAAGAGGAGCGTGAGGACATTCTACGACAGTACTACACGAAGGGATACACAGAGTACGAGGTGAAGGTCCATGAAGATGACGAAGGCCGAAAGAGGCCCTCCTTCTGCTGGCCGGAGGAGGTTCGGTCCCGGAGTTGTGAAGTAGGCTTGAGGAGGTTGAGTCACCAAGCTCAGTTGAAATTGCCAATAAGTTTCTCGGCAGATGTATGCTGCCCTTATCTATCCATATCATTCCATCTCTATATATGTGCAAGATGGTGCCAGTGGACCTTACTGAATAATTCCATCATCATCGTTTAGTATGTGCACTTTTCACAAATCCTCTTAGTTGGATTTGTAGTAGTCATTAGTTTAGGAGAATCTGTTGCAAATGGAAATACATATAATTTGCTACATCAATGGTAGCACATATTATATAAGGCACACTAGTCTCTTCGGTCTCTTCGGTCCATATTCCCGTTGCCTTGCTGTGTAATATTTATAATCTATATTAATCTTATGTCTCTTGTTTCATTTGTTTGGTGCATGCATCAGGTTGAATAAACTTGTTAGTTGTGTTATGTTTTGGTGAACAACGGAAAATCCATAGCCTTACTTTGAATGTTGTGCCTTTCGGGCTTTTGGGCTTTTGAGATTAATTGATGAGTCATGTTTTGATATATAACTAATAGTAAAAAGGAGGGCAGGAGCTAATCATGATACTTTGAGATGCAAAGTGCATGCTAAATGCACAGTAGAATATTGTTAGAATCACAATTGTCAATACACAATGGCATGATCAAGAGTGTTGCAAACTTATGTCATCATCTGTCTTTTTATTTTGTTTTAGGATCAAGAGTGTTGTGAACATATGTCATCTTCTACCTTTTTATTTTGTTTCATACCTTGTTATTCAACAATGTCAGCTTATTAGTTGGGGTAAGATAGATGATCCAAACTACAATCCTCTCATTCATCACTTCAAAGAAAAAATATATTGTGAATAAAAAATTTTCTAAATGAAGTCTTTTTAAGTTGATTCCCTTAAAAGTGTTTAGTGCTCAAAATCATGTTTTAGGTCAGTTATGACCTCGTATGAAAGTGTGAATCATCAACTTCATGCCATAAACACAAGTTCGTCCCTAAGATTTTAAAGACCTACGACGACCACAAAGTCCGGGCCCCTCAATATAATTTTTTTCCTTAGATACATACAATTCTCATATAAAAACTACAATTTACTAAAGACTATTATTACTAGTAAATTCTAGTATGTTTAAAAATAGAACATTCATATAAAAATTTTTACATATTACATTAAAATTTTGTTTTGTAATATTTCTTTATGCGAAGTCAGTAACAAGACTATCAACATCATCCAAAATTCTTCTACCATTCTGATGACATTTGGACCTTAAATAATTCTTCAAAAAGTTCAACTTTTCAAAGCTTATCTCATCTGGTGCCACAACCATAGGCATAGTTAATAGGATCCGATATGCAATAGAAATATTAGAAAAATCTCCATAGAAGATATTATTGTGAGAATTAAAAAATCTACAAAAATATAATCAATTTTATTTATTAAAATGTGAGAACTTAGAAAAATAATTAATTTAATATTTTCTACAACAATTAACATAACAATTAAGGGTCACTATAGGGGATTAGTCATAGTTACATCCAATTGGGGTTTTCGGTATCGACAAAACTAGATGAATCGCTGTGCTATGATGCCATGCACTTGATCGTCAATACGAAGACATAGACAGCCAAGCAAGACAAACATGTAGCAGTTGCTTGTAGTATGCGGGGGTGAGAGCGATCCTGATGGCTTACAGTCCCGTTCAATATTTCCATTGACGTCCTAGATTTGTGTACACTATTGGAGGCTTACTAGGGAAGGAAAAAAAAACTACCGTTGCTTGTTAGAACTGGACAAATGGTGTTAGGTGTTGTATAGACATGGTAGGGGGGGGGTAAGATTTGGCGGTCCCGGACCACCGCCTGGCAGCCCTCCCCTCAGGGCTATATACTTCCTCTGTTTTCTTTTTGTTGATATTGAGATACCAATATTAGTAGGAATTTATACTAACAAAATCCTATCTCAACTCGAACATCAGCAAAAACAAAACGGAAGGAGTAATTTGATTGCAAATGAAGTGCCAGTTTTGTTTCTGCACCGGAACTGGAATGACAATCTATGGCAGCTTTAATTTTAAGATAAACTGCCAATCTGATCAACAATTGTAACCCTCTTTTATGGTTGTTACTTGGATACTATGGGGGGTAAAAAAGAAAAAAAAACTCTGACCGGTGAGGAAAGACCTCTTCCATGGTACCGAGTGTCCTAGTTTGCAGACCACCTCTTGTCCTTGTTTGGCACTTCAAGCTGCAGTTCTGAAATTACTTTGGTAAGAAAATAACAAGATATGCTTCAAGAATTTCATATAATGGAATATAAAATTGCAAGTCACCTCCAGCGTAACTACATTAGAAGCTGCTAGAACGAACACATTCCTTCTTCAACAAATTAAAATAAACAGTTTATTAAAAGAGAGGAAGAAAATGCCCTCAGGGATATACATGCTGATGGATCTGTCTAAGTATGCAGCAGCACTATCATAGTTGGTATTTTCAAAATCACAAACATAATTGTGACCCTGTTACATCTCTCGCACGTACTAGTTTCGTTGGCTTCCAGTAGTGAATTATATTTCCCCTAGATTAAACGGTTTAATGTTTCAAATAATTACTGATGTTTCAAAGGAGCTGGCAAAATACTCAATGAACCCTAGTGTTGATCTTTTGTTATAACCCTGATTTAAGTCACTGTTGGAAATCTTGCTTTTAAGATGGAATGGAAGAGATAAAATGACCTATACATGACGAACTTGAGAAACAAACGATATCGTTTGAGTGAGGTATCTGGGTCTTGTTACAGAGATCTAAAAGAATGGTTAGAAAACAAAAGACAATAGCTTAAATACTTGAATTGCAGGGCACCAAATGAAATGAACACAGAAAAATTTGCATTTTAGGTCTATGCCCAAATCTATCGGTGAGGACATCTCAAGGGAATTATAAGCACAAATGTAAATCTTTATAGTTTCACAAATTTAATTTGTTAACAAAAAAACTTTGTGGCAACAACCAATAACCAAGTGCCGTGTCAGAGATGTAATGTTCACAAAGTTATTTAGTCATTGGAAAAACACAAAGGGATTCGGACAAACAACACGTGACCAAGTCAAATTTTCTTCACTCACCATTGAACAATTTGAATATCTACGTTCTATACGATTGGAATAGACACTCATGAGTTTTGAACTTCATGAAACTTAAGATGATATTTTACAAAAGAAAATTCCATGATATTTTGAAAATAAAGATGCATTTGTCTTCACTCTTCAGAACTTCTTTGTTGAGATCTTGGCATCTTCTTGCAGCTAAATCTCTTCCTGTACAGGAAAAAAATAGTGTGGCAAGATCATATGGAATAAATGAGGAAGCGCTTCAATGCCCACGAAACAGTGTGCCACTATTTTCGTGAATTTCTTTCTCTTGAATAATTGGCCACAATTTTCAATCTCTTTTCCAGAAAATTTGAAACTAATACTTTTGATAAAATTTTCATATTAGCTACATTTTAGTTACGTAAAGAATGATTACAAAGGCTGATGCTACATGCTGCTCAGAACCTTCACATGCACGACACAGATTCTCTATAGTTTCTCATCACAGTACCCATCTAACATACCCCATCCGTTCTTAAATTATTGTCACCATTGACTTTTTGTGTCATGTTTGATAATTTGTCTTGTTAAAAAAAATCAAATATATAAATTTATAAGTTCTGCTAAAACCTTCTTTGGTGAGAATTAAATATTTAATAATTCTTAATTTTTTTGAATAAAACAAACAGTCAAACATACTGAAACAGTTAACGATGTCAATAATTTAATAACGGAGGGAGTATTACCTGAAATTAGCATATATAGTTGACACATAATTTGTACTACAAACTCCTGCAATTTCAAGCTAGAGCAAGTTATAAAAAGAAAATATAAAGTAAAAATGTAAGCACCATAGTTGTCGGCACTGTTATTAGAAGTGTAGAACACAAGCGTACGTCTATGCTAGCAGCTTTATCAGGAAGTGGATGAAGCTAGGTGGATCAAACGTGCAACTTATGCATGCTTCGTGATGAGACAGACGGATGCAGGTCAAATGCTGAACAAATTTCATGCTTTAACCAGAAAAAATTCAGATTTCCACTCCCTGCCACATATCGCGATCGTCCAGAGATAGTACTAGTACTGTAACAATTTCAATACTTGGCCTTGTAGTCCTGCCACAGCTGTTGCACGTCCTTCCCCAGAATCTGAAGAAAGAAATCGTCAGAGTAACCATCCTTCATCTTGGCGTTGAGCAGCGCGACGAAGCCCGGCATGAGGTAGTCGCAGTACTCGAGGAACCTCGCCGTGACGTCGTACCCCTGATCCCACCGGTCGCCCTGTCCGGGCTGCACCCAGTGCCACGGCGCGTACCCCGCCCTCAACCGCACGAAATCGGCGATGCCCTCGATGAGGCCGCGGTTCGCCTGGCCCTGCCCGTCCCACTGCCACACGTGCGTCGTCTCGTGGTACAGCACGCCGGTCACCTCGGCCCTGACGTCGCCGGGGTAGACGCCGAGACGCTTGGCGCTGAGGTGGACGACGTCATCTCTGGTGGAGGCCACGCCGCCGATGTCCTCGACGACGAGGGTGACGGTGTCGACGGGCTTGCGGACGGCGGGGTCCTCCTGGTTGAATGTGCTCCAGATGAAGGCGGACGCGTCGGAGAGCACCTGCTTCGCGTAGTCGACGCCGACGGCCTCGTCGAACCGCTGGCCGCCGGGGGTGCCGGACGCCGTGTTCGTCGCGTCGAACGTGACGGCGCCGGCCGTCGTCGCCATGGCCAGGAGGGAAGCGAGTGCGGCGACCACGCGAAGAGTCATCTTTCGCTTGGATTACACTTTTTCCCTGGGATGAGCCACCTATTTGTAGTAGGAATGGATGTTGCAGGACAACACGACAAGCTTTGAACGCCTTGTGACGCTCTGGTTGTCCGAAAATCATCAACCGCGTCAGCAGCCGGCCGGCAGCCTTGTAAATTTCACGCCGTCACAAAATGGGCAAACGTTGTTGCTACTTCTGGAAAACAAGGAGAGTACAGGCCGATCGCGGGAGCTATATAGGTAACTAATTAATTAGCATTGTTGCATTGCGCGACGGCTTGCGTCACAGAGCACAAGCATCGTCAGCTATAGCTAGACCTGTACTTAATTAGTTAATTACCCATGGCAGAGCTCACGGATCAGTTCGTTGGTGGTACGAAAATCCCAGATGGGTTGTCAATCTCAAGACGCGCGTTGGCTATTAGATCAACAACCAATGGCGTCCGACAATTTGTTTGCCCGTCGTTGTGGAAGCGTGAGGGCGCTGCATTGGGGGACATGGAGAAAGTGATTAGGACTAGAGGTGGCCAAATGGCCTGGTCCTCGTGGGCCGGTCCGAAGCACACAAAAAGCATGACGCGAGCACGGACCAGCCCGGTCCATTAAGAGCCTGTGCTAGCATGCTTCGGCCGAGGAGCGGGTCTCAAGCTCGGCATGGTCCGGTAAGTTTTTATAAATATATTTATATTTAACTTATAGTAAAAAAGAGTTGTTGTATTGTAGTAGTGTGTCAACTTCTTTCTACAACTTATGTTTGGAGTTTGAATCCCGCAAACAACTTTATTTTTCAAGATTTTTAGTGTTAATGGGCTATATCTATGTTATTGGGCCAGACATATAACCATACCTAACGGGCCGGGTCGACACATATAGTCAATTCTGTGTTGTGCCATGGGCCGGTAGCGGAGTCCGTGGACTGCCTTGGCATGGCACAAAAGGTCTGATATGTGCCAGCCTCAAATTAAATGTGTTGAGCCTTTTAAGGCCTGGGCTGTGCCGGGCCGGGCCGCACGTTTGGCCACCTCTAACTAGGACAAAGTGTGGGTTGTTGTGAGCCAAGTGGACTTCACCATTGGACCGGCCTTTTAGTAGGTAATGAATGCAACCATCCACAATGCAATCAATCCAGCCTATGGCTCCCATGTGGTACAAATAGATTTTGATTGAATGAGCTGCCCAAAACACAAGTTGAATCAAATTCCGGAATCCTCTTTGGATTAACGCTCACATGGTTCCAGTTCTCCGGATCCAATTTGGATGGGCACACGCCCCTCTACTCACTAAAATATTTACGAGTATTGGTAATTGTGCATGTGCACACACGTGTTGTACTCCAATATGAATCATTAATAAAACAATCATTTCACGACACTAGAACTTCTTCCGACACTTTTGAAACCCAGCTGAGCTATTACATACTAGTATATATCTATCTTGAAACCATCACTATCGTACCACAATAATATTCTCTAAACAAACATGCAAATTGTCTTGCTCGAATAACAAATTCATGTATCATATGTCAGATTATATCTTGTTGGGTCCGAGCCATCAATAACGATTAGAGGGTTACTATCCATGTCGCCATGTGGGCACATGTCCCTATCCTCACTAAATTATTTACAATTATGTTTTATCAAAATGCAGCTTATCGTGTGTGAATGTTGAAAATTATGTAATTATTCTAAATTCAGATTTTAATTTGAGGTAAATTTCACTAACATTCAAAACTGAGATGCATACAACAAGTAATACAGAACAACAAACATAATGTGAGAAAACATTGACTTGCGTTGGGTTTGTCGATACTAAAAATTTAGCGCAAATTGTGGAGGAAGCAAACTCTCAAAGTTTGTCGATGAGGCAACTTAGATCGTCGCTGATCCGCTTTGAGCGCAGGCCTGTTTGAGCAGTCACACACATGCTGCCCATATACCTTATTGGTGTCCCTCATGTAGGCTTCATGATGGCAACGGTTCGGAGATACCACTTACCCTTCTCCTCATTGCATGCCAAAGAAAAGGGCTAGCAAGATTGACCAGCGCAACACCACATCACAACTCTCCAAACGGAAGGAAAAAATAAGTATTGAGTTGCATGCACCAGCCAGTTCACCCAAAAGCTTAAGTTGATGAGAAAAGTTGGACAATTCACTTATACTTCAACACCCCCCTCCTCACGTGCAGACTCTCTTAGGCTGTAAATATGGAATATTATAGTAGGTTACAATTTATTTAATAAATCGCGCCGAGACCTCCGACCCTGATACCATATTGCGTTGCATGCACCAACCAACTCACCCAAAAGCCTAAGCTGATGAAGAAAGATGGACAATTCACCTATACTCAAACAAGAAGAATGGAATGGAATTTTATGTGTTAAAGAAACCAGGACTATCGAGAGCCTAACATAGGCCTAGGAGCCGGTTCAGATTTTGGGATAGATTAAGTCACAATTCACGCAGAAGAACACGCGAAAAATCTTCAATTGCTACAGCTTTTAGGCATGGGCATGAGTATTTCTATTTAAGTTGGTGTGCGCCACTTTGAACTAGAAATATAGTAATAAAATCAACAACTACTTTATTTTGGAATTTCTCAAGAATGGGCCAAATAATGGACCAAATTCTAATGGTGAAGTGAGAAATATATTCGGACTAGGAAAGTACATTCACAAGGAATTGGTTTCAGCCCCTAGCAATGTTGCATCCCTTCAAGTTCGCTATGAAAATCAAGAATTTTGCTCCTAAACTCGATGGCAGGATGCACGAAGGTACCATCTCAATGGCTGTTTTTATTCCATTTGTAACATTTCTTCTATGGTGTAGTAACGATCTGGACATCATGAGGTTTATACTGTGCTTACAATCTTTTAGATGCACCATGACATATTGATCTGGATTATATTTCTTACGAGAAAGTCCAAATTACTCCCCTCAAGTGTAGTCAAAGTCTGGATAACCCCTAAACTATTGTTTAGTTCAGTTTAACCCTAAAATAGTGCAATTTAGTTCATTTTACCCCATGACATAATTGATCTTTTTTGTTTCATCACACATAAGTGGAGTCTTAAGGTAAAATTTTATAGGGTGTTAGAACACTTTGTAACACATGTTACAACAATACATCACAATTTTTTATCATTATTTTGATAGATAATAAAATTTAATAGTATATTGATATGATAATACAAGTGTATGAAAAATAATGAAAAAATTGAAAAATATAATTTTGGACATGCAATGTGATACCAACTACCATCCCATGAAATTTTAACATAACATTCCACTTGTGCATGGAGAAACAAAAAAGATAAGTTCAATTAAGAGGTAAATTGAACTAAATAAATTATTTTGCTGGGTAAACTAGACTAAATAATACTTTAGAGGGTTATCCAATCTTTGGCTATACTTGAGGGGAGTAATTTGGACTTTCTCCTATTTCTTATTATCAGGACTTAATTTTCTATGGCAAAACGTTGTGGTAAAATTGCACCGACCAAAGAAAGCGTGTTGTCAAGCTCATGATTCTAAACGATGTCTATGGTTGTACTATTAATTATTATTATTGGTTCCATCCAAACCTTTTTTTAGGGCAATTAGTTCCATTCAAACTCTAGGAAGCCATGAGTTGCTTGAGTTCGTGGCTGACGAAGAGGTGATGCGAGAAGGATGGAATTCCATGTCTGTCTCTGGCTCTGCATCCCTCAAGAGATTTTAGCTGCTGCTCACTTGACCTGACATCTATATAGCGCAGGATGCTGAATGCCCGAGAGCTCAGGTTACCTATTTATCAATCAGTGAGTAGTCTTATTGTTAGATTTGTACAAGGCACACTGTCTCTATAGCCATCTAGTTAAGCATCAATATTACCAGGGAGGCTTGAAATTATTCCTACTTTGTATAAAAGAAAAAGAAAAGGACTTGTAAGAGTAGAACAGTTGGTCAAAACTGTACAAGACACTTTGAAGACTCGATATTAAATCTCGCATACTCAATAACGAGATATCCGGCGCCTGTGTCGGTAAGGAACGTTCCTTCATCTTGTGTCGACGTTGAATGTGTGTGCTCCCTGCTACCTTTTTTTTAATAATAAAGGGCTATGCTGTCTTTGATGGTGTCCCATACTCCACGTAACAAGGCAGCAGGACGAGTCCTACCATTCTACAATGTTTGATTTGGCCAAGGCTTCTATAACTTTGCGAGTTAGCATCCTGAAGTCTATACTTCTAGCCTTTTTCCTTTACCGAAATGTGATAGGACTTTTCCCCAAGCCATATTTGTTTTTGTATGTACATGCTACAGCCTATAGGTAGTCAGATCGATATATAGTTCTGCATCTAGTGAGAAAAACAGAAAAGAAGTGATGCCCATGCAGAAAAAGGAAGTTTCTTCCGAGTATGCATTCCATGAAATTTCCATGCCAAACTTGATGAAGTCAAAGCCAGTCCACTTGACTAATTCAAACAAACACAGTTTTATTGTCACAGTCTCCATCTGTCCGCAGAGAGAAACTTCTCGTTACGTTTTCTCCATGTGACCCGCTATATATACCCCTCAACGAAAAGCAGCTCATCATCCCAGCCAGCAGCAACACTCGAAGACGAAGCATAGCAAGATGAAGCTCCACTTCGCGGCAGTGGCTTCCCTTCTGGCCCTGGCCGCGACGGCCGGTGCAGTCACGTTCGAGGTCAGGAACATGGCGACGGACACCCCCGGCGGCCAGCGATTCGACCAAGACTATGGGCGCGATTACGCGAAGCAGGTCCTCTCCGAAGCGTCCACCTTCACCTGGAACATCTTCAACCAGCAGAGCGCCGCCGACCGCAAACCCGTCGACGTGGTCACCCTCATCGTGGAGAACATCACTGGCGTGGCCTTCACCCTCGGCAATGACATCCACTACAGCGCCCAGTCCGTCGCCGGAATAACCGGCGATGTCAAGACCGATGTAAGACGCCAACATTTCTAGCTTTTGGCCTGGCCTGCAAAAGAATTCGATCTCTTCATTTTCAAAACTAACAAATCTTGTCTAACATTGAACCAAAATTAATTGTTGTTCTAACCATAATTTTTTTAGAAACTAAAGTACATAATTACTTACTTGACAGTACTGACACCAAAGCGTTCCTTGATTTTAGGTGAGCGGCGTGCTGTACCACGAGATTGTCCACGTGTGGCAGTGGGGGCTGCAGGACTACGGCGCGCATCCGGGGGTCTTCGAGGGCATCGCCGACTTCGTGCGCCTGAAAGCAGGGTTCGTGGCGGCGCACTGGGTGAAACCAGGGCAAGGGGACAGGTGGGATCAGGGTTACGACGTCACGGCGAGGTTCCTGGAGTACTGCGACTCGCTCAGCCCCGGCTTCGTCGCGCAGCTCAACGCCAAGCTCAAGGACGGCTACAGCAACGACTACTTCGTGCAGATTCTGGGGAAAGACGTGCAGCAGCTGTGGCAGGACTACAAGGCCAAGTACGGAGGCTGATGTGGGTGGGTGGCCCATGGTCAACACAGAAGTGCTAATAAGCTGGCAGCATGATGTGATTGAATAAGTTATATTTACGAACCATTATTGAATGGTCAATATCATGTATTATTTTAAGGTAAAAATTCACGTGTTGACATCATTAGAGAAGAAAATAAGATTACAAGTACGGATTCAGTCAATAAAATGGTGAGACCTTTTACCATGTTTGCAAACAATGATGACAGTTTAGCAGGGGCAATCGAATGGTCCATAACCAAAGATACCTCTTGGAAGGTACTTAAATAGTCCATACATCTTTCCTGTTTTTTCAATCAAAATCTCCAAGTGTTGACTGAAAATTAGCAATCCTCTAAATAGTAGGGCAAGTACAAACTTAAAAACAGTAAACAAGACTATGAAGGTAATTTTACATTAAAGGAACAATCAAAATGGAAGGAAATTTTTTATTACCTTGAAGACATAGACCATATTTCGTCTAGGATAAAGTCCTGATAAATTCGTCAACTAATATAAAAAAAAATCTCGAGAGGGGGTGTACGTAGGCTTAGACTGACAAAATCCGCTCATATCCCTCTTGCCGATCACGATCAGCAATGCCAGGATTAATCCAGCTCCGCCAATGGTTGAGCCCGTTTGGCCGTACGTTCGAGCTGGGATTAATTCTTGCTGCGATCGAACCACGAATCGTTCGATCTACTAATAAGCTATCGGGGCACGCTTTGTGACGACGCGTGAGCTCTGTTAGTCTGTCATGCAGTGATGCAAACTTGATCAGTCTTGTGCTCTCGTTGTTTTCCAGAGGCGGCAACAACGTTTGCCCATTTCTAGGCGGCGTCGAAATTCACAAGGCTGCCTGCTGACGCGGTTGATGATTTTCAGACAAGCAGCGCGTCGCAAGACGTTCGGGCTTGTCTCGTTGTCGTCCAACATCGTCCACTACTATAAATAGCTGGCTCATCATCATCCCAGGGAAAACTGATACTCAGCAATCACGATACATAGCCAAGACGATGACGCCGGTTCATCACCTAGTCGCCACACTCGCCTCCCTGCTGGTGCTGGCCATGGCGGCGCCGGCCGGCGGCGTCACGTTCAACGCGACGAACACGGCGTCTGGCACCCCCGGTGGCCAGCGGTTCGACGAGGCCGTCGGCGTCGACTACGCTGCGCAGGTGCTCTCCGACGCGTCCACCTTCATCTGGACCACATTCAACCAGCAGGCGGACCCCGCCAACCGCAAGCCCGTCGACGCGGTCACCCTCGTCGTCGAGGACATCGCTGACGTGGCCTTCACCAGCGGCAGCGGCATCCACCTCAGCGCCCAGTACGTCGGCGGATACTCCGGCGACGTCAAGACTGAGGTAATTAACGCCTTGTTGATTTCTAGACCGGCCCGTCCGTTCGTTTCCCCCTCTAAAAGAGCACTTCAGAATCCAGTGCTCCGTACAGACCTGTAAAATTCAGTGCATTTTAGGCCTTTAGACCCATCTAAACGTTAGATAGGGAAGAGGCTCTAACTCTCTAAATTCCTACCTCTAAAGGAAACGAACGCAAAATGTAAATCGAAATCGACCGGTTCCTTAATGCTAGGTGACCGGCGTGCTGTGCCACGAGACGGTGCACGTCTGGCAGTGGGGGCTGCAGGACTACGGCGCGCACTCGTGGATCTTCGAGGGCATCGCCGACTTCGTGCGGTTCAAGGCCGGGTACGCGCCGGCGCGCTGGGTGAAGCCGGGGAGGGGAGCAGCTGGGATCAACGGGCTACGACGTCACGGCGAGGTTCCTGGAGTACTGCGACTCGCTCAGCCCCGGGTTCGTCGCGGCGCTCAACGCCAAGCTCAAGGACGGGTACAGCGACGACTACTTCGTGCAGATTCTGGGGAAGAACGTGCAGCAGCTGTGGCAAGATTACAAAGGCAGGTATGGAGGCTGAAGTGTGTGGGTGGCTGGTGCTCCATGGTCCATGCTGGTCAACAAGGCCTTGATTGAATAACTTGTGTTTACTTACCATTACCGCCGTTGATCAAGAAAAGGGTACTGGTTCTTCAAGCAAATTAAACAACTCATGTCTTGACCTATTTGTGCTACTAGCTCTTTTTCCAAAATATGTTACCATAAGAACAAGTACTGATCCGTTATCTTACCTTCTCTTTCTCTCTAACCAAAAATAAAAAGAAAGTATATCTCAAATCTCATGTATCTGTAGTCACGGGCCAACCAGTTCAAGACAAGCAGACGCCACCTGGCACTTGGCAGAGCAGTTTTAGGACGAGTTTACAACGTTCTGCTTCCATAGAGTAAGCCGTGTGCTAAAATAGTAAAATATGTCCAGAAGTCGGCAGCTATCCTCAACGATCCCGTGAAATGCAGGGCCACTCCGGTGGTTATGTAAGTTGCACCTAGTGGCAAGCAATTGAAAAGTCGCTTAGCCATATTATATTATCACAATATCATGCCTGTGTTTAGTTTTTCAATCATATTTGTCATGACTCGTGATGACTTAACATGCAGGCTTGTGTACCAATTTCAACTTTCTAGAATAAAAATGTCAGGGCCTGCAGCGTAGATCGGCTTGGTCAAACGTCAAAGACGCTTTATGGAAGAAGAAATCTTTCATGAAATCGACGTAAACGTATAACATCATAGCTAATCTGGTATTCTAGTTTACGGTGTCGGCCAGGAACGTCCATCATCTCGTGTCGGTGTGGAAGTGTGTGGCTCTGCTGCTGTTGATGGACGACTTGATTATAGTTGATGCCCCACTTGACAAGGACAGCAGGACACGTCGTGCAACTACACTACAAGTCGGCAAAGCTTGACTTATCCTAAATTTGTGAATGGGCATAAGAGTACAGGTATTTACCGCATGGATCGAAATTCCAGACTGTAGCGGAAAAAAATTCCGGTAAAACCGGATCGAAATCTCGAGTTTTCCGAACGAAATCCCGAATTGCTACAGATATTCAGGTCCAATTTTGTTCGAAATCTTGAAATCCTGGTCGTCCCGGTCCGGACCGAAATTCTCAAAATCTGTGGAAACCGGTCGGATTCGGACCGGAAATTCAATCCATGATTTACCGTTTTCCTGCCCCAAAATCTGCTAGGTACGTAGGACTTTCTGGCCAAGAGATTTTTTTCCTTATATGGACATGCTTATGGTCACGGAGGTGTACCATATGAAGAGAAAATATAACCATAAAAACGGATATCTATGCCTGCCAATCGAGAAAAACGGGACATTTTCGGGCATCCCTTGCACCACATTTCCAGGATAAAATAACAAATTTGACGAAGTCCAAGTCAGTCCACTTGACTAATCCAAAAGAATTGTCTAGTAGCAGCCTCTCTCTGTTTGGAGAGAGACTAAGACCAGTCGTCATGCCCTTATCTTCATGTCACTACCTGTATATAGATGACCCCAACCAAAAGCAGCCGATCATCTCACCCAGCGCACACGAGAAGCAGTGTAGCAAAAATGAAGCTCCACATCGCCGCAGTGGCTTCCCTGTTGGCCCTGGCCGCGACGGCCGGCGCGGTCACGTTCGACGCAACCAACACGGCGTCCAACACCGCCGGCGGCCAGCGGTTCGACCAGGCCGTCGGCCTCAGCTACGCGAAGCAGGTCCTCTCCGACGCGTCCACCTTCTGCTGGAACACCTTCAACCAGCGCAGCGCCGCCGACCGCAAGCCCGTCGACGCGGTCACCCTCGTCGTCGAGGACATCGGCGGCGTGGCCTTCGCCAGCAACAACGGCATCCACCTCAGTGCCCGGTACGTGGGCGGCTACTCCGGCGACGTCAAGAGAGAGGTAACATTGATCTCGCCGTATATATGCGAGTGCCGTTATTTATTGTCAACCTGATCCATCGTTAACTAACATAGCCAAATGAATGTTTCAGGTGACCGGCGTGCTGTACCACGAGACGACGCATGTGTGGCAGTGGAACGGGCAGGGCAGGGCGAACGGCGGGCTCATCGAGGGCATCGCCGACTTCGTGCGGCTCAAGGCCGGGTACGCGCCGTCGCACTGGGTGAAGCCGGGGCAAGGGGACAGGTGGGACCAGGGCTACGACGTCACGGCGAGGTTCCTGGATTACTGCGAATCTCTCAAGCCGGGTTTCGTCGCCCAGCTCAATGGCAAGATGAAGGATGGCTACTCCGACGATTTCTTCGCCCAGATTTTGGGGAAGAACGTGCAGCAGCTGTGGCAGGACTACAAGGCCAAATTTGGGGGCTGATGTGGATGGATGGTCCATGGTCAACACAGCAATGCTCCAGCCTGATGTGACTGAATAAGAGATGGTGTCACAATATACAGTCACGTGTTGACGTATCTGCACTGCTAGTTCTTTATGGAATTGTATTACTATCAAAATAAGGGAGCGAAATAAAGTACAAGAACAAATTTCTTCCTTTCAACTGGTGACAGGTGCTGTACTGGTTTCTGTATTATCTCGAGAAGACGATATTATATTGTCAGTCCGTTTATTCAGCCTCATACGGGGTCTTCATGTCTTGAAAGATGCAAGACCTTACCTCAATCTGTTGCCATCATTTCTTGGCCACGCGTATACGTCTGTGTCGCGTATTCTCTGGCAAGACCTTATCAATTATGATGGTTGTGAACCGTGACAGTTGGTTTCACGGAAGCAGGATAGGATTGAGACTCGAAAGTACATGGAGCGGCCACGATTACGATATGGTTCTGGAGCTGGAGAACATTTGGGTACTTGATTGTAATTTTCTTTTTTGTCTTGGTCTTCTCCTTATATTTAATTTGTTTTTCTTAGGGTCTACTTTTTTATATTTTTACTACTTTTCAGCTTCAAAAGTAAACTAGTCCAAACAACCAGCCAGCTTTTTGACACGGCCTTTGGAACGTTTATATTGAAAGACAGCTTTTGAAGAAATTACTAACTAAACTGGAAAGCACACCAGAGCTGATGGGTTTAAGCGTGCAGATAACCTAATAAATACTACAAATAGGTGCTTACCACAATATGTCTTTTGTTTGTCCCGGTTCCGAAATGGTAATTGTTAGCTCATGATTGGGTAGAGGCCATGCACAGTGCTACATATCTTCTTAATCGGCATCCCACCAAAACCTTGGATTTTGCTACCCCCATTTTTTCTCTATGGCCGCCACCCATCATATTTGCACCGCCACGTTTTCGGGTGTCGGTGTTACCCAAAATTTTCGTCTACTTCATCACACATAAGCTGGCGCCACCGTCTTCACTTTGTGTGTTCCTTGGTTATTCTCCGGATCATAAAAGCTATCGTTGTCTTGATCTAGCTTCCAACCGTCTCAGCATCTCACGCAATGTGACCCTTAATGAGACCTCTTTTCCGTATCATAACCCCACCACCCCATCGGTCCAGCCGACTAACTTTGATTTTTTAGATGAGTACGATGCCTCTATTTTGCCCACTGGCCTTGGCCATCGTGCTCTTCCCTTTGTTGCAGGTACAACATCTTCATAGGACCTTGAGCACCGCTCGGCCCCGGCCTAGTCCTTCTATGTTGGCCCTTGAGTGTTCTCAGCGCCGGCGTCCCCTAGTCCCAGTCAACCTGCACCACATGCGGCACCTACGCGTCCTATGGTGCCACGTGCGGCACTGCAGCCGGATGTTCCAGGTGTGGGCACGTCACTTGACCCAACTGTTGTTGTCCCTGCTGCTGAGCGTCGATTACATGAAGGCACTGTGCTGCCCCTCGTGCTGCACACCGTCTGCATGGAGCTCGTACTGCTACAACTATACCAGTACCACAATCCAACCACGTGCGAATGACTATGCTATGCGTACAAGAGGAAAAGCATAGGTTTTTCTCAACCCGTTGATCGGTTAAACCTCAACACTTTGTCCTTGTCTCCGTTGCCAACAGGTTTTCATCGTGCGCTTGCTGATGCAAATGGGCGCACAGCCATGCTGAAGAATTTGAGGCTTTGCAAACTAATAATACTTGGACTCTTGTTCCACGCACTCCTAGTGTTAATGTGGTCAATGGCAAAAGGATCTTTCGACACGATCTGCTTCTACGGCTCTCTAGAGAGTTACAAAGCTCTTTGGGTTCTTCATGGGTTCACTCAACGTTCTTGTATTCACTACGATTAGGCTTTTAGCCCGGTTATGAAGCCTACTACAGTTCGTACGGTCTTGACTATGATGAGGCATTTAGCTTTACCTGTGCAAAAGTGTTGCAAGACTTACCGAGCTGGAGCTGCTGGAGCGGTGCAGAATGCCGCGGCGCCGTACCACAGTTGACTACCGTTCTTGTGCAAAATTGAATATGTTGGAAATCAGGTTCAACAGAATCAGAGGTGAAGAAGTGGAATGTTTACAGAGTGTTGCATTAGAAAAAGTTCATTTTACTTTTCCGAACAATCCAATTTATCCAAATTTCATCCTAAAAAAAGTAGGGTCCGTTGGTTTTCCTTAGAAGTCATCTAAATTCGGGGTCAAAAAATTAGAGAGAACTAAAATATCATGTCTAAATTTAGAGTGATGTTTGTTTCGTCCCTCTAAAATATTAATAATGTGCACAAAATGATAGTGCTACCCCTATGTCCATGCAAAATGCAGGCAAGAGAGGCAGCGGTGGGGGCAGCAGTGTCCTTCCCCTAGAAATTAGAGGCCTTTAAGCCTCTTCCGCCTCTTTCGATTAGAGGCCTTTAAAGCCAACCTGTTGCTGATTTTAGAGGCTTGTTCGGCTGCTAGGCCTCTAATTAGCACAAGAGGCCTTTAGTGGCCGGATCCGAATGGACCCTGCTTTAGCTCACTTTGTTCCTTCAAATAATTTAAGTTGGCTCAATCGATTCTCTTATGTAATTTTCCTGTTTTGTTTTCTTTTGTACGATCCGAATTTGAAGCTCAAATTATACATGATGATAGATGGTACCATTCTCTATATGAAATACATTATTGTTTTTTTTAAATATTTTATATACAATTTTAGAACTATATAATTAAGATGATATTTGATGCTCTTAAACTATAAAAAATATGTTTAAAATTAATTATATTTTTAATGTAAGGTTTAATGAAAATTATTATTGTGTAAAATTTGAGCACTAAACTCAGATCGTATGAATAAGAATAAAAAAGAGAAACCGAAGAAGGGAGTAAATTGTGCTAAGTTAAATTGTTTGAGAGAGTAAAGTGAGCAAGATTTTATTCGGAATGTAATTTGGATAAAGTGGATCATTCGAATGAGTAAAATGGACTTTTTCTTTGTTTGTCTGAGGCAAATAGCAGTCACTTTTTTAATAGTTTCCGGTGCTAAAATGTTTTAGTTGCGGTAAAGCTTTATTATCCCATCATTAAATGGATGAATATAATTTCGTTTCAGGCGACCAACCTAGAACTTATGAGTTGTTGGACACAAATACGCTGGAATTTCATCGCAAGAAGCTGGTATCCATAGATTAAACGTCAGATTACATATCATATTTGCTAACACGCGGTCATATCTATATCTTGTACTATCCGGCAGGTGTTCACTAAGTAAATCATAACAACGAGAACCTTTCCTCTCTATGTGTGATTGCACATGTTGTGAATTGATTGGTACAGAATGATGAGAACTTTTCCTATGTCAAAAGAATAGGGACAAAAGATTGCCGTTCTAGACCCTGAAGGCTTAAAATGCTCAACTTGCGGCCCAGCCATAGCTCGGTTAAGGTTGAGATAATAAGGTTAATTGAGTTTGGCCCAACTTACCTCTTCATCATATGGTTCATCGAGTCGTGCTTGCGCTTGGTCGGCCCAGCAAGCCGATTATAATTGTGCGCATGAATGAATGGTACAACATGGAAGGTTGTTTTTTAAAAAAATGTTTTTACTCAAAAATTATAAAAAATGTCTTAAACTAAATCTAGATGCTTTTGTCACGCTATTTTACGTGGCGTGATTCCTGAACGAATCACACAATATAGAGTGACGTGATTGTGTCCATATCAGCGTCGACCGCCACATCGAAATTGGACATAGACTGAGGTAGATACCAATCACGCCAATCTGTATGACGTGATAGATAGGTCAATCATGTCAAATGAGTTGGCGTGATCACGACTTGATAAGTATCAGCCGATGCGGACACGATGAAGGGCAATTGAATCAAGCCAAATGAGATGACGTGATTAATAGAGGTATCACGCCATATGAGATGGTGAGATTCACTTCTCTCTTCTAAATATCGCTCTCAACTGATGTCATCCGACACCATCAACTTAAATTTTCAAAAAAAAAAACTCTATAAATTCTACATACAACATTCGATTTGAATTATGTTTTTACCATTGTGTTCTACCCGATGAGACGAACAAAACTAGACCCCACTTGTATATGTTTTTAAGATTATTTTTTTCATAACCTAATTACTACTTGTATATGGTGGAATTTAGGATTCAGACTTATGTGAGAACAAACAAAGCTTTAAGTATATGGTGAAATGAGGGACCATTAGACTCTTGTTTTCTGAAAACAATATATGTAACACGACTTCCTCAACTTGAAAGAAAAGGAGAGGGGAACGAAAAAGGGAACAGTTCAAAATCGATTTTGCAGTTGCACACATGTTCAACACTTGTACGTACGCTAGTTGACACCTATTGGTTAATGCATCATCAAGTCCAGTTTCTTCTTCTCAAAATGGCTTTCTGTACACGTCTCTACGCCCCCAGGACATTCTCAAAGTAGCAAACAGGGAGAATTAAATAAATCTCCGGCCTTTCCACCTTTCATGCCGTAGTCGACATGCATATCCATAGTCAGCACCCTACGGTAGCTGTTCGAACTGCCAGAAAACAAAATAGAATCACAACCAACCAGCCATCGTCTCACCCGTCGTCCCCCTTCGCGAAGAAACAGAGGAGCTACGTGTGCCACGACCGACACGCCTCGGTCCGAATCTTCGATTCCCACAGAGTAACAACTGCCGCTGCCTCCCGGCGCACCGACGCGCAGACACGTGCACCGTCTGCCGTGGAATTCCGAACCCATTTTTCTAGTTCTCGCGGCGTGTATAAATCGCCGTCTAGTGGGACGACATCACGGCATCAATCTCCAGTAAGCTGACACAGAGGAACCACAACCCCATTTGAATACCGGTACGCGAGAGTAGCCAAAGAATTGATAACATGGCGCAGCAGCACGGCCACGCCACCACCGGCCTCGACGCCTACGGCAACCCGGTGGCGCCGTGCACGGCGGCACGGCTGGCCACGGTCAGGCAGTGGCCGGCGTGCCAACCGCCAGTGCAGGCGGACAGTTCCAGCCTGCTCCGGCAGCCGAAGTCAGGCCCCGCGGCATTCTGCACCGCTCGAGCAGCTCCAGCTCCAGCTCCGTAAGCTTCTTTCCCTCGACACATCCATTTCTTCATGGTCGCGCACATTTTCACTTCTAATATGCTTCTTTTTTCCCTTGAGACCAGTCCTCTGAGGATGATGGAATGGGCGGCAGGAGGAAGAAGGGAATCAAGCAGAAGATCAAGGAGAAGCTCCCAGGCGGCAACAAGGCCAACCAGCCGCAGCCGGGTACGACGACCGGCGGCACCTTTGCACAGCCGCAAGGGCCCGCCGGCGCAACGGGCACCTATGGTCCAGGTCATGCCGGTAGCGGCGTAGCTGGCACCTACGGGCAACACGGACACGACGGTATGGTTAACACCTATGGACAGCCAGTGCAGCATGGGCATACTGGAACAACAAATTCCTATGAGCATGGACACGCTGGCACGACCGGTACGTATGGGCAGCCACATGGCGTCACTGGTACATATGGTCAGGCAGGGCACGCCGGCGTGACCGGCCCTGTTGAAACTCATGGCGCCACCGGTGAGAAGAAGGGCATCATGGACAAGATCAAGGAGAAGCTCCCCGGTCACCATTAAGCCACCAAGGAGATGCGTCTCCTCCACGTTTGACCTGCTCAGAGTAATAATAAAGGTTGGCAGAAGGTACAATAAAGTGTGATTGTATGTTGCTATGACTGTGTGCATGGTCTTTGTATCAAAACTACCGTGTGTAAACTTTTCTTGTTTGAAATATATATCTTTTTCCTATATCCTGGCATGCATATAAGAACATTGATGCATATGTAATAGTCTATTCCGTATGCCTCCTAGCCTCCGCCCCTCCTCAGCTTTCTCGGACGATGTGGTCACCTTCCGGTCGTGGCATGTACGTGATTTCTAGATGACATGTCGGCTAGGGAAGCGGACCACATCGCCGCCTCCACCGTATAACACCTAGTGGGTCGCGGGCCACTAGGGCCGGAGAGGCCGGGATAGCTCGACGTGGGCCATCAAATCGGTGGCTACTCCTCCACCGTCGTGGATCGGCCCGTTGCCGGTCGTGGCACCGCCGGATCTAGTGATGCGCGGTGGGGGAGAGGGAAGGGAGCGCCGGTGTCGGCTCATGCGTGTCCGGGCAAGATGGAGGAGGAGATGGCAGCGGCGCACGCCGGAGAAGCGGGGAAAGGGACCGGCGAGCCAACCGCCACGTGTTAGGGTAGGGGCGTGCGGGGATAGGGGCGACAGGGTGGGAGAGGTGGGGTGGCAAGGGCACGACCCAATATATATTCTTGAGATGACTCGCATGGACCATCCAATGGCCCATCAAATGAGCATCATTTGAGGTGTGGCTATTTTGTAGTTAAGTCCCTCTTCTTTCTCTTATTTACATTTCATTTGCACTCGTGCTTATTTTCGTCTCAACCGTTAATCTTCCGTCAAATTACCTTCATCTTTATTTCGTATTTCCACTTACCATAAAGGTCCTTAATGTTTTTGTTAATTATATGCACAAATTTACTATCCCGTTTACCATTGCTTTGTTCCATTATGCCCCTTAACTTTTCAAAAAATTAGCTCAACGAAGCGTGCTTGCCTACCTAGTATAGACTATGAGGCATTCATGGTGCTATCACACAAGGAGTCAAGTAACCCATGAAGAGGTTGTCTTATATCCGGCACAAAGTAAGAGCATCTCTAAGAGAGCCTCATAAGCTATTTCTAAATCAAACTAATGAGGTTTAATAAAAAATGTTGATCTTCAACAGCTCCAAAAAAACTCATAGATTTATTTTCCCCCTAAGTTTATCTCATTTGTAGCTAAAAACTGGAGAAAAGATGGGATCCCCAGTCCTCCTTTTTACAAGGCAATTAATGTTGTTCGACCCTTGCTGTTGGAGTAGTCCAATAAAAATATTCCTGATCCATTTGTAGGGAAAACTATTGAAGGAGATAAGAAGATTTGTCCCTAACGTCTTTTTAGTTTCTATCAAGAATAGTATTTTGGGATCAATATTTTAGGGAGCTCCTCGAGATACTCTACGATCGCTTCGGGATGAAGAAAACTCAGTAAATACCATGTTCACCAATCGTTTAAGAATGAAATGTGAAAACTACCAGCTAGCAAACATGAGACCTAACCTTTCACCGGTTTTATATGTAACAGAGCTGAAACCTCCTTTGATGATGCAAATGGACCACACATTTTTGGTTCCAAACAAAGTTAGATGACCTCTTGAAATGCAAATGAACCTCCACTACCTCGGATGGGGCCTTTTGAGACGCGACCTAGCAACGGGGTTAAAACCGTCAGCCCTATTCCACATGAGCACCTAGGTTAGAACTTTGATGTTTCATAGTTTGTATTGCTCTTACTGTTGATCTCATCCATTTGTTAAGTAGTTCTCTCGATATTGTTTTCCTTTGCATTATGGAGGACATGTACATGGAGTGTCGAGCTTCATAGCCCGGAAGTTGGGTTGGCTAGAATATAAGAAAAGGAGGAAATTTATTGAATCCGATATGGATCTTTTGACAGAATACCTCCGCCATAAAGTCACACAAGACAATATGACAAACCTTCCAAACATTATTGCATCCTAAGGTTTGAAAATTGGGCCTATGGACTAGAGTCCATGCAACTTGAGCCCAAGAGATCGACGGAGGCTGAGCAGCTGCTCATCCATCGATGGTGATCTTTCGAGAGTTAAGAATGAACATGATTTGTTGATGGACATAATGCGCGACAAGCATAACCATGGCGACGAGCAGCATCCCCATGTTGATGAGCAACCCAAGGGAAACCAAGAGCAACACCATGTAGAGCAGCAACAACTTGATGAAGTGATTTCAGATCTGCAACCGGATTCCATAAGCCTTCTCACGAGCCCACATCGTGTGCCCTTTTGGGCAACATCGGTGGGCATCAGAGTTGAGGTTGCTAGAGGGCAGGTTTTTCTAGAGGCGAAAAGTGTTACATGATGTGGAGGTTCCCTATGGCTATGTGGTGGTGCTTGTCCAACATGTTCCTACCAAGTACTCTGATTTTGTACTTGAAGTCCCACCGAACAATGAGACCACAAAACTGAATGAAGCTCTTCTACAATGGGTCCACTGGAGGAGGGGTCTTGTTTTGGTCAACCCTCCACCAATTGGAAATAAAACTCCCAACCATCGTATGCCTCCACCTGCACCTGCTAGCCAAATTCCAGCAAAGGAGGAAATGAGCAAGATCCTAGAAGCAAAAGATCAATTCTTGAGAAAAATACCATCATTATCTTAGGAGAACCAAGATGAAGTTGCTAAGAAAGCAAAGAAACAAAAAAAAAGAAAAATTCAGAGCAAAGCAAGGCAAAGAGTACTTGGTTCGGAGCAAGGCAAGGCGAAGAGTACTGGTTTAGAGCAAGGCAAGGCGAAGAATACTGGTTCATAGCAAGACAAGGCGAAGAATAATGGCATGGGAAAGAGTGTCAAGGTAGATTCTACAAAGACCCACAAAAAAGTTGTGATATCACCAGTGTGGACAAGTGACAACCCCAAGTTCAAGTATTGTCTGTCCTCAGCTAAACTTCACGGTGTCTCATCTACACCGTGTAAGCTTCCATAACCACTATTAGTTTGGGTGTGGTGAGAAGAAAAAGAACATTCTTGTGCAATTCAAAGGTTAACACTCCTTAAAATCTCATGGGGAAGCTTCTTGTCAGCTATTCAAACATGTATGATCTCGTTAACTACGATGCCTTAGACATGTCTCTTCTAAATTTTTTTAGATTATATGATTACTTTACTCTACAATAAACATGTTTTTGATGTTTTGCATATGCTTTTGCTTAAATCATCTAATCATGTCAGGTTCTTGCATTAAGAGAGCAAAAAGAACAACTGCCGAGTTGCAGTCCTTGACCCTCAAATGTTGGCTCGAACGTCATTCCAAACGAGAAGGAGGGAGCAATATAACTCTATGTGGCGAGAGAGATGTCCATTGTGCAAGGTTGCACAAGTTCATTATGTTTCCATGCAATACCAGGGGCCACTGCATAGCTGTGATCATAAGCCTCAAACGGAACACGGTTTGGTACTTGGACTCATTACCTAACTCTAACTCTAACTGCAAGTATGACATATCTATCATGATAGATTTTCTTGACGCGTACGTATCTTCTCTCCTCTATCATTAGTTCTGATCATTTTGTTAGCAACTTGTCTTTCAATGTCATATTTTCACTGAAGTCTATAATTCCTGCATAATTGAAAGCATATTTACATTATCATACTTTGAATAGTTAGCAACAATAAGCATGCATTGGTACATTTTCAGCTAACAAGTTATCTGAATGTAGGACATTCATAACCTATCATGAAAATGAGATAAAAAAGAAAGCAAAAGCTGGATTGAAGCATGTGAAGAAAAACAAGGTAACTGGAATGGTCTTAATACTTTCATATAGCAAGTCAGTTCTCAATGTACTGAATGTGTCATCATAAAAAATTCAGTGCCATAAGCAGCCATCTAGTAATCAATGTGGTTTCTACGTTGCTCATCATTTGCTTCATGCTCCATCAGAATGCTCCAAAAGGCAGAAGCTTGATGTTTTTTTTCTTTTTATGCTTCTTGTTCATATATTTCAGGAAATGCAACAGTGTTAAATTCAGTTTCTTGTAAGATGTGTTGACTGTTCTCCATCTTTCCTATATAGGACTTTGTTCTACCTACTACAACACTCATTGATGTTAGGGTGCTTGCTGGACTTTGAAACCGGATGGCTAATTGCTTGGTAGAAGATGTCATTGATGCCCAAGGAGAGTTTCACCACAAAGGTGATCTGTACTGATGTGATGTAAAGCCACTGATGTTGCTTGTGTGCGTTGCTGGATTAATGCTTGTTTGTGCTGCTGGATTAATGTGTTATTGTTGTGTAAAGCTATGGTTTTGGTTGGTTCTTGTGTAATGTACTGACATGCTATGTTGTCATTCAATGTTGGTATATATGTTGGGATGTTGAATATATGTATGAGCTCTGTTGGTATATGTGCAGGTATTCTGGCACTGATAAAGCCGTCTCTATTTTCTACAAAAACCGTCGCTATAGGTTAGGGACGGTGGTGCAAAAACCGTCGCTATAGGATAGGAACGGTGATGCAAGACCATTGCTACCGCCCTAGTGACGGGTACGCACGAAGGCGTCGCTGCATAATAGGAATGGTGATGCAGAAACTGTCCCTACTGCCCTAGTGACGGGTATGCACGAAGGCGTCGCTATAGGATAGAGATGGTGCTACCAAAAACCGTCCCTATCGGTCCAGTGATGGGTTTTACAGAAGCCGTCGCTACAAGTTAGGGACAGTGCATTCAAAACCATGCCTAAAACCTAGTGACGGTATCTTGTGAAGCTGTCACTATAAGGTTAAAGGACGGTGATGCTGAAATTGTCCCTAACAAGTGGTGATGGATTTCTGTTTACGTCGCTAGTACCTTGTTCAGCCGTCGCTAAAAAATAGAGACGGGTTCTTTACCCATTAGTCACGGCTTATAGCGACATGTTTTCTCCCCGTCGCAATCACTTTCTTGCTAGCAACGTTGAAATCCCCGTCGGTATAGACCAAGTTTTACAGACACGAAATCATAAACGGCTTCAGTTTATATCGCTAATTGGTTCGAAAACCCATCCATAAAAGCCCGATGTGAGGTAGTGCTCGACACCGCCATTCGCTTCTGATCCGCTTTGGGAATCTATATATGGAGTAAGTTTCAATACCACTATTAGTGAATTCACCTATATTTTAAACCTGGCTTGGTAAATTGAAGATTTTAATTTGCAATAATATGTGAATGACAGTTTGAAAATAAATGACAACATTTGAACAATCTGGAATCGGTACATACACTTAATAATTATTTGACACTCTTTTTTGCTATTTTGTCCACGAAACTGGTTGGTTTTGTATAATACTCACCTCTTCTCTGCAACCAGCCTGCAACATTATTCCTACCTTCACCGGCTCGCATCTGCATGTGCCCATTGGCACCAACTCGTGCTTGAGCTGCCCCGCATTGGCTCCCGCCCGCCCGCACTCGAGCTAGACCGTGCCAACTCGCACCTGCCGGCGTCAAGCGGTGCTTACCCACTGTCGTGTCTCTGCCTATGCAGCAGCCATCATTGCGCTAGCGCACGGCCACGCTCGCACCCGCCCACGCTCGTGTCCGCTTGCGCCACGGCTGCTCTTCGCCTATTTAGCTGGCGCCCAGCCGCGTGCCCTGCCAGCCTCCTCGTCCGACAAGACAACCTTCAAGAATGCCCGACAATAGAGGCGGACCACCGCGCCGCCGCCCTTCGTGCGTGATGCCCTCGCTCTAGCTCGCCTCGGTGCAAGGTCACGGCCGGTCAACCACCACACTTTGAACCCTGCACGAGATGGTGCCCAACCACGCCGGTCCGATGCTCTGCTCCATGTCGTTGTCGAGTCCGGCCTAGGCGCGCGAGGCATAGTCGGCCGACCACTGCGCCACCACCCTCGGTGATCGAGTCGGATGGTCTTCCACTTCAAGCGGGGGTGGCTGGTGGCAAGAGCCGGGAAGGGGAGGACAGTCACGACTATTTGATGTGAGGGAAAAAAAAGGAAGAATGAGGGTATTTTTGTCTCATGGGTATTTTACCGGTGAGTGCTTCAGTTTTGTGGACATTTTAGGAAAGCCTAGCGGGATGTGGGTATTTTACCGAAGTCCAATAGTTTGATGGACAAAATAGCAAAAATCTCCTTTTTCTGTATTCATCCACACAATATAAGAAAATTATGATTTCACCAAACTGAACTGTGAAAGGAATCACAAATTAGCAATTGTGATAATAGTTTCATATACAGTTTATGCTTCTTGCATCATTAGCTATAAACCAGGACAGATAATCAGGTATATGTTACACAATGTGATTAGATTATGTTTTATATGTCATATATATTAACCTTAGTGACTTGCCAAGTTATTTCACACTGAAAATTTTACTTTAATTACCACATAAGGCATGCAAGGGTGACACTTGCTATCTACTCTCATAGAGATGGCATGCAGGAATCCATTTGGCAGCAACAAGGATTCCACGTAGCATGATGCTAACGCATTGCCTAACACGCTAGGCCAGTGATAGTATCGATCGGGAGGATTGTGAGTTCCTGATCCTGTCGGCATGTTAGGATGCATGAATGATCCACTTAGGTTGAGTCTAACAGCTTACGCATAGGGACAAAACTGAAAATGGATAGTAGCATAGGTAAATGTACACCCAGTGGGAGCGGAGAAGGCAACTAAGGGCAAGTAGAAAGGTGTGGTCTTATAGTCCGTCTCATGCATGACACGTAATCTCGAGACGGTCTATTAGACCATTTATATAATGGGTAGTTGTTTTAGTTGTCTTGTAGAAATTGATATTTCCTAAATTTGGAGATGAGAAAAAGAATATTTATGAGTTGTATGGCAACCACAACTTGTATAATGGTGTGTAAGCCGTCTCATACTCCTAAATTCTAGCGCATGAGGTGGTTGATTCGCGAAACAACCACCTCTTTCTCTCACCTCCCTCTCTCTCTTTCACATCATCAAAAATCCTATGTGACATTGCATGAGACGGGCTATAAGACTGCTGACTTGTAGCGTTATACCTGCCTAAGAGCCACTTTGCAACGGAGGAGAGGTAAAAATAGACTCCCTCTCTCCTCGAGTGCATATTCCACCAGACTGCCAAATCACTTGAGGATGCCCAAACACGTTTGCTGTTGGATAGAGCAAATAATACATAAGCTATGCACCTAACTAACAAACAGGATGCATATTCAATATTTTCCTATCCAATATTGCCATCATGGTTGGAGTAAGGATATGTTTGGTAGAGCTTCAGCTTATAGAAAGAAAAAAACAACTTTAACTCTGGATTATCAGTCAAAACATTTTTTCTGGCTTATTATAACTTATGTAGTTGAACCTCTTTTCTGGAAGATATATCATGACAAATGAATTGGTGGTTATAAATGAAGTTAAAAAAATGCTAGAGATAAATGAAACATACTTTAATTGTTTGCTTCCACCATTCTTATCTCATCACAATATTCTTACCAGACTCATCCAACCTAGACCAGTTTGCTTTGTTAATTTGTTCCAAATACCATAGTCACTTTTCAACCTATCCCACTTGTTCTTGAATTTTATTCGGGTGTACAACAGCCCGGTCCTATCTTTAAAATGTTTGATAACATTTTTGTACCCTGCCTTGTTCAAATAGGTGCCGAATGATTACCAAGTCTACACTCATTGGCAAATAATTCACATACTGTTGTTGTTCTCATCTATACAATCTGCCACGCTGTTGCCAACAAATCACAAGGGTATAACATATAGCCATACAATTGTTGCTGTCTCTACAGATTGTGCAATGCTTAGAACTATAGTAAAAAATACATTATGTTCAAGGTATTCACCTTGCGGGCGTCTCATCGGCGTCAACAGTAGGAGCGAGAGCAGGAAGTGGTGGTTGTCGTGCTTGTTTAGCTCCACCTCCCCATCGGCCTCTTCCCCGAACACTTTATGTCCCTCTAATCGGCGGCATCGCCACTACCTCATCATCGGAATCACGGCCTCCGTTATTGTACACCACAAATGTAGGATTGGGAAATGAAAAATCAGGATTCAGAGAAGCTCCAGCACTACGACCAGCCACCCACCAATCTGGAGGCCATTGTTGTGAATAACTCCCATGCAAAGAACCGAAGAAAGGATTAGCAGCCTACCAGGCAGGGTGACCAGGCCAAGCAGGCACTCTGGCTCCCATGGCAACTGTCGCGCCGGGGCGCAGGCCCGCTGTAGCTCCACCCTCGGCTAGGGCATCTGCAACCAGGACACCATGCTTGCACCCGCCCTCGCCTACCTCCTGTGCCCGACGCTGGATTTTCTGCGGCCGCAACCAGGCCGCCCGTGCCCGACGCCCACACACCGCCGCTCGCACATGGGTTCACTGCCCGTGCACTGCTGCTCGCGCCAGCAGCCGCCGCCGGGCGCTCGCGCCAGCAGTCCCGCACAAGGTCACCCCTCCATCCGATTCAGGGGCGAATCCGCCCATCTGGGAGCTTCGGCTATATATCTCCTCCCTCAAGCGACGACGTGAGTCGGAGCCGGTTCATTGGGACCCGCTGCCACCACGACCCTAGCAATGGGCACCAAGGAGACTGGCAAAGGGTGCAAAAGAAAGTTACGAAAGGGTACGAAGGAAAAGAGTGGGGACAACGGGAACGTGAGCTGTGAAAAGCAGGTATTTTTGCAACTTCATCATCCGAGTACAAAAGTGAAAAATGCTTATAGAAGCTTATGCCGAAAAGCACTTCTACAAACTAGTCCTCTTTGACACATATTGGACCATAATTTGAAGCTTAAGTTGATGCCCAAGCTGTACCAAACAGACCCTAAACCTGATATGGCAACGATTCCACACGAGGTACATGTACTGCACATTTCTACTGCCAACCTCACCGTTGTAATTTTGTTTCTATCAATCGAATGATAAATGGGATAGCGACGTTACGTGGCACAAAGAAAACCGACGGCGTGCATTTGGCAAAGAACAACGATTCCACGCTTCCTGACACCGTTACGTAGTCTACTTTCTAGGTGGTACAATTATCAGAAGGACCGGCCATAATACTAGATGGTATCAAGCTATAGTAATTTCCAATGAAGTTATATTCGATAGCCTGTGGTCGCGTTTAGCAACTCGAGGCTAATCATTCAATACTCACCAGACCGCTAGTCCTAGATTCACGGGTGTCGTTAGCCATAGGTTGTTGCCGTGGCTGACTGCGAAATGCAGGGCGCCAGCCGGGCACACCGACCCGAACGGCCGAGTAATTGCGCCTTCTTCTGTTTGGAGTCGATCTAGTGCTTGACCGACATGGTCGTGCTGCATGCCGCGTGCTGTGAGACATTTTGCAATGGCGCGATCGAGTAAACAAATTTGGAATGCTTGGTAGCAGTAACACATTTTTGTTTTGAACGGAGTAGTAACCAGGGTTCAACTAACCGGCTGGGCCGGCGGAACCGACCGCCTCCAGTTCACCGGTTAACCGGCTAACCGGAAAAACCGGCCAGCTAGCCAGACAAAATTTCAGTTTGTGCCAGCGTTGGCCGGTGACCGGTTAGCCGGTCGGTTTGCCGATTAACCGTGGTTAGCAGCATAATTAAAAATTCAATAACTATAGAAAAAGAGTAAAAATGTAGGAAAAAATTAGCATGATCATTCCTTAATGAAAATATTAGATACAAATGCACAATATATCTAGTTGAAACAACATAGCACAACTATATTGTCAATTATACATGGTAGATAGACAATCATAACTTACACTTAGGACATATAATTTTACATGGTACAAAGCATCTATTATAGTTGCCCAACACATAGTCGTCAAGAAATAATTATTCAACAAGAAAGTTAATGATATATAGTACATAAAAAAGAGCATGATTTTTCTATCTAAATTACTTATGTTTTCTATTCAGCTAAAAAAGTAAAAATTAATTTAGGAAGGAGGCGGTTGGTGACCGGTGAACTGGTCGGTTTCTCCGCTTAACCAGCCGGTTATTTCGGTTAACCCGTCGGTTTCATCGGTTGACCTCGATTTTGATCGGAACGATACTGTTTGATTTTTCCCTATATTAAACGACCTCGATTTCATATTAATCTTTCACCATAAATCTTTGTTTTCGCTCTAGTTTTTTAACAAATTATTTACATAAATTTTTTCAAAATTTAAAATTTTTGAATTTAGAACCGGGGTTTAACCAGACCGACAGGGGTAACCGGCCCGTACATAAAAAAGAGCATGATTTTTCTATCTAAATTACTTATGTTTTCTATTCAGCTAAAAAAGTAAAAATTAATTTAGGAAGGAGGCGGTTGGTGACCGGTGAACTGGCCGGTTTCTCCGCTTAACCAGCCGGTTATTTCGGTTAACCTGTCGGTTTCATCGGTTGACCTCGATTTTGATCGGACGATACTGTTTGATTTTTCCCTATATTAAACGACCTCGATTTCATATTAATCTTTCACCATAAATCTTTGTTTTCGCTCTAGTTTTTTAACAAATTATTTACATAAATTTTTTCAAAATTTAAAATTTTTGAATTTAGAACCGGGGTTTAACCAGCCGACAGGAGTAACCGGCCCGTACCGATTTACCGGTTAACCCCAGTTTTCTTAACCCTGGTGGTAACACATTTGATACCAGTAGTTTTTCAACCATCCTCATAGACCAAATAGTAGTAGGTTGAGTCGACGAGGCATCTGGGATCTTAACGACAGTACTACTCCAAGCCACGGTTTCCAAACGACGAGTGCGGTGAAGATGGGAGCGTGTGTTGTGTTCCCCAAATACGTACGAGCAGTATAAATAGACCTGGCCGGAGAAGGGTGGAAGAAGCATGTTCCTTCCGTAGTGCCGGAACACAAGGAGCAGAGAGGTGAGAAGCTATGGGGTGGTTTCAGAAACCATCAGCTTGCATGGTTGTGTTCATCAGCTTGTGGGTGCTACTAGTGACCCGTGGAGGTATAGACTTGTTTTCCTTACTTCCTATTCCATGTCGGTGTAATCGCTCATTCTTCCCACATATGTTGATGCATTCTTCATACAGCAACTCACCATTAAATCTTATTTTCACGGCCAGCAGGTGCTGCTATTTCCGGTGCCGCCGATCCATCTTGGTCCCCCCTGCAGGCGCGCAAGCTGCTCAACATCAGTAAGATCCGATAAGAACTCTCTCCCCAGCTAAGCAAATCCGCGTTTCTTTCCTTGTGATCGGTAACTGACGTCGTGTGCTGTGTGATCAGGCGAGGCATCGCGCGGCAGTAGTGGACCTTACTCGACGGCCCGGATGGGGGCCAACGACTGCTCGGAGGAGGACGTGGAGGTGTACCAGAACAACGCGAACCCGATGCCCACCGGCATGCCGACCTACTCCGTGCAGATCATCAACGTCTGCGAGGACTGCAGCGTGTCGAACGTGCACGTCGCCTGCGGCGAGTTCGCCTCCACGGAGCTCGTCGACCCGGGGGTGTTCCAGCGCGTCGCCGTCAACGACTGCCTCGTCAAGGGTGGGCAGCCCATTGAGCCCGGAGAGGCCGTCACCTTCCAGTACGCCAACTCCTTCTCCTACCCGCTCAGTGTCGTCTCGGTCTCCTGCGGCTAGTCTAGCTAGCACACGCAGGTTCGTGGTTGGTGCACCACTGCTCTGCTCCATTCGTCGATCTAGCGTTCTGCACCTGCTCCATTCATGTACTCTATCTATTAACATGATTCGCGAATAAAACTATGTGACTGTTCTACATCGATCGGTGGTCCGTGGAGAACAATGGTCAGGCCATTGGGTATTGTATGCTAGCTATATAGGTATATAGGGATGTAGCAGCCCCTACTCTACTTTGTACTGTATTTCCATATATGATCCGCAATAAAAGTGTGATGCCGAACTGCCATGTAATTGACGGATGTGTATGTAATGTAGTGCTTTTACCTTTATATACAGTACCCTGCAGCGGAGAATGTTGGCTTCTCAACTTATGATGTTTTCTTCAAACAACTCTAGCATACTCTACTTATTACTATCGTTTTCTCTTTACCTGTCTCTTTGGACAATTGTTTGTTAAAGGTAAAGGTAAATAAACCACTTCATGTTCAAGTACTCTCTTTGACATTATTTCAATATAAAATTTTCATAACATCTAGTCTAGACTCGATTTCTTGTTATAAAAATTATTAATGGCAATCCCCTTCAAGATTTTGTGTTATACATTCTATCGATCAAATTAAGCATTTAAAGGTTAAGTCATCACAAAAAACAAATATTTTTTACTAATGTGGAAACCTTTAGGAGTCTTCTACTATTCTTCATAGAAATTTTATTATGGATGCATTTGAAATCCAATAGGATTCTTTATCTCCCAAATACAGAGATGATTTTTCAACATTTCCTGTTTTTTTATTTGAAATTCTGTAAAACTGTTTCTACATAAGTATACAACGGTCATGAGTCTAGTGTCTCTGTACCTTACCTCACTTTTCAGAATTTTAAACATGTCTTTCGTGAGGTATATTAATTGTACATATATCGAAGTCGATGTGAAATTTTAGAACACAAGATGTTAATCCGATGTGCTATTAAAGTAAGACCAATATTTTAGCCGATTGTTGGCTGTCTGGCAATGTCATCGCACTTAATTAAACCCCATCTCATAGCTAGCATATTCATACAATAATTGGCCACAAAAACATACTAAAAAAAACTTAACGTCAGACTCATCTTCACCCTCATTCTCTCACCAACATTCTCCGAATTTCTGTTATAACAAGCTGATAGTCAGCCCATAATAATCCACGCCTTTTCCTGCAAATTATAATTGCTCTTAGAGAAAAAAAAGAAAGGTAAAACGGTCGTGCAATGACTCATACTAGGCTTATGATTTTTTTTTCCTGAATGAAACCCAAATTGAATGTTCTCGATGTTCCTCTACTCAACTAATATCTACATCACATTGTAGGATCCTATATATATTACTGTATAAACAGGATGGAATAGAATGTTGGTCTACTAAAAGAGGAAAAATCTAAAGATATGGTTTTGAGAGCACATAAGGGGAGAATAGTGGGGTGGGACTAAGGCGAAGCTTATGCAATGTTGTTTCAGATGGTTTGGACATATCCATGGAGACCTCAAAACTAACAAGTATCCAATGAGATAATAAGACGACCTAATAATGTATGGACAGGTAGATGAAGCCCAAACTTGACGTATTGGGAGTTCATCAAGAGAGACATGAACAATTGTAATATCATTAAAATGAGTTTCCCGTGGATGGGAGAATGGAAAAATTAGAAATTCACTTTGAATTTTGATTTCCCCTTCCTTCTTCCCCTTCTCTCTCTCTCATATTTTTCCTTAAAAGACACGATTTTTCATTTCTCTTTTTATGTTAGATCTTATGGGTTTCACCAATACTCTATTGTAACTTGCTTGTGTTTAAAGTATTTTGTTGCCGATGTTTTTGTATAAAATAATATGAAAGAGAATATTTCTGGCTCAAATTAACTTGTCGCTTGTCGCATCACTACAACAGAACAAATCAAGACTATCGGCTCTAAATGATCAATGCAGCCAGATATCCCAAGAATTAAGTAGCTACGAGACATGTGTGCGGTTTCAATCAATTGTAATTTCACTTAAATCCCCATTCATTACTTTATGAAACGGAAATCCTTTTGTTCAATCGACTGAATCATATCACAATTTTAGTTGACGTTCAGTTCTCATTGGAGTTAGGATTGGGGGCTGTTCAACAATCCATCACATCCGGCATTAAAAAGATGCTTCGGGGTGGTAGGTTGCCCAGGCGGCGGTGGTGGGAGAGACAGTAGAGCTGGGGGCAGGGGGGTCACCGGAGCGGCTGGCGTGAGATGATGGTTGGGCTAGGTCTGGCAGGAAAGCTTGACAGCAACAAGTTAGTGTAGTGAAGAACAGGAGAATTTAGCATGCCCAGCAGAGGTGGGCGGTAGTGGAAGCGGCGGGCGCTGCCGAAGGAACAATCGGAGGTGGAAGAAAACATTTCAATCGGAAAATGGATATCCGACAGTCCTCTTATTGATTGAAAGGGATGGCGATTTCAATCGCCCTAAAATTTGACACTCCCTATAGGAAGCAAAAAAATAGTTGCTACTGTTAGATGCTTATATCGGGCATCCTGACTGGTATGAGGTACCCCGGCCCCAAAAGTAGAAAGAAAGGGTGATTCATAGCAGCTCATAGGACATAACAACATGCTTTCACCGTCCTACTGATTGTAGATAGCCGTGCATCACATTTTGCACCGTTGGGCTATGTGTATACGTTTCAAACTTTATTTGAGCAATGTGGTATCAATATAAAGGAACCGGTTGTCAAGCAAGTTAGATATCAAGCTCCCAGAATGCTACATTTAAGTTACAACAACTATGACATTTAGTTCTGTTGCAATTTTGTTCGGGTGTAATTTGGACAAACTGGATTGTTCGGGAGAGTAAAATAGACTTTTTCCATATTTGAACTACAAAATACTTTTTGTTGACTTTTACACGTACCAAATAATTAAAAAATTTCCACCAAACTTGCTATAAATTAATTAAAATATTGTTGAATTCCTTTAAGTTACTGGAAAATAATTAAATAATTGTTAAATTCCTTTAAGTTGTTGGAAAATAATTAAAATGTTGTTAAATTTGTTTAAGTTGCTAGAAATTAATTAAAATATTGTTAAATTGATTTAAGTTGGTGAAAATAATGAAATGGTTGTTAATTTTATTTAAGTTGCTAGAAATTAATTAAAATGTTGCTCAATTAATTTAAGTTGCTCAAAAATAATGAAAATGTTGTTAATTGATTTAAGTTGCTAGAAATTAATTAAAATTGATGTAACTTATTGATAATTGAAATAAGTACACGCCAATGGAAAAACAAAGGTATATAGTTTAGTACTCCTCCGTCCCATTGAAAGTGTCGTTTTAGAATTTTAGACATCACCGTTTAACTGTTCGTCTTATTCAAAAAATTGAGTAAATACTATTGATTTTTTACTAACTTAATTCATCATTAATGATACTTTAATAATGATATCTTTGTTTTAGTATTTTTATAAAAAAATTGAATAAGACAAACGATCAAACATGAAATCCGAAAAGTCAAAAATGACACCTTCAATGGGACAGAGGGAGTACAAAATAAGTACATCACAGGGCAAATATAAAGGTACATATTTGAATACATAATAAGTACATATCAATGAAATAATAAAAGTACGTTATCCTTGAACGATTTTTCCTTCGCAATCTGTGCAAGGTAGGGCATTCCTTGATAGAATAGTTTTGCTTCTATGACTTTAAATGTTTTTTGGAACCACGACTAATGGAACTCCATCATATTGATTGTATGCATCTTCATCGGCCACACCATCCACTTCAAGGATTGTTTGTTTACCAGGAATAACAATGTGCTTCTTTTCATCCTTTGGATCGAGTATATAGAACACTTGTTCTGTTACCTTAGCGAGTATTTAAGGGTCATCTTTATGACCTATATTCTTAGGATTGAGGGCTAACCCGTATTCATCGACCTCTAGCTCGTTTGGGTGTTTGACCCATTTGCATTTGAATACAGGAACTTGAAAATCTGGTCCATAGTTTAGTTCCCATATTTCCTCTACATACCCATGATATGACGTGAAATTGTTATCTTCATCAAGGGCTTCTACTCGAACTCCGTTGTCTTGACACTTACGTTTCATGTCCTTTTTTGCAGTGTGAAAGGTAAAACCATTAAACCGTACGCCCGATAAGTCCCCACGGTCTTTAAAGGTCGGACAACTAACATTCTCAACATTTTCTTATCCATCGAGTCCCAACGTGGAAGGTCTTGATTCTCAACTCATGACGTTAATGTTTTCTTGTGCTCCTGTACTATCGATGGACCGCTCTTGCCCCGATTGTTCAGTTGAAGCTCTTGAAGGTGTTTCTTGAAATACGAGCCTGTAATACGTGATTGTTGCAGTACAATAAAATAGGCTTTGTCCACCCGTTTGTATTCACGGTTGGTGAATGATTTCTGTCCTCGTATTCCTTTTCCACTTAACCTCCCCTCATGACGAGACAAAGATACACCAATAGATCTACCGTCCTTAATATAATTTGCACAACACTCAATGAACTCCTCAATGGTATAGCCCACAATCATTGAACCCTCCGGATGAAAACGAGTACGTACATAACGTTTCATAACATACATGAATCTCTCATATGGAAACGTATGGTGCATTAGACGGGGTCCAATGCACATATCTCAACAATATGAAGCATGAAGTGTTCCATAGTATCAAAATAGGATGACGGGAAGGACATCTCAAGCATGCACATTGTTTCCTTGATGTGGGTCTGTAGGTTCTCCAACTCATCTTTATTGATCACCTTCTTTGAGACTGCGTTCCAAAAGCAGCACGAACGAGTTATAGAGTTATAGTCAACTTCAATCATTCAGGTTTCACAGCGACTGATGGCGATAACCAAAAACACCAAAAGTAGTGAGTGGCAATCGTGAGTGTTGTAACCACTTATCTTTAAATGCCCATTCATCGGTTGGATGTCAAAAATGCTTTCTTGCACGGTACTCTCAATAAGATTGTTTATTGTGTGCTTCCATCCGGATTTGCAGATCCTTCAAAGTTGAATCATGTCTGTCGTTTGAACAGATCACTTTATGGATTGAAGCAAGCACCTCGTGCCTTGTTTAGATGATTTACTACATACCTCATCTCTCTCAGTTTTGTTGTGGCCAAGGTAGATTCTTCACTCTTTATTTTTTATCGAGGTTCAGACATAGTTTATTTGCTGCTTTATGTTGATGATATTGTTTTAACATCTTCTTATCCACATCCTTGCTTAATCAAATTATGTTATCTACAGCAAAAAGACCTCATCTCAACAGTCGGTGATCGGAGGATACGACCTATACTGCTACAGTTCCTAGTTAACAACAACAACAGGTCATACCAGGTGTGCAAAGTGGGGAAATACAAAACCAAAGGTGCCTTCAAGGAAGGCACGGAATACTCACCGTTGTATTTGCTTTATGATTTGTACTAGTAGGGACCATGTGAGGTCGTGGATGAAGGTGAATCGTTGATCTCTGAGATTAAGATGAAGAGGATGCCTTCCCCAAAAGGCACATGTACGCATAATCTGTCCAAGAATGCCATCCAAAATGCTACTACATCAACTTGTACTTTTGCGTGTAATCACTTGTCTCACCAAGGTCAATACCCGATTATTCAGACATTTAAGAACATTTCTAGGGGCATATTTACCCCCGTGTCTGTACTTTATCGCTGATGAATACAGTTATACAGGCACGTTGTTTATTAAAAAATGCCACATCTTGCAGTCACAGACCACGATGCCGGGGTGACTACATCTCAGCCAGACACGAACACGACTGTATCTTCGTGGCAACAGTCAGGAAATCTCGTGCTTGCAGGTCGCTGCAGTCGAGAGACGGAAGAAAACTTCACCATGGCGGTCAAGATCTGAAACCATGGCTTCGAGCAGCAGGGCGTTTCTCTGTGTCACCCCCCCCCAGGTGTCCGGTAGGTAAGACGATGAAGGGCGCCCTCACTTGTCTACCACGAGTTCATGCTCGGGTGTTGTTCGATGGAATGCCTGACCGGCAAGACACAGAAGTTCCACACTATGGGATGGCTTGCGGCGATATATACAGGTTCTGGATGAGGAGATGAGCAGAGGCTACGCAAGTGGATAGCAGAAGATGCGGCGGCTTCTGCTGCTACTCAGGACTCGAGATATTGTTAACTTGGCCATTCGATGCCACACTTGTTTCTTTCCTTCATACAATGCGTGCTTGAGGAAAGTTGAGTAAGTTTTGTTCAAATACAACAGAGGTTTAAGTTCGGTAGCTGCATTTGGAGATGTAATATACCATAAAGTATAGCACACAGTAAAGCTGATAAGCTTAAATCTGCCGTGAATGAAAGACTTCCACGAACATATAATGTTGAACTAAACAACTTTAGAATTCTGTAAGTTGTAACCCCTTTTCATGCCAGAAAGCCGGGCACTGCATGACTAGAGCACAACGGAAAGCATCCAAGTGCTTCAGGAGTTTATAACATCGGTATTAAAACAATAAGCTTTTATGTACAGTAGAAAATATGTTGTCCTTAATCACCACCATCATTTGACTCATTTGGTTTCCACGTCGATATTGCATGGACTATCCTTCCCTTCCATCCCAGTAATAGCCATTGATCATCTTCGTTGACGACATAATCTTTATGATACCACTTTTTCACCGTATCTTTTGTTCCTTTCACAATGTCCGGATTCAATGGGAGCTGCTCAAAGCCGGCGTTCAGGTTTCTTGCCTTCCATTTCTTGTAACTCTCTGGCCTCTCAACCCTTTCCGATCCTTCACATGCAATGACATTAATAAGTATTGAGAGATAGATTTCCCTCTCTAAAATCATTCTTGCCTCGTCATCTGGTGGAACAGTTTTGTCTAGAACATCAAACATTGCAGAGTAGTGGTACATGGCCTCTTTAAATCGTGTTAAAAAGAAGGGGCTACTGTATGATCCGTTGAGAACTCCATGCACAAAAACTGTTGGCTTCATCATTCTTATTGTATTAAGCACCCTATTCCTGGCACTATTAATGGATACTGTCTCATCACCCAGATTCTTCATTCTGAATATGCAGTTCACTATGAGCACATCATCCTTTTGAATGTTGAAATCATCCACAGAAATGGTTTCAAATTTTGATGATATTCCTTGATATTCAAATGGTACATTGAACATTTTAGCATATTCAACTAACCGCTGCCCTGTCTTCGTATTCGTCAGACTTGGCCGAAAACCTGGCTGAGGTAGCTCAATACCTGTGATACAGACCATAGGAGGTCCACCTTCCCTATTTGCGAGTAGCTCAAACAGTGACGGCCATTGAAAACCAAAGCAAATGCCAAAATCAATAATGTGTACCCGTGGTTTTCCCATTGAGGCATTAAGGATGGTTTTATTTGAAAAACAGTAAGGTGCCCTCAATAAAGGGCTTACTGATAAAAATAAATGGACTACCTTCAACATGCCTACTGCACTCCTTGTTTTAGACATCAATTCGTGGTAAATCTGATTCCCAATTCCAGCTAATCGTACCTCAAGACAATACGCTAGGTAAAATGCTAGCCTCTGAGAATCATCCCCACTTGCCGATGAATGTTGCCTTATGGTGTTCAGTATGTCAGTTGCTAAGGTATGGTTATTAACAGAAACTGCTTGCGCACAATGGATAAGGAGAGTTCTTAGATCCACCACCTCTTTCTTGATTTGTTTCTTGCCTTTTATCTTTCGTCGGGCTGACGTTTTTCCTCTATTATTCTGTGAATTTTCGGTTGACTTGGTTGCATATGTTCCTTGCATAAAAGCTCCTTCATCTAAGGGATTATGCCCAGAGGAGAGTAAAACCTTGTCAAAGATCTCATCTCGGATTGGCTCATCATAAGAAATAGCATACTGCTTGTTACTTCTTCCTTCTAACAAATCAAAATCTTCCGTGAATGGATATTTTTTAGACTTTGAACCTCAGGTAATGCATTCTTTCTTGTGTCTCTTTTATTTACTTGAACAAATACATCACCATTGCTAAGCTTTTCAGTAATGGAAAGATCACTGACATTCAAGCCAAGCTCCATTCTATATTTATCTTGACTGAACTTTTTCCCCTCTCCAACAATGGCAGACAAGCTCCATGGAGCTTCAGAACCTTGTAAGTTATCATTGGAGGGATGATTACTCGAGTCAATAGCAACATAGCAGCTACTACATGAATCCCAACGAGACTTGATGCTACTGTCACCAAAATTCTGGAGATAATCGCAGCTAAGAAGTGGTAGTAGCTGAGGATAAGCTGGAGGATTCTCTCCAAGCAGTCTATAAAAAGGCTCCTCCATAGCTCTAAGAGCAGATTCTCCATGATGCCATTTGACTCTATCATTGCTGTCTTCCTGCATGAGCATATTGTTTATATAGTTGAGGGTTATATCCGAGTTGGACCAACTCTGCTCATGATACTTTGTCGCATTTGTTACATTATTCCAATCTGATGTCACGTTGCCATTGAGCTCATAGAATTTGAAGTCATACATTTTACTTGAAGAGGATGTGCTTGATGCAACCTGGCCATCATTGTTAAAGGTGGATGGTACTGGAGGATAATAGTTCATGGAACTTGGTGGGTGCAAAAACAAACCCAAACTATTGGACTCTTTAGTTGTATCAATGAATGTCTGAGAAGATGCATAGCACCCAGGAGTATTCTCCATGGTGTTTTGAAAATTGTAAAAGTTAAAATGAGATTTGTTACTGGACTCCAGTGTTGTTGATGTTTGAACTGCAGAAAGTCAGACCATCTGCACAAAATTATCTGCATTGTGCGCAATGAATCAATGATCATAGATGTAAAATTAAAAAAGAAATTGAAGTATATATCACAGATATATTCTTCTAACCTAGTTTTTTCTGGTCAAGTCTAAATATAACCATGAATTTATCTTTCTTCAAACTTTTTTTCTTGTAAGATGAATTTTGAAAGTAGGAACTGGTCTGCTAATTTATTCTTCTCTTTTAGTTAGAATAAAAATTCAGATTTATGCATCTATGAATTATGAAAGGTCCAATCCAATACAAATTATGATGAAGGATTGTGTCCAATGTTTTTGCTTAACGTAGTGAATAGCTCAGGTAAACATTTTATTTGCTAGAAGATTTCTATCAACCTTGCTGCCAGTAGTACATATCATAGTTTTTCTGATAAAGAAAAATATATAATAATTTATGAAAACAAATTATCATAAAAATGCGTCTTTCGTTACTACGTGAAGGTATAGTTCAGTCATAATTTTGGTAAAAACATTATCCCAGTAGGTAAGAAGACCATGTGTTTCACTACCAGATAAAAATGTTTTGAGATATTTTGCATAGTAGTTGGTCTGTCGGTGTACTCAACTGTTGGGCCTCAGTTCATGTCCCAAGGTTACATTAAAATCAGCCAGTTGACCTATCTGGATATTACAAGAAAATTCAGGAAAGCAAAATTATAAGTTAACGTTAGTGCTTTTCTCCCATAATACCATATTTTTAGGGAAAAATAAACGTGTTTTACGCTTCAGTTTAAGTTCAGCACTCGCTTGATCAGGCATGCACTGTACTAGTACTAGCAAAACAAAATTCATGGCATTTTACATGAACCCAATGACGGAACGAACGGGAGATCAGAAGAGTTTCTTACCCTTTTTTTTTTCTGCAGGGGCCACACACGATGTAGCGTGCAAGCCTGGACACACCCAAACTTGGAGATTGACCCAGATGAACTGCAAATAGAGTGCCGTAAGCAGGAAGAACACGGCAAGGCTTATTTTTGTGCCTTGGCTCTGGCCGGCAATTGCTCAGCTGTGCTGATGAAAGGGAGGGCGAGTCAGTCAGTCCTGCTTTTGTAATACGACTGGGCTGGTGGTGATCCTACCGAGGTTTGTACGTTGATAGTTTCAGTTGAATTTATCAAGCTGGACAAGAAAATTTCTGGTGATAGGCGGAGGCTACTATAGATGTCTCCTATCAAGACAAAAAGTATTGCATATGCCATCGCTGCTAGGATTATTACAGTTTTGAGCCTCGAATTTGCAGTTAAGGTTGGCAGCGAGATATGGAAACCTTTACTGTCTTTTTTTTCTTTTGAAACTAAACCTTTACTGTCTTTGTTGGTCTGCACCCTTACCTGCAGTATGTTGTTTTCCACGCCAACATTGACGCCAAGGATAACCAATCTTACCAGGTGAATCTACTGATCTGAATATTCTCTGCTTCCTAATATAACGTTTATTCATCAAAAATGGGTTCAATAAAAGAAATGCTTGACCTGGTAAGATTTCTATGTAAGGCATGCCACGAATGGTTCACCAATGAACACTAAACGGAGAGATTGCGAGTCATCCAGTGCCTCGAAGCAGCCATCGAGCGGAGGATATCTGAGGTAACAATTCCATGCATCTATCTGAAATCATAACGTCGTTGCAAAAGAGTCTAGTGTAAAACTAGGAGCAACAATGTAGTTCGAAAGCTTTCTTTATATTTGGTTGCCCTAGGGTGTCAAACTTGAGCTGTGCACAAATGACAGTCAGCTTCCTATCCGAGGGCGAGGTGACTCGCATCTTTCGTGAGAACAGCCTGACCGTCACAAGAGCAGAGGCGAGCACGAGAGGCAGAATGGCCGTCAATACCTTCTACGTTTGTGGTTCTGCGGGTGAGGCAGTTCCGCAGTTGATCAGAAGACAATAGACTCCATCAGGTGAAAGGTGAGCCTGAGCCACCGGAACCAGAGAAGAAAGAGTCCCCAACATAGTTCCTCTTTGCTAACCTGTTCTGGCCGAGGTCTCTACAGTTTCAGGTTCGTGGCATCAGAATTTTTTCCCTGTGACGTTGCCCTCCACATGCAGACATCCCGGTGTAAAGCAGATGGAATAGGTTAGGCACCACAAATGTTTTGGTACAAAGGAAAGAAATGTGCAAAAGCACACAATTGAAATGGTATAAACAGTAGAAATATCAGTTGAATTTCAAATGAAACATTTCCCTTTAGGCAGAAACAACAGGGTACAAAACCACGTTCAGTGTTCAGAGATATTGTGTCATACAGCAGGCCTGTGAGGAGTACAAAAAACTGCAAACTAACATAAACTTCTTGCTAAGTAAATTAATATAACATCAGTATAAGCAGTTAAGCACAAAGGAGAGCAACTAACTCTAGAGTATAAGTGTAATCAAGCCTTTGCCAAGTGTGGTAATTGGTCTAAGCAATGCCATGTAAAGTGCTTGAGGCATGGGACACAGCCACGAACAAAATTCTTAGCAAAAGCTTTATGTAAAGTAGAAAAAGGCAGAATGGGGACAATTTTCTTTAATGGCATCTTCACCATCTGCTTTCTTAGTTCGGCTCCATCAACGTTAAGCCAGAAAATGCACTTAACAAGTACCTCAGCAAGATCAAATACCTCCAGTGACCAAGAACTGAGTAGAAAGAGGGAGATTGATCAAATATATTTACACTGTCCGGACTGCTTAATATGAAAAAATATCACCGTCTCCTTTTTCTGCCTTTCCCCTTGCCCAGTTGTCCCGATTTAAAAGCACTTTCCTGTTCTTCAAGGAAAGCCATGTTTTTTCTAAACATCTCAGCCCTCTCTTGCTCTTGTTTCATCCTCTCTTTTTCCTTCACAGCGGACAGGAAATAATTATCTTTACGCAGCTCACGAATTGCTCCCCTATTCTCACTCTTGATGCGTCTCTTCAGCTTCTTCAACTGTGCCCTTTCTCGATCAGGATCATAATCAAGACCTTTTATGTAACTGCAGAAAAGAGGAGATAAAAGTTAATAAGTTGAGAAGAGGGTACTTTTTATACAAGAAAAATCAACAATTGGACCTTCAAGGAAAAAAAACAATTGGCATATTTGTAACACAGGAAACACATAAATACTTACTTCTCTTCGAATTTTGGATTCAACTGCTTGATTGGTTCAGGCTTCTTCTTCCGCATTCGGAGTGGCTCCCTTGATGAATGGTGTTCATCACTTCTCTTTTTATCAAGTCAATGACTTCATTGAAAATGTCACGTAAGAGGCCTGGTAACTCGGATTTATCAAGAATTTCTTTCAGCAGAGAGGATATTGGAAGAAAGATTTCTGGGAATGAGCATAGTTCTTCATGTATAATGACAAAGCCCCTTAAACACTCAGCCACAGATAGGAGTACGCTAGCCCTGACAAAAGAAAAATGTATTTACAATAAAGAACAATATTCAGACTTTCAGAGTCCAACCAATAAGTACAATCACAATACTTACTTAAAATTATCACATGAGAAATAAGATGCATTGGGATCCATCTCCATAATTTCCAGGATATGCACTGGATTCACCTCATGAACTTGCTCGTGGATATGGAGCCATGGCTTCATTGTCTTGAGCTCCATAAATTGATCATTAATCTACACCCAAGAGGATATTATGTTTAAGATCAACTTGTGACCAGCAATATATCAACACCTGAATAATTTACCTGATTAGGTAACTGAGTTCCCACTTTTCCTTCAAGGGATGCTACCAAAAGAGATTGCAGGAAAACAATAGCTTCAGAGCAGAACTTCTTAGATTCCTTAGTAGCCTGCAGATATTTTAACATATCGAGAAAATGAGTGTATGTCGTTGGAGAAAAGGAAACACAAGATATTGGGGAGGAACTAATCACTTAGAGAATTTCAGGACAAGCTTGGTACTAAATAGAAGCAAGATTCAGCTGACAGCTTCCGGGTTATAATTATTCACTGAATGAGAGTAAAAGATCTTTCATGGAATTTTAAGCATGGAATTTTAAGCATGTAGAACAAGTATAAAGAGCATACCAAAAGCACCATGGAACACAAGAAAGAACCAACAGCCACATCTCGACCAGATTGTATAGGACAGCGCATCAGATATTCACACATAAGTAGAAGCATTGGAGTTGCTACAACATGGCGGAAATCAGAGCAGGGGAAAATAAGAGACCACAATCTCATGAGAAGTAATGTCTTCAAATTTGGCCAGCAACTCTTTCCTGTAGACCAAAGGAGGCAACATGGTAAAAAGCACAATAAGGACAATATAATGACTTTCTTATAAATCAGTCGACTATGATATTCACAAACCTGGAACCTTGATATCTTCACACAGACGAGTGCGAGTATGAATAAGCCGCTCTCTCGCACAGATAGCAGCGAAATATGGGGTCTCTGCACTCATCTCAATTAAAGGCTTAACAAGTGTATCAATTATTTTGAACTTCACTGGACTTTGAGTAGATAAAACTGCAAAGTATTGCAGAAGAACACCGTAAAAAACCTGTAAAACGGATCTTAATATTAGGGACCAAGTGTTCAAAAGGTGTAGTGGAACTTAAATTAATATGTCCAACTACTACAGGAATCAATCCAATTAAATTGGTAAAAAATGCCACATACTTGCATTTTCCTTCGATTTTCAGCTGCAAGCCTTATTGAATTGCAAGTACGAATTCGACTGATTATCTCAATAATCTCAGTTTCTGAACGACCCTGTAGCAAGGAGGATAGATCTTTAAGGTTATTCGGTGCATCAATCACAAATGGAAGACTGCCATCCTTGACTGGTGGTTTTCCGTTAGATTCTCCCTTTGATGTTTGTGCACTTTTCTTGCCACTGATCTCTTGTTCCTTCTCTCCGAGATCCTCCATGTCATCTTCTCTTAAACCAACCTCATCATCGTCACTTTGCTCCCAGTCCCTAGCAGACATATTACCAAAGTCATTGTCACTTGAATCCTCTTCATCACCCTCTTCGTCATGATCTTCATCATTATCGTCAGCCTCATCATCACTAGCATGTGCATCATCGCTTTCTACAGCATCAGATTCGGATCCTGTTGCATCATCAGCAATCTCTCTACCCTCTCTTTCATAGACTTCATCAACCCAGCCCTTTTTCTTTCGTGTTGATTCATCCAATGTGAAGGAATCACCAAGATCATCACCAGATATAGGTTTTGAGTTGTCCCGCTTCATGTCGTGATCATTCTCGTCGTCGTCATCCTCATCGGATGAATCAGCAATCCCGAGCATTCTTTTCTGCCGTTCTTTCTGCAACGAACATCATAGAGAAAAAATACTAGCAGTCAGTATCACAAGCAACAGATTTTGGATCAGCAAAATCATGACCAGCAGCATTTCAGATAAAAACTTAATGTCAAAAGTTGTGTAAAGTAAGAAGTGAAAAGCTTTAAATAAGAAGGCGATAATGCTTTATCCCAATATCAGTCATATAGACAAACCTCCAACTCCTCAAGACGTTCTTTTTCTTCCTGGGCTATTTCTTCTGGGGTTTTTGTCCTGTCTGATGGGCGAGCACGTTGATCCATCACCATGTCTTTCACCAGTTTCTCATATGTGTTTGACTTTGCCTAATAAGTGAATAAAATAACAAATATATCAGGACAAAAGAAAAAAATACAATCCCATCATATAAAATATGCAAGTGAGATGAATATCAAATTGGAAATAAGCATACTGAAAGACCATTCAAAGTACCATATCAAGATCTTAAATGCATCACCAGACCAAAATAGGAAGCAAATAAGTTAATGCCTCAAATGGCCACCTTCTAAATCTAAATTTCAACTAGCGCTACAAGAAGTATTTGAAAGCTACAGGAAAAAAGTCCTGCGATTGTTGATGATTCAAGAAAATGAGTACCTTGTCTAAAACGTCGTTGCCTGTCAAGCTGGTACTAGAATCACTTTTGTTCACCTTGCTCCTAGCTGACTGAGTCAAAGACAATAATGCCTGTGACTGGGCTAATGATGCAAAGTCACTGTCCAGCTTATCCACAAGATGTTCATCCTCTTCCCTCTCCTTTGCCTTCTGGGTCTGCATCAATGAAAGAAACTGTATTTAAACAAATCCCATACACACCACTAAGAATTTTCAAGAAATAAGAAAGTAAAGGACACCAGAAAAAAATAACGGGGCAGCAAACAGGTACAGTTAAGCACTCAGGGGCTGCATGTAATATTGTCAAGTATGAAAGCAGAAGAAATGTAGCATCTACAAAGAGGATACATTGATGAATACATTGCCACAAAGACCGAGAGATAAAAGTTACATTCAATATCTCCTCAGCAGAATAAGTTAGAACTCAAGAAAGGTACGCATATGCCTCAGGTAAAGGTCGAAATGTTAAAATACCTCAGTTAAAAACATTTAGATAGAAGTATGAAAGAGTTAACATGACAAAGTAAGCATCAATAGCAAAAGACAATGCTACGTGTAATGTCTCTTGACGTTTCATACTGAGAGGACATGTAAGCGAAAGAGCAAATAAAAAATAGATTATTAAAAACACTTAGAAAGACGTTCCAGCTTCCAGGTAACCAGCATTGTAGAGTAGAAAATTGTTGACACGAAAAAACACCATAAACCCCTAAATGAATATAACAGTTCGATTAAGAGAATATTTAGGTTGTGCAAGATGTTCCACCTTATAAAATTTACTCTTCGAAATTATCTCCATCATAACTTCCTTCTTGCTCTTAGGGCCCTGCTAACACAGAATTGCTACTATTAGGTCACAGCATGTGGACATAAGTAACTATCACTGCAGCTATGGCATTTACATGAGCTTCTTCAGGCAGATCCATCTCTGAAGGACGGCCGTCATTTTGGAGAGATAAGCGCTTCTTTGAGAGAATCGTTTTACCTGAAAGTATTAAATAATGGAAGCATAATGAAAAATATGAAAACAATAACATCAATTCAAAGTGATGGATCAGAAAAGTCATTTCAATGCCATATGATTTGGGAACCAATATGTCCCATGGTCCTTATGTTGTCCAATATTGATGTTAAAAATTAAAAAAGTCAAAACCGGATCCAGCATAAGTTTGTCACAAGGCAAATATCTAACTATAGGAAATTGGGTATTGAACTGAACCATTACAAATAATCAATTACCCATGTCAAAATTATACACCTATGTCAAAAGGAATATGTTTTCTCTCTCAGTATCAACTAAATCTGCATCTGAAGCACCAAAGTGAAAAAAAAATCGTAACGGAGTTTGGCCTGTTTGTTGTTTAATTTGATGAATTTCTTTGACAGTGTGAAAATATTACCTTTTGAGATACCATAGCAGAGAGAATTAGTAGCACATTATCAAAGTGAATATTCAGGTATTACAGATGGTTTATTTTATCTTGCTTCTATTATTAAAGATTTATTCATTTCCACTTAAATTGTAACTGTCCCATCAATGCCAATGTTTTATATACAATCTTGTGAGATATAGAACAGAAAACAAAAGCTCATAGACCAGGCAGAAATACACACTCTAAACTGATATACTGAAAGCAAAGATCAACTTCACTCCAACTTCAGAGACAAGATTAGCATGACCATACCTTCCTCATCACTCCCGTCATCAGGAGGCAACTCTTCATCAAAATCATCCTTTCCGGATAGTATATGAGCATCATGAATATTGAGTTCCTCCTCCTCATCATCAGATAGATTGTATTTGCTTTCACGTTTCAGCTTTGCCTAAAATTATCAGAAAATGGGGAGAATTCAGTATGCAAGCCATTACCAACGAAATTAGATTATCAAGAGTTTAAGCAATTCCCTTTTGTTCAGAGAATGTCAATGTCCAGAGAAATGGTAGAACTGATGTGGCTCTAAGAGTCCAAATGAACCATTATCTCGGAAAGAAAAGAAACACATACCAAACGTTCACGCTGCTGGCGGAGGATGGCCTTGTCGAACTCGGCCAGCGAGTCGTCCCTCTCGCCGATACGCCGGTCGTGGAACACTGACGATTTCGCGCTCGCCTCGAACTCCTTGAGCAGCGTGTTCTCCCTCTGCAACAAGCCGGAATCAGTCACCACATCCGCTTCCGAGAGTGCTGCTAGGCACGAAGCTCAGTTTCCTACCTTTCGGATGGCCTCGGAGCGGGAGCGCGCGATGCGCCGCTCCTCGCCCTTGCGCTTCTTGCCAAGGACGTCGAACTTGCGGCGAGACCAGATGGCCTCGAAAGGGTTGCTCTGCTCCGCAGCCGCCGCGCTGCGCACCTTCATAGCAACTTTGGCTGGGGCGTTCTTTCCTTTCTTGTTGCCTTTGCTTTTCTTCTTCTCGGCGGCCGCCGCCATGGGCTTCGTCTTCGCCATGGCCGGCACGGAGTGAGAGCTGCTAGGGTATAGCGCAGGTTTGCCGGCGGGGGGCAGGAGCGTTACGCTTACACATTAGTGTATGGGCTGGGCCAAAAATATCGAGGGTGGCCTACCAATTTTTTCGTAGAGGCCAGCCCGTTATTGCTGAATCGTCACAGAGTCGGCCCGTTGTTTTTTCAATAAATAAATGTGTAATTTGAGCGATGTATTGAAATGTAAAATAGTAATAATAATAATACACCCAAAAAATTATTCATGCTTTCGAAATGAACCTAGGCATGCCAGATATTTTAGAAAGTGATTGTTGATCTAAAGTTAGGCAAAAGTGGTAGAATTTTAAACCCAAAACTAATTGTTGGACGATCATTTTTGTAAATATTTTTTGAAAGAACGTTAAAATAGTAATAATATAATGAAAAAATTAATTCATACAGAAGTAAATGAGATGGATTGGAGAAAACTTCTCATTATGCAAGTTCTCCGAGGGTGAGTGCTACATGAGTATTGTCTCTATTGATGATGAAACGAGGACGACGCAGCTAGTTTCTAATTAATTTGTCATGCCAAAGCATGCTAAGGTTTTGATGATTGTTTGTTCATCAAACTTACAGGATAACTACACTTTTGGTTTAGAAATGTTTGAACGTAGCAAGAAACAAGTTCAATAATATTCTCAAGATGGCTCTCCCATTTATCAACGATTGTAGAGAAAACCCTTTGACACCCGCTATGCTGCCATACGGAGTTTTGCACACGAACTCACACAATTGGCAAAAGGCATGTTGTTGCTTTTACAAGTTCCCCAAGTGTGAAAGTTTTGAATGCAATATAGCCGCGAGAGACAAAATACCGTAGAGACGGCATAACAATGACTCGTGACTACAAATAGTGCGGTGATTCACTTCATCAACTCGCCACTACAAATAAAGCTCGATTTATAGGTAGCCCAAGCACACCCACCCGCAGTCCATGAACTATAAAAGACAGAAAAACTAGTGTGACCCCTCCCTCCCAGCCCGCATCTCTCCCTCCCACCAGCTTGGCTCTCTCCATGCATGTCTACCTCCCACCCGGATCTCGCTTCCCTCCCTCACACCGTCGCCTCCCTCCCACCAACCTCGGCGGTGGCGCAGGTGCGGCAGGCGACGACCACTACCTTGACAGCGCGGCGGGCAACGGGTCGTGACCCCTCCTTCCGGTGCGCGGCGGCGGCCTCCTCTTTGGCACACGGCGTCGGCCACCTCTTTCACAAGGCGCGACGATGGCCTCCAACTTCGCAGCGACGGAGCTAGATCCGGCGGGCCCCTCCTTCCCGACGCGTGGCTGCATTCTCCTCCTTCGCGCTCGAGATCTAGCGGGTCGGATTCGGCAACGCGGGGCCGGAGCCGACAGCCCCCCCTTCCCGGCGCGTGGTGGCATCCTTCTCTCGGCGGCTCTAGAAACGGGCGGCAAGCGGCTGCCGGATTCGGCAAGCAACGGCGGCGACAGGATCTCGGCTGCCACCGGTGCAGAGGAGCTGGCCTCGGGGACGCGTGGTCCCATGTGGGCCTTTTTTTAGTAAACATTGTAGCGGCGGGTGGTATATCATGCTCGTCGCTATAGTATATTATTTTTAGGCTCGCAATCGTAGCTGCGGTAGTACACCCGTGGCTATAGAGCCTATTCAACCGTGGCTATAGTGGACTTTTTGTTATAATGGTTTTTCCGAGCATAGACACTAGGAATTTTCATATCAGATCAATATAACATGCAATTTATAGAAACCCTTTTTTACTACAATGAATAATGGGAATTGCCATAGAGTCAATCCGATCATCCAACTTTGTTCCAGCTGGATGAATATAAGACAACCAAGTGTTTAAAGTTTTCTCGATATCTAGTTTCTATAATAGCTTGATAATAGTCCGACCTATAACAATTCTCATGAATAACTCGAAGTTGAAGGGTTTAGGGGAAGATGAGGCATTCATTTTGCATGAGACTCCCTGCATAAGAAAGTGTGGGCATCTTCAAAAGAGTACCGCTGTAGGTCTAACCCGATTGTCCTACTCATGTACAACTTAAGCTATTATAGAAACTATATATCATTATTTGGAAATTTAAAACACTTGATTACCAAATATTCATCCAGTTAGAACAAAGTTAGACATTCGGGTTGACTCTACAAGCATTAAAAAACCGCTTAACATGGCATTTGGAAGGTTCATTGAAAGACGGCTTTTGAAGAAATGAGCTAAACTGAAACGCATACCAGAGGTGTTAGACTTTTGGAGAACATAATAATATATTAATATACTCCCTCCGTTTTGTTTTTCATGTCGTTCCGACCAAATAGATTAGCTTTCCACCAGTAGAAATCTCTTGTCTGAAAGAACATGAAATTCGGAATAGGAGTACTACAAAAACCAAAAGTTAAAAGTGAACGGTTAAAAGCCAACAACCATTTTCTTTTCTAAAATGCTTTCCTTGTAAAAGTTCAAACAAATAGGTCCTTAACATAGTACTATGTCATTTGTTTCTCCCCGCTCAGAAATGCTAATAATCGTATTAATAATTCAATGGCACACGATTACAATTAATCACAACTATGTCCAAAAAGCAGAATCCCCGGAAATCCTGCATGATAAACTGACAGTCTAGGAGCAAGTGAAGTAACCCCTGACCAGTACACTACTCCAGGTAGCAGCACTGTTCGCACACATGCTTGGTCATCGTGGCGTGTCGGCGTGTCCATATTCCATTTGGAGTATGTACCACGTTGCCAGGGAGCTCGTACTCGTGGAGGCCTACCAGCCGAGATCAATGCAAGCAAGCTGTCTGTACTTGGTCAAATTTCCACGGCCGCCCACAAGTCCACTACTGAGACTGAGAGGCGAGCTATCTTGACCCAGCTGGATCGAGTCAACCAAATTGGCTCTACCCAACCCTAGTGGCACACACTAGCACGCTCCATATCTCCTGCCCGTCTATTAAAAACCCGGAATAACACCGTCGCGTTCCACCAAGCGCAAGTGTCGAGCCAGATCGACACAAGATCAAGATGGCCGTGCGTGCCACCATAGTAGCAGCGCTGGTTTCCCTCCTGGCCGTGGCCGCCACGGCCGGCGCGGTCACCTTCAGCGCGAGCAACGCGGCGTCGAGCACGGCGGGCGGCAAACGGTTCGACCAGGCCGTCGGCGTCGCGTACGCGAGGAAGGTGCTCGCCGACGCCTCCGCCTTCGACTGGAAGGTCTTCAACCAGCGGAGCTCCGGCAGCCGCAAGCCCGTCGGCTCCGTCAGCCTCGTCGTCGAGCAGATGGACGGCGTGGCCTACACCAGCGGCAACGGCATCCACCTCAGCGCCAAGTACGTCGCCGGAGTGACCACCGACGTCAAGAGAGAGGTAATCACTGTTAATCTCGTTAATTAATTTAATAGAGCGGCTTAACAATTAATATGCGTGTGGTTAATGTTTCAGGTGACCGGAGTGCTTTACCACGAGGTGACGCACGTGTGGCAGTGGAACGGGCAGGGCCGGGCCAACGGCGGCCTCATCGAGGGCATCGCGGACTACGTGCGGCTCAAGGCCGGGTACGCGCCGGCGCACTGGGTGAAGCCGGGGCAAGGGGACAAGTGGGACCAGGGCTACGACGTCACGGCGAGGTTCCTGGACTACTGCGACTCCGTGAAACCGGGCTTCGTCGCGCTGCTCAACGCCAAGATGAAGGATGGCTACAGCGACGATTTCTTCGCCCAGATCACGGGGAAGAGCGTGCAGCGGCTGTGGCAGGACTATAAGGCCAAGTACCGAGCCTAATCAACGATAAGTGCCCCCGGCGGGGTCTGCAACTAAATAATAAGGTGGCTGTTGAGCTGCACTCAGAACACCACATCTGTTGCTTATTATCGTCGGTGATGAAATGTCATGTATTGACGTGTTTGTACTCTACTAATAAGGAAGAAATAAAATAAGGAGGACAATATGACGTTAATCCTTTCGAATTCGTGCCGCTTTCGTTGAGTACACGTGCAAGCAAAGGGTACACGTACGTCGTCTCTCCCTGTCCCGATCCAAGCTGCCACCGTTCGCCCCGTCTCACCGCCGATCCGCGCCATGCCAAACCACGCCGTCCACAGCGCCTTTCAATGCTCCGGTCACTTCACCCTATCATGTCTACGTTTTTTTTAACTAGATGACATGACCCGCACAGTTAAGCAGGCTAGACGTATATTAAAATAATTTCTTGTACCTGGTGGCTTATGCAATTTAATCTATCATATATGAGAGAAAGAATTGGCAAATTAGCTACTCCTGTCATTTTCTTTCCAAATTAGTACAACAATCTTATCTTATGCCAAGCTGTTTTCTTCTTACAAAAAAAAGGGAAGCTATTTTTACTGCAATCAAACAATAATGTATGTATATCAACCTGCTAAATGTAATCAGGTATATTTTCAATGGTTAAATGTATATACATTCTGGGTTGCACAACTAAATATACTTCATATCAAATTTATGGTGGAAGAGTAGATTTAAACCAAATAGTATACCAACAGCTAGTGCTAGCAAGTAAAAATGCCACGTTGTTGTATACCGACATAAAGTTAACTTTAATGTGATTATCTTTGTTGCTGTTATTTTCTGCTTGTTAGCAAAACATTGTGGCTTTTCTTTACGTTATTTCACTTAATGAGTCAATCTAGACACTATTAGGCTCCGTTTGGATGTAGATATTGAAGGCCTTGGAACTGAATTGAGTTGGATGCCAAATCAGCCACGGTATTGAAATTAGACTCAATTCAAATTCTGTTGTTTGGATGGCTACTGCATTGCCTTTTGGAATTAAGGGGACCAGGTCCAATTCAATACATGTTTGGATGTACAAAGAATGGAATTGAAATTTGGTCACATGCTATGCTTCATAATCATAACTCCATCTTCACCACCGGAGTTGAGGAAGAAGTGGTTGGGGCCTACCGGACTTGAGGAAGAAGATGAAAATGGAGCTCCTGACCTTGCCCATGTAGGAGGAGAGGTGGGAGATGAAGAGGACCAGGAAGGGAGAGACCCATCCTTGTCGTGGAGCTCGCCGGTGGAGCAAGGCAGGGAGGGGCGCTGCTTGCCGGCGGAGCAAGACAGGGAAGGGTGCATCTTGGCGATGGAGGGAGGCATGGCGGGGTGCATGCTGCTCACCGGCGAATTGAGGCAGGTAGGGGCGCAACCAGGTGGTGGATGAGAGGCATGGAGCACGTTGCAGCCTGGAGCTCGGAGCTCGGAGAGAGAGAGAGAGAGAGAGAGAGAGAGAGAGAGAGAGAGAGAGCATGAGGCGTAAATACACGATTCTAGCCAATACGAGGGGGAGGGCTTGATATTGAGGATGAGTGAGGGAGAGTGGAATGAATATCAGTTGGTATTGGGCTTCATTTCCAATTCCGAATTCTATGCTATCCAAACAGCCAATATTAGGAGTTACAAATGCCAACTCTGAATTCTAGGGCTCAATATCTACATCCAAACACAGTGTTAAGGACTTTTACTTTGTAGCATCTCAATCGCAAGTGCACGGTTGTATCCGTCCATATATACCTGAGCTTTCAGCTTTGATCTGCCTGTCGGGCAACTGGTCGTGACGTGCATATGCCTTCCACATCCATCGTTTGTGTCTTGTAATGCCCCGTTTTCTTTCTTTGCCCATGTATATACTTGCCTCATATGCTTGCCTTTGAGCTCCGGCCAAGATTCAATCGAGGGACTGGTGGAGGCTTTGTTGGTATCGATAGTAGGGGAAGGGGGTACGGGAAGATGACATCGTTTTTTTCTCTAAATTCTGATGGTCGTTGCAAGATTGTGTTCTACGGTGGAGGCCTACCATGTGAATTGTGTAGAAGATGCCACCGCCAGGGATCCGTGGAGAGATCGGTTTATGGGAATTCCTATCCACACCACCTCCATTGCACATCAGATTGTTTCCACATCCGACTACCCAAGATGATGAATGGAGTCCATGGGAATCAGGATCTGGGGCTGGTCGTGCGTCCATGGCAAAATCTGCGGCACCAATGGCGAGTAGCGAGGGAGGCATCAAGTTTCAGTGCCACCAAACAAAGTATCCATCCATGGGGAACAAATAGGTCTAGCACACGACGCCATGAGTGACAATATACTTGAGAGGTTGAAAGAGGCGTATCAGGCTGCCTTGCGCCCTTGCCTTGTATTATGTGAGAAAAAACTGTAACGTGAGAATAGGTTGTTGATCAGCGATAGATATTGACTCGAGACTGATTTTGCGGCCAGATGTTTTGCTTTTTTCTCAAAATTTAGTGGTTATTTGTCTTTTTTTTCAAGCCGCCATGGTGGGAGAGTCATCTCCTTTTATTAATAAATAGATGCTTATACATTTTTTAATGCTTCTATATTTTTAATGCTTGTATATTTTTTTAATGCTTCTATATAAATTTACTCGACATGTCAATATTTTGCAATATTTTTATAGAAGGGTTAAATAGATCTAACATTACTGTAAATGTAATAACACTTCCTAGCACTCTGAATGTCAGTTAAGGCTGGAGTGAAACTCAACAAAAAGCAGTTGATGGAGCTATTGCTCCTGTTGTTGCATAAGCAGTTGATGGAGGTACTGCCTTTGCTTTAGCCTTTTTCACAATCTTCCTGGTCCTAACTTGTTTCAAAACCTCCGTCTTCCTAAATTCCGCAATTGTTGCCTTTGTCATGTCGTCTCGTCCGAACAAGTTCTCAACTCCGGCAGCACCAAATTTTTGGTGGTCCCTTTCGAAACAAGCTTAACAATCAATGATAGAAGTCCGGTATCACTAGCAGAAAAGAAGATTGTAGCCAAGTCAAGCGTGTTTCAAACCAGTATAACAAAACATGCAAGCATGTGCAACCGATAGAACACAACTTCTCTCCCATAGTGTTCCCAAATTGTTGCTCCATTTCCTCTAACATCATTGCACCATTTGCCCACCAATCATGTCGAGCAATGAACTCTATCTTCTGCTTGAGCAAGTAACAACCACCCTGTATGCAATATTTGATTCAAATCTACATCGACATTCAAATAAAACAAACAATATTAGTTACAAGAGCTACTCAAATATGACAAAGCAGAAAACTAACACAAGAAAATTACTCATCCTGGAGGAACCTCAAACTCAAACATGTTGACACCGACATCTGCAGACATTGGCAACTTTCTCATTCGCAATCCGAACGTAATCGATTGTTGCCTCCGGTGCTTGCATGACTTGCACAACTTCTTGTTGAGGCACTTGCATAGCTTCTTGTTGAGGCACTTGCACGTCTTGTTCTTGAGCTGCTTCAACTTGCTTAGCATCACGTGCCACTTTCGCCTTTTTCGAGCTTAGTATCTAAATACACTTCTTCTTCATATCCTTGACATCACACTCGACTCTTCAACTTTGCCCAACATTTTTTCCTCTCGCTTTTCATCCTTAGCTTTGAGATAGCCTTTCGGGAAGATTTTGGCAAGGAGTGCATTACCTTATTCTCACTATATTGCATCAACGAGTGAGTAACGATGGATATTACCCTAAGGGACGACAAAATCTTTTGACTCCTTGTCATAGCCTTCAAAAGCAACTTCTTTGTCTTCGCCACATCTTGGCTCCCTACGCCTAAACTCAACCTCAAGCTCTTCCAATAACATAACACCTAGGGCCCACCATTCATATTGCCCAATCATAGCTCCATCTCCATCTTGTGTGCTTAGAATGGTTCTATATGCACACTCGGGGATCAAAACTGTAAGAAAAAGTGAGTTCAAATGAAAAAAAATCAGTTCTATAGAAATCCATAATCAATATAATTTTCTAGACACCAATGAACATGAGCATGTCAAAATTAAGTTAAATAGCCTACAATCTGGTCCTGCAAGATTTTCAATATAATTGGAGGTCAACAAAATTTTCTAGACACTAATGAACAGGGGCATGTTAAAGTTAAGTTAAATAGCCTACAATCTGGTCCTACAAGATTTTCAATATAATTGGAGGTCTACAAGATTTTCAACATAATTTTTTGGACACTCTCACAAAAATGAGGATTTGCCCACAACACACTATCAAAATCGAATTCGTCCGAGACATTATGATTCTCGTGGATATTGTCCGAGACAGACCGCATGCATTAAAATATTATTTTTGAGATTTGAAGTTAGCAAAATGACCATTCTACCTCTCTCTCCTCCCTCCCTCCCTCCCTCCCTCCCTCTCTCTCTCTCTCTCTCTCTCTCTCTCTCTCTCTCTCTCTCTCTCTCTCTCTCTCTCTCCCTAGCCACCCAAGCCCGCCATATCCTTCCTCCCGCCGGCTCACCATCGCCTCCACCCTCTCGGTCGACGTGATGCCGCCTTCTTCCTCCTGATCGGTGTAGTGCCGCTTGTCCACCACCTCCCTTCGATCACACCGCCGCTCCCTCTTGGATGTGTCGTCTCCACCACTTCCTAGCGGCGCCACACCACTCCACCTCCTCCCGGCCACCGGATCTAGCCGAGGGGTGGGTAGATCCAGCCAAGCGCGGCAGCCGCGATGACCTGGCTGCCTGCTCGACGTGCCATCGCCCGACCGGTGTGTGACCCCCTCCGCCTGCTCCCTTATGCCGGCGAGATCCACCTCCGGCAGCTAAGAGGTGTGGCGGCCAAGTGGGGGAGAGCTTGGAGCTGCTCGAAGGCAGCGCGATTGTGGTGGGCCTAGGTCGCGGCGGGCAACGGAGCAGCCCCACCGGGTGCAGGTTGCCGCAGCTAGGCGCGAGTCGGCGTGGCCGCGAGCAGACATTCTTGGTAGTGTGACCTCTAGCGGGCGAGAGCGGCGGCGCCGCCGTATGTAGATGGGCACCGATGGGAGGCTGCGTGTTGTTGGCCATGGCGAGTTGACGCTCGAGGGAGAGGGAGGAAGAAGAATGAGAGGGGAGAGACTGACAAGCGGGACCCACCTAATGAGGGGCATACAATGTCTTTTACGTTAATTTATCTCTCATATTCCACGTAGAAATAATATTTTGCCTACAGTGTGTCTCGGACAATATCCACAAAATCGTAGTGTGACATAGACGAATTCGATTTTGACAGTTGTTGTGGGCGAATTCGCATTTTGTCGGTGTCCTCGAAACAATTTTGCCAAAGAACTAACATCTATTTAACTTAAATTTCTGGACAACCATATAGCCTACAATCTGGTTATACAAAAACAATATGTCACCACAGGAACAACAATATGCATCCTCCTAAGGAAACTAGCCACTATTTTCGACCGTTTCAGAGGAAAATACACATCAATTCAGACATCTTGGACATCAATTCAGAGATAAATTCACATTAATTCAAAGATAAATTCAAATCAAGCACCGACCCCCAAGGACATTCTACAATTGACGACAGCTTATTTTTTTCGAACAACCCTATTCATACAAGTCGACAGGATTGTCCTCGGAGGTGTAGACAAAGGGCATCTCCATATCTCGTCGACAACGTCGGGCTGGCTACGGTGCGCTGCGTGAGGACGACGACGTTCGCGGTGGCGATGATAATGCGTGCGTTTTTTATATCGGCCTCATCCAACGGCGTTGTCCTAGGGCCTTACGTCATGTTTGGCGTGTACGGATAGGCAACACGCACCACGGTCGTCGATTCCTATCTTACTCCCTCCGTCTAGAAATGTAAGGATTTGTTGACTTTCGGACCTTCCATTTGACCATTCGTCTTATTCAAAATATTTGTGCAAATGTTAAAATAAAGAAGTCATACTTAAAATATAACTAAAAATAAATTAAATTATAACAAAATAAATACATATTTTATAATTTTTTTAAATAAGACGAGTGGTCAAACATGATATCCGGAAGTCAACAAATGCTTACATTTCTGGACGGAGGTAGTACTTCACATTGGCGTGAACATCACGTATCTCTTGATGTTGGGTGCGGGTACATCTTCTCAAGATGAAAAACGAGAGTTGAAAAAGTCAAAACCCCTCTAGAAACATCGGTTTTTCTATCTGCCTCTTATCCACTAATCCTTACAATAGGGGTTCCAGGGTACATGGTGTTAATCACTAATCCTTATAATGTGGGTTCCAGGGTATAGGGCGTTAATCACTAATGCTTACAATGTGGGTTCGAGGGTACAGGGTGTTAATTATATGTGGGTGAAAAGGGTTTTTAAAATAACTCACTCCTTGTAAGATAGATTTTGTCATCCTGTTTCTCTTTTGGGTTCGGAAACTGATCTCCTCTTCGAGTTTGGATCGAAAATAGCAACACACGAAGGCCAATTTATTTTGATCTGCTAGTTGATCGATCTGTTGTTCCCGTTTCTTGCAATCGACGTATTCTGATCGGGTCTAACACTTGGCTCCGACATGCTTTATTTAAGTCCCGAAGTCGCATCAAAGTAGACAAAGCAAGACGATCGCCTGATCACCAAAAAAAGAATAGTCTGTGCGGACGACATGGGTGTCGCGGGGAGCCCTAATAAGAAGATGAAGAGCACCTCTGCCTCTTCCCTGCCAGAGGAGCTCGTCGAGGAAATCCTCTTACGCCTACCGGCCAAGTCGCTCTGCCGCTTCCAATGCGTGTCGCGGCCGTTCCACTCCACGATCACATCGCGTGCGTTCCAGGACACCCACTTGGAGCGGAACAGGGGCAAGCTGAAGCTTTTCGTCAGGCCACCCACCAGGTTTCTAGCGCCCTTGTACGCCTGGCAGCCCGGCGGCCGTGTCGAGAAGATACTGAACACCAGTCATCTGCCACAAGGTTCAGTCTTTCCGGTCACCAAATCTTGCCGTGGCCTTGTTCTCCTGAGCTGCCTCGAGTACCAGACGCACACCGTCTGGAACCCTTCAACCGGTGAGGCAATGACTCTGCCTGACAGAATACCGCCGGGAGCAGTCTGCAGCTACCTATCCAGATCTCCACGGTACTGGCTCGTCTCCTATGGATTAGGTTACTGCTCGGCGACTCGACGGCACAAGGTAGTGCGCATCTATTGTCCTCGTGGATCCTTCACCTGCTTGTGCGAGGTCTTCGTCCTCAACGAGTCCACGTGGTGGAGGTCTGTCGCCACCACACCAAAGCTCAGGCACTTCTGGCCCCAGGAAAGTTTCCGGCAAGGGGCCGTGTTCTGCGACGGAAATCTGCATTTCCTCCGTGATTATGGTGACATCATCACATTCAACGTCACAGACGAGACTTTCGGCTCGTTGAAGGGCCCATCCGTTCCGTTTAATAACTTTGAGCTGACGGAGTTGGGCGGCCACCTGTGTGCTTACACTTGTACTGGCCAGCGGCCGTCTAAACGCCCCTTCGAAATCTGGCTGCTGAGAGATTACTGTGAGGCTTCTGCCAACTGGGAGAAGATTTGTTCCTTTGGTTGGAAGACCATGCACCAGCGCGCCGCACTTGACAAGTCATCCTGGATCGCACCGCTTGACGTGTGCTACGACAACAGTGGTCGCGGAAAGATAATATTCGGCACAGGATCCTGCCATGCGTTCGTCCTAGACCCTAGCACCGGTGTTGCCGAGACCCTATTCTCACCGGGCGATGACACAGCCACCGTCGGCAAGAATGGCAACGATCAACTCCCCACCATGGGACTGTTTGAGGAGAGCCTCGCATCTGTGCACAACAGGAGTAAAAACACCGTATCCTCATCGTCTCCGTCAATGCAAGCCTGGTCGGAGGTCCTCTCGCGCCTTCCGGCGCGCACGGTTCGAGGGCTCAGCCGGGTGTGCAAGGGCTGGAGAGCCTTGATCAGGAACGACAAGACCTTTGTGGCGTCTCATCTGAGCTGCGCAAACTTCAACAAAAGTCCTCAGGTGATGTTCGTTGACGGGACGGCCTATGGGTTCGAGGGCGTGGAGTATTTCATCCAGAGACCGGACGCGACACCACCCTTGATCGAGGATCGCTTGAGAGTTGTCTGTTCCAACCCTTGCCATGGGCTCAATACAGTGAGCTTCGGTGACTACGATTTCGTCTGCAATCCAGTCACGGGTTATTCAAAGGTCCTACCACTTAACGGTAGCACGGACAGAAAAGAATCACTGAATGACGCCTTCACGAAAGCATCATGGCAATACAATGGAGCAGACTTTTTTGCCGGTCGTCTTGGCCTTGGGTACGATCTGGAGAGGTCAAGACATGTCTTGGTGCGCCTCGCATACAAAGAGTGGAACTTGACGACACAGGCTTATGAGCTCCTGTGTAAGATGCGGTACATCGATGACATGTTTTGGGACGAGATAGACCCTCCACCAAGACCGGTAGCAAACATGCCTCCCGCCTACGTGAATGGTAAGCTTTACTGGATGGCAGATACTAATTTCAGCAAACTATCCCCGTGCTTGGAAATCATCGTGCTCGATATTAGAGCACGCATATTTGGGGTCTTTCAAGGGCCACCGTGCAACACGGACCGTGTCTCTGTCATTGAGCTCCAAGACCAGCTATGCGTGACAAGATTGCACCAGAACACTAATGCCATGGAGATATGGCAAATGAGGGACGATCTCTTGTGGTCCATCAAATACCATATAGAGCTCGGAAGATTCTCGCCGGAGCATTTGCCAGAGCTTGCGACACCCCTGGCAGTAGATCCCAAGGACGGAAGGATCCTGCTGAGCACGGGGAGGGCGTTTGGCTATTATGACCCCAAGACAACGGAGGTGCAGACGATCGTCCATTTAGGAAAGCACGTCAAAGGCAAAAAGTTCGTCTTGATTGTGTACAAAGAAAGTCTGGTTTGGCCACGTGATCCGATCTTTTCTAAGAGCCCATACGAGGTTGTTTCTGGATACTAAGTACCAAACTGCCTAACTAGTCGTTCAAATGCAAAAGGTATCGTGATATTATAAGCCTATCAAGGTTGTAGATAATTATCATAATTTTGTATGGCGGTATGATGATTTTCTGTTTAAGAAAGCTGCTTGCGGCATATATAGCACCTTCGAGAGCTCGTGCAGGCGTTCCTCCTCCACTGCGCCAACAATTTCCTCGCCGCAGCCCGCATGGACGACGCTAGCTGTAGTCGCCCTGCCTCCTCCGGGGACCCTACCAACTCGCTCCGCCTCTGCTCTCACCCCGTCGCCGTCTTATCCTGTGACGAAGACCGCGGCAACGAGCACTGCCTCCTCGATCGATCGTCATTCCAGAAAAGTGATATTTAATGTTCCTGGCCAACACAGCAAGCCGGATTAAAATTACTCCACAATTTTAAATGTTAGGTCAACTTTAGTGGAGATTCCATATTTTAAATGTTATTTCCAATTCAATCTATTTCCTTTAATCTTTAAAAATGTTCACCCCTGCTTCATTATTCCAACTAAGTCATTTAACAGTTCGATCGAGTTTAGAGAAGATTCAACATTTTGAATGCCATAATTGCTTACCACAACATTATTCCTTAAATTGTTTAAGAAAATGTTTGGTCATTGGTTGAATACAATTGAGATACATTTTAAAAATAACTATCCGTTGGAGCATCATCTTTTTTTGGGCTATATTGCTTAGTACAAACGATATTCTTTTTAATAATTCTTCAATTAAATCTTTTCTCCTCTCTAAAGACGTTGTAGTCGAGGAACCGAACCCTCTACTTCCTTGTACTAAATGTATTGTTAACAACGCTTGCAACAGGGATAGTAGTATTGTAGTAGGTCATCTTGCTCGAAAGATGATTTCATATACTCCTTTGTCTTTCAGCTTATGATTTACCTTAGACTCTATTAATTTGTGTCTATATTGTTATGAATGGCAGATATTTTGCTGGGGTATTCTATTGGAAATCACATGTAAACATTAGAACATCAACACTTTCAAACTGAATGAAATTGATGGAAAACATTTTGTATCACGAATAATGATGGAGTAATAGGCATATAATAAAGGATACAGACAGGTTGGAATGAGATAGTTCATGTAATTTCGTAAGTAGTATCTTAACTCGACAACAATTAGGAAGCAAATACAAATCAATATTTTGCTAAAATAGGGCTTTAATTTTTCTTCAATGTATTGGCATGTGGATTTCTTAATCCACATATATATTATAGTAATAAAAAAACTTATTGTTATTGTAAATATTTTAATGTCACTATCTTAGTGAGTTACATTGCAGTTTGTAATTTAGTAGTACTACATTTGGAATTAACTAATTGCCATATGCATTTTAGCTTTTGTGTGTGTATGGAATAATGAGATGCACGCATGATTGTTTGTAATTTAGTATTGTACCAGGGCTTTGATTGTTGACACTTGTCACAATCTGCATTCTTTCCCTCTCTACATGCCGAATATCTTTGATATGTGTTACCCGAAGTAATCGTTAGTCATAAAGAAGTGACTCGTGCAACCTGAACCATGTAATCGCGCATGCCGCACTGCATATGCTTGTTAGTGAATATAGTGTTTATAGTTCAACTAAACCCATTTTACTCGCCATGCATGCACATATGTTATCGCATGCACCGGACCTCTAACTGACTCATGTAATATGCGGATGGTTATCCACCCCCTGTGAAACTCTGTACTGCCTATTTTATAGGCCTGATCAGTAGATACGCGCTCAACGGATGCTCTTGGAGGGGTCCACGAGGGTCGAGGTCGAGCAGCTCACCAGCCGTTGACGGCGGCGGCAACGGTGGATGGCGGTGACCACAGCGACGGCGTCCACGCGCGAAGAAGAAGAGACAACGACTGGATTAGCGACCAGAGATGAGGCACTTGACAAGGATTACGGGAAGGAGACGAACTAGGGAGGAATCGCACCGATGAGGACGAACGACGATGAACTCGGCGGCGGTCGGAAACTTCGACAACAACGCTCATCTTCGACTTTGCGCCAAATGAAATCCACGAGCACCATCAAGCTCGGTGCAACACGGAGAACACTTGGGTGGTGATGGTTCTTGACGATGACCAATTCCTCTACCGGCAGCCATGGTGAGCGTGGCCGGGCGGCGGCTAGGGTTTGGCGGGTTAGGATGCTTGGCGGTGCGGGGGAGGGGCGCGGATGGATACGACGACTCCACGTGTTATCTAGGAGAGGCTCGGAGCAGGTGGATGAGGGTTTGTAGGGCGGCAAGAGGGGATGATGCTGTTATGAATAGCACTTGTATTCATTATGTAGGCACTAGGCCTGAATATATATATGTACAGGTGTGGGTAATTATACAGAAAGCCACTTATACAATGGGGAAATTACAAAAGTACATATACATCTAACAACCCCCATCAAACTCAGGGTGGATCAAGAACAATGAGTTTGGAGAGATAAAATATGTGTCGGCCTCCGGTCTGCGCCTTTGTAAACAAATCAGCCAACTGAATCTCCGAAGGCACATACTGAGGAGCAACAATACCATCATGTACCTGTGCTCGTGTATAAAAAGCATCAACACCAACATGCTTACTAAGCTCATGCTTCACCGGATCACGAGCCATGCTAATAACACTTGTACTGTAAGACAAAAGAGGAGTCGGCATAGAAACAGAAACACCAAAATCCTCAAGCAACCACCATAACCAAGTAATCTCCGTTGTCACAAAAGTCATAGCATGCAACTTAGCCTCTCGCACTCGAACGAGAAACTGTTGTCTGCTTCTTAGTTTTCCAAGAAATGAGAGAACCACCAAGAAACACACAAAAGGCAGAAAGAGATCAACGATCGGAGGAATCACTAGCCCAAGTGGCATCACAATATGCTCGAAGTTGTAAAGAGCTAGAGCGTGGGAAAAACAAATGATGAGATACAGTCCCACGAAGATAACGGAGGACACGAAGCAAGTGAGTATAGTGGAGGTGGGTGGGAGCTGAAACAAACTAACTCAAAATATGTACATAATATCATTAGCCTTGATTAATCATAAAAAAATGAAAGTGTATGTGCTGTTTTTCGTTTTTCAAAGTTTAGGGGCAAATAAGGGATGTTGACCTAAAGGATATTCTTGTCTACAAGGGAAAAGATAACAGCAAAAATCTGTAAAAGGAAAAATAAGGGATAGAAAGTTAAAATCTGGGTATGAGAGGGAAGTCAGCATTGTCGGGAACAAATAAGGGATGAATTCTCGGAACAGGGGATATAAGTAATTTGCTCGAAAGAAATTAACAGGAGGGACTTAGCAGCTCAGTCACTCAATTTACTTCACCTTTTAGTTGACATTGTGACATCTACAAAGAAATACCGCAATAGATAAAAATTTATTACAAAAAAGTAATTGTTAAAATATTCATATATCAACTTAATGGTACAATGAGAAACTAACAAAAAGTGTCATAATTATTAATTAAAACATTTAAAATATCTATCGTTATACCCAAAAAAACATGATCGCGACGGATAAGAAAATTTCAGGCTACAAAAACTTTGCAAACATTAAGAAACATTAGACCCTATCTTTTATAACAAAAAGCCATTTAAAGATATTGAGTACATTTAAAATTATGTGTATAGGTCTTGGGCCAAATTTATTGGTATTCGTCATTCCTTTTCATTTAGCGACCATAAATTATAATCTCTCAAGCTAAGAGAGAAAATGGAGACGGCTGTAGGTACACACCACACATACTGCATTCGGGGGTAATTTTCAGGAGCACGAGTAGGAGGAAAAACATTCATGGACAAAAATCAAATACTAGTACAGGCACAAGTACTTTACTAAAAGGAATCATCCATTCACGTATGGATGAAAGACATTATTTTGTGTTTAGGATACGAGCAGGTAGGATCAATATGGTTCATATAACTTACTAGATGATAATTTAGCAAAAGAACAATTAGGAAACAAATACAAGACAATATTTTTACTAAATATGAGTTGGATTTTTCTACACTGTGTTAAAGGTTTTTATATATCTAATATTTATCAGGATATAACAATCCCAATATAATGTGTAAGAGAAACTTCCTAGATCCATAGAACCTTATCATAAACGGCTTCGACAAGAGATTATATTCGTTCATTGAGCAAAATGGTACAAATAATCAGATACATTTGAACCGCAATTTCAAAGGTAATAACTACTATGTCGTCCCAAATCATGATCTTCAAAAACTCAGATTTGGTTTATTATTCTGGTTAAGCTAATTTACGTTTATGAATCTGAAATTGTCAAGTGTTTGTGTGCATTCTCTCAACTAGATATCTGAATGGCGCTTGTGGAATGCTTATGTATTATTTATAAAATCTACTGGTTGCTGAGGCCGCTTGTTAAAAGGAAACACCCCACTCCACCAACCTAGCATGACAAATATCTTGATATGCGTTGCCCAAAGCAATCGCCCATTCATTGTTTGCATATCTCGTTGGTGGCCCTAAGGGTTTGTTTGGAACGAAGGAATGAAAACAAAGGAATAGGAAAAAATGCAGGAACAAGAAAAACATAGGAATTCAAAAAGTGAGAAAACTACAGGAATCGAAAATAGAGGAATGGAAAACTTAAGACGTTTGGAATGTAGGAATAGAAACACAGGAATTAAAATATTAATATAAAAAATAAAATGTTTAGAAGTTTTATTATTATTATTTAATGCACTTAAATCAACTTAGTATACCATTCAGTTCATGAGTATGTCATTTTTGTATGATATTTGCTAACCCCAAAGTGTTTAGTACATTACCTCACAATGATTTGTTATTTTTATTTGGAGATTGAAATTTTCTCAACAGAAGTTACGAGTGTTATTTTAGTGTTCCTTTTGTGAGTTTGAAGAAAGAAATGAGTAGTGGCTACTTTCGCTCAACTTGAAGCTTGATTAGCGTACGAAAGCTGTGTGAGATGCGACAGGAAATATTCCATGAGTTCTGAGCTCATTTTTTCGTTCCTGTAAAAAGTACAGGTCCATTTCTCTTTCCGGAGGAAAGGATTTAACTTTTCCAAACGTCTTCAGCAATTCCTTTCCACAGGAATGATTCCTTAATTTTTTTGCTCCGCTTTTCCCTTGTCCCAAACGGGCCCTTATTTGTCGAAAGCCGCCAGCAGAAGGGTGCCACGAGCAACACAACAAAAGCATGATAGAGCTGCACATGTATAACACCATGTCGATCGGCATTCCGTTTCCCTAGTCTTGTCGCTTGTGAATGAACAAACTAAACGAAAGATATATGACAATCTGCTAGGAAAAGTTGCTAAAGGAAAAAACAGCTGCGGACGGCAGTGTACAAGGAGCTAGGTTGGTGCTGCCGAGCTCGGGCAATAATGCCGCGTAACAAAATATTGCATTTTTTCCAAGTTGTAAACACGACAAAATGGCGTCTTCGAAATCCCAAGTAGAAAATACGCCGGCCGACATAGGCTCAGTTTCCCACCATTTTTGTGTCCCGCCTACATATAAATTTGAACCACACGTCCACTCTCAAATCACGTGTGCAGGTTATTGCAGCCAGGCGCGTTGAGATGAAGTTTGCCGTGGCGGCGGTCGCCGTCCTCCTAGCCGTTGCTTCTTCGCCACGGCAAGGGCCGTCACGTTCGACGTGGCAAACAACGCGACGGCGACCCTGGGCGGCGAGCGCTTCGACCGGGAGTACGGCCTGGACTACGCGGGGCAGGTCCTCTCCGAGGCCGCCTTCTTCACCTGGGGCGTCTTCAACCAGACGAGCCCCGCCGACCGCCGGCCCGTGGACCACGTAAGCTTCCTGGTGACCGACGCGGACGGCGCCGCCTACACCGACGGCAGCACCATCGTGCTCAACGCCGGCTACGTCAACAACTACACCGGCGGCGACGTCAGGACAGAGGTACGGTGACCTGGTCAAAACACTGTTCACGCCCCGGCGTGCGTGTGTGTGGTCTCTTCATTTCGTGGCGTGCGTGCGGACTTGGCGTGTGTGCAGGTGACCGGCGTGCTGTACCACGAGACGGTGCACGTGTGGCAGTGGGGGCTGCAGGACTACGACGCGCACTGGTGGGTGTTCGAGGGCATCGCCGACTTCGTGCGCCTCAAAGCCGGGTACGCGCCGGCGCACTGGGTGAAGCCCGGGCAGGGGAGCAGCTGGGACAAGGGCTACGACGTCACGGCCTGGTTCCTCGACTACTGCGACTCGCTCAGCCCCGGGTTCGTCGCCGTGCTCAACGCCAAGCTCAAGAATGGGTACAGCGACGACTACTTCGTGCAGATTCTGGGCAAGTGCGTGCAGGAGCTCTGGCTCGAGTACAAGGCCAAGTATGGGTGCTAGATTGTTCCATCCATGGAGCTATGCGCCGAATCGCTTCTGCTCATTGAGTTCACAGGCCTGAGGTTCCTGCGTAACACGGCTGTATGGATATACTAGACGGCTATACTATATATCATGTGACGACCGCATTTCTGTTTATCAACATTTTTCTTTCGGACAATGATATAACTTCACACTTGCCATGCATGCATTGTTATTGGGTACTCTGTCACTTGCCTAGCTGCAGTAGTCCAGCCACTGCGGTTAAGTCAGACCCGCGAGTTTTATCAGCTAACCAAATGTCACCGTGCCATGTTGCCACCATAACCAAATGACCAAAATGTAAAAAGGTGAATGATTGGGGCTGAACTACACAGTTAGAGATAAGCTCATACTGTGTATTAGTGACATCAAGGAGACAAATGGAATATAACCAACAACGTAAAACAGCACAGATGTGCAGGATCATGTGCAAATCAAATACGGTCCTCCAGGACTGGATGGAGGAATGGTTGTAGCAAATCTTGCTAAACATATGGCAAGCTGTACATCCGAGTTATCAGCCCAGGGCAGGCACTGAATCAATCAGCCAAGGCCAGGAAGTACAATCTGTTTACACGTTGTCCGGCCAAAATTCCCTAAAGAAAGCAATCTCAAATTCCTTCTCTTGCAAACGCTTCTCTTCTTCTTGCAACTTCCGTATCCTCTTTGCAGCTAATTTTGCCCTTCTCTTTGTTGGCATGTCTTGCTGCAACGGTGACACGAAAGGTTCAGTTAGAAGACCTTCGCCCAATATAATGACAAAGGAATGTAGCTACTTCAAATTGAAGCGTACAGCAGTGAAACATATTAAATATCTATAGAAAATAACCTTTCTGAGCTACAAACAGAACAGTCATTATTCAGAAAGTCAAAGAAATAGTTAGGTTGGCAATATTATGGAGTAGAACAAGAAATGAATGCAATGGTAATAAGAAAAGAATGGACACATCAGAAGAATCACATACTTGATTTACCTTTGGCTTTTTGGGATCTTTTTCAACATCATCCTCAACCTTGGGCTTTGGATTTGCTTTAGGTTCTTTAGAGCCCAAACCACGCTTGTTGTTCTTAACACGAGTCTCTACAGGTTCCAACCTTCCCTGTTCCACAAACAGATGAGACGAATGAGTACACCAACAAGGCAACAAACAGCACAGAACAATAGGTAAATCTACACTGGCTTTGGCAAGTATCATGTAATCAGAATTTGTTACTACTTCTGATAAGAAAATCGGTGGAAGTACGTACGATCATTAAAAGGAAACTTTAAATCAAACTAAAAAATAAGATATTGCAGCTCCATTTTGGGAACTATGAAACTACTTGACCTTAGCCAGACCCTTCTGAACTGTTGGAGTTACCGACTACTGGAATGAACTAAGTTACAAAGTTCATGTAAAAATCATTCTTATTACAGCAGCCATAACCTAGAATCATATTTCTGCATCCCCTTTACCCACACACCTTATCTAGCCTCCGCCCGAAGATGGGGATAATCCCCACGGGGGAAAGACCATCATCCCCGCCCCGTTAAGCTTCGCCAGATCCCCGTTCCCCGCCCCGTTATGCTATCGGGGAAAATCAGTCCCCATCCCCATCCCCGCCGGATCCCCATTCCCCATCGGGGCCCCGCGGGGAGGAGGCGGTGCTGGCGGCGGCGCGCGCTGAGATGGGGAGGGTGGGAGGCGGTGCTGGCGGCGATGCGCGCTGAGTGGAGAGGGAGGGGACGCGCGCTGACCGCTGAGCATGGAGACGCGGCGCGCGCCGAGAGGGGAGGCGGTGCTCGGGCTGCCGGCGGTGGCGGCGCGCGCCGAGAGGGCAAGGGAGGCGGTGCTGGGCTGTTGGCGCCGGGCGGCGCGCCCTGAGATGGGGATTGGGGGGAGGCGGACCGAGAGGTGAGAGGGTGGGTTGAGGACTAGGGTTGCGGGTTGGGGTGCGGCTGGGGTTGGGGACTTGGGGTTGGGGGCTAGGGTTTCATCGATTCACTCTGATTTTATATAGCATGGGCTTGGGCTACAATTGTGTAGATAGGCTATATTATTTCGGGTCCCCATCGGATCCCCGCGGGGTAAATTGGATCCCCATCCCCGCCCGCTTCTTATCGGATCCCCGCCCCGTTAGCCCCGCGGGGCAAATCTGTCCCCCATCCCCGCTTCAAGCGGAGCGGGCTCCACGGAGCCCCGTCCCCGCGGGGAAATCTTCGGGCGGAATCTAGCCTAAATGAATCACAATCACAATTCAACCCTAAATGTATCAAGAGATAATTAACATTACATAAACACACGGAATCAAGCATCAGGCTGCAAATTACCATTCCAGTTACATCCAATCAGCTAAAATCGATCAGAATCGAATTTTGGGCGAAATGAAAACATGAAATTGTAACATGGGAGGAAGCTAAAATCGAGTCACAAACCTGTTCCTGCGCTCCGAGGCCGGTGCCCTCCTTCCACCCAGACTTCTTCAGCAGCTGCAGCAAATTCGAGCAACGAATCAAACCCTAAGCAACCTTGGAGGAGGGATCACAAATGGATCCACCGCGCAGGAGATGGGCAGGCGTACGGACCTGGAAACCTATGTTGGAGGACCCGATGGTGGCCATCTTGACCCCTCCCTCCCCTTTCCTCTCCTCCGCGCCGCCGCCGCCGACGGCGCCCGGCGCCGCCTTGCCTTTCCCCCGCCTCCGCTACTTCCGTTTCACGGCCGGCGTGCGTCTGAGCGGCTCGGTGTCCCGTGCGGGTTCGCGGCGCGCGTTGGTTTGGGTCAGGTTAGATCAGACCAGGTCTCCTCGTCCCGTGTCCGGCTCGGGCCCATTGCCGATTGCCGTGGCGGAATTGGACTCGTGCACCGACCTGAGAAGCGAGGCGGTTCCGATCCAGACTCAATGACGACCGACCGGTTCCGATCCGACGGCACCCACGACCCCCAATCCTATATATCTTGCCCGCTCGAGTCTGCAGAATCCACAACCACTAACCAACCACAACGCGCCGCCCGTCGCCGAGATCGACCTCTCTTGATCGACTTCAACAACAGCTCGCCGGCGAATCGAAGATGCAGATATTCGTGAAGACCCTGACCGGCAAGACCATCACCCTCGAGGTGGAGTCCTCGGACACCATCGACAACGTCAAGGCCAAGATCCAGGACAAGGAGGGGATCCCGCCGGACCAGCAGCGGCTCATCTTCGCGGGGAAGCAGCTCGAGGACGGCCGCACGCTGGCCGACTACAACATCCAGAAGGAGTCGACGCTGCACCTGGTCCTCCGCCTCCGCGGCGGCGCCAAGAAGCGCAAGAAGAAGACGTTCACCACGCCCAAGAAGGCCCACCACGAGCACAAGAGCGTCGGGCTCGCCGGCGTGCTCAGGAGGTACCAGGTGGACGAGGAGACGGGCAAGGTGAGCCGCCTGCTGCGCCAGTGCCCCGAGCCGGCGTGCGCCGGGGCGTACATGGCGGCGCACGAGGACCGCGTCCACTGCGGCAGGTGCGGCCTCACCTACGTCAGCGACAATCATCCTTCAAGCTCCAGGGTCGTTTAAATTTACATAGTTGTCCTGTTCAGGCGATTGGATTTGTGATGTGTTGTGCTTAGTTTGACGAGATTTCATATTTGTGTCCGTAGACGATATTTCTTATACTTGTGTTTGGTATTTGAATTGAAAAATGTAACGTGTTTTGGTATTCTCTTCTCGAGTTATGAAGTCCGCATCTTCGTTTCGAAGAACTACGAGCTCTCACAATAAACGTTCCTTACACGTGATTGGCTATCTTCCTGTCGCGTGACATTTCACGCGAGCTCTCGATGAACGTTGCCAATACCTAAACAAGGGACATCCGAGCCTAGCAAGCTGGCATACGTTTATCGATATTCTAGCACAGTTTATATAGCTATGCATATAATTTTATCTACTCCGGTTACAGTGTGCCAACCCACAAACAACCATGACAGTTAGGGTTAACAAGAAAAACTAACTGGTGAGACAGTTGCAATCCTAGCTGTGATACATGGTGAACAGAAAGGGGGTAATAGTTGCAATCCTAGCTGTGATACATCGTGAACAGAAAGGGGGTAATAGTTGCAGTCCAAGCTGTGATACAAGGTAAACAAAATGGGGAAAGACAGAAAACAAAAATGTCTTCGGTATGGCCTGAAAGAATGCAACAGCAGAAGACCGTCAAAAAAAAACTTTGGTGTCTCTTTGTCTATACAATCATTATGCATGTCAGGATTATGCATCATTTTCCTTTTCGAAAACATGTACTCTAGCTACCTAACAAAAATGAGACCCGTCCTAAAATGCTGGCTCCTCTTCCTCTTGAGCGGAAACTGCTAGTGTTCCCTCGGAGGCAGCATCTCGGATCTGGTTAGCCTTCTGCTCGCTTATGCCAAGCAAGTACTGCAACCTTGATAGCTTCTCTGGCTTTGGAATGCTCTTCAGGTAGATACCATACAGGTCAACTAGCTCTCCAGGTGTGGGCCAGGACAAGGGTTTTGGTGCAGGGACAGCAGCATCGCAAGCGAGAAGGTCATTCAATGATGAAACCTGAATACAAGATATATTGTTACCCCCATGACAGTTGAGCATGTCAAAATTACAATACAAAAAGTATGCAACTATCCATCCAGGGACTAAACATGCAAAGCAGAAAACCCACCAATCACGAAGCAGTTCTAATATCACACCTGATGCCAGTATAATTTTCCCCTTTTTTAAAATACTAGTTTCCTCTTTAGGTTATCTAAGAGCTTCTAGCAGTGAGCACCAATACAGAGAGAAAGGAATGGGAAACAGCAGGTAAAATGGCATTCAGTACATACCACATTGTCTCTCTTCTTCTGCCGAAGCAAGGCAATTGCCTGAACAAGGGAGTTCTCCAACCTAACCTTCGCAATATCCTGAACAATTTTCTTGGCCTTCTCAGCACTTATGACAAGATCAGCTGGCATCTTTACATATACTTCCTCTTCATCGAAATCGCCTGTGCCTGATGAAAAGATCCCCTCAACAGCTTTCCTATAAATGTTCACTCGCAGTGGTTCAGCAATCAAGCTCTCTAGTTCAAAGTTTGCTTCTTTCAATCCTCGCACTTGCTCTATACCAATCTGACCTCGAGAAACAGAAGCTTCAATTGCAGAAGACAATTTTGTCGTTGTGATGCTCTTAATGATTTTCTGTGCATGTTCTGTAGGCAAACCAACCTGCTTCTGAATCTTTGCCAGCTGGTCAGCCTTGGCCTCTGTTAATTTCCCGTCAGCTAAAATTACTTCAGCCTGCTGCACAAAAGCTTTCTCAGAAAACTTAATGTGAACATCTTGAGCCTCTTTGCGAGTTAAACCAAGTATGTCTCCCAACTGCTTCAGCATTAAAAACTCTGAATCATCTTTTTTCGTTGAGATTGCTGTTCCAAATGATACATTAGTCGTCTCCCCAGTGATACAGAACATCAAATATGTTTCATACAGCTCAGCCCTGTCTCTCAATGGAAGGTCATCCTTGAGTGTTATCTCTTTCTGGTTTGACTTCCTCAGCTTTTCTCTAAGTTCTTTATCAGGTCTAGTCTTTCTCAAGGTCTCCAGTGATTCCCATTCAGGTTCATCATCGTCTTCATCAGATTCTGTGGTTGTGCTTGATGGTTCAGCTTCGCCAGTTGGGGACAGCTCTCCTTTAATGGAAGCTAAAAGCTCACTAACAACAACTGTGTTGAAGGAAATTAACTTCTTCAGCTCTTTTGCAGTTTCAATACGGTTCCCAGCAGCTTTTGCTCTCTGAATGTAGCTGAGGAATAACTTTCGTACCTGGTCATTTGAATTTGAAAGTTTAGAATTGTGGCCAATTTTGTGATGGGATATTATCAGAGTAGATCAGGAGAAACAAGCCACTACAGAATAATTTTCTTTGGAACAGAAAATACATACTGCTTTACTGAAGATGGCCATGGCAGCCTCCTTTTTCAAGTTTAGAGATTGTGCTGCCTTCCTGACAGCCTCTCGTCTATTAGCATCATATCCATCAACAGATGCAATAGCTTCCATGATAACCTGTGATACACTAACAAATGTAAGAGCACCTAGATAGAACATACAACAACTATGCCTGAAAGACATGCTACAGAATGAATACAATATATGCAAAGAAAAGTCAAGCTCAAGGTGCCACAAAAATATTTAGTATCACCTTTTCGAACAATTTGCCACAGATCTCACTATGAGCAGCATCCACGGTTTCTTGAGGGATGCAGAGACGAACTTGGAATGCCATCAAAGCTTCCACTTCCTCCTTACTAAGCTCTCCATCAGCAACGAACTGCTGAAGCTTCTGTCTGTAAATATCTGAAGTTCAAAGCAGCATTAATACTTGCTGAGAATCAGAATACAAAGTGAATCATTGCACAGCCAAAAAGTTTTGATACCAAAGTAAGTGATGATACACAAAGAATCATTGCACTGCTGCCGATACACAAAGAATCTACACTTGAGCAGCAGACTGACAAGGATAACAGGCTACTTTTGACCAAAAAAAAATTCCTTCAGAGTGAGAACCCATTCCTGATCATATTCAATACAATCCAGCTGAACCAAACAAACAGTTTTCTACAAAATACATCCTATAATCAAGTTATAAACTCTGCTGTCATGCTGATGCTGAAGTTTTTTTATTATTATTGCTAAAAAAACTTCAGCATCAGCATGACAGCAGAGTTTATGGTGCAATGATGTTATGTATACCTACATGTAGGAAACCAGTCTCATCGCTTTGTTTATAATTTCCAGGTGATCATCATTGCCATGCTGTGAAGGAAATGTTGCGGTAAGAAAGTGTCAAGATGGTACCTTCATGCATCTTGCTAGCAAGTTCAGGATCAAATTGCAACTTTTCACAAAGAATTTGGAGGTATGCTGCTTTGCTAGGGACTGAAGACAATTCAGTATTAAATACTTTAGCAAGTGTCCTTCTGTATATGAGAGCTTTGACATCTGACAAAATTCCTTCTGCTTCACGCTTCCCCAGCCCAAATATATTTCTTAATTCATTCAGAGGAGCAAGCTGCATTATTTTATTACAGAAACATTATCGTTAAGATGGTAACCAGTGAAACACGTTGCTATGCTCATAAGGTATGTGCAGAAAGATACTGACCAATTTCATTGACCAAAACAATGGATAATTGTAATTGTAAAGTCACACTAGTCTAGTCGAGTCAAGCTACTGTACTAATGAGGTTTATTTCACTTTTGCAATTCATCTAGCACTGTGTTAACTACCTTCTCATCGTCAACAATTCCATCTGAAATTACTTCTGCTGCATAGGCCCTAAAGAGTAGCTTTAGATCATCAGCCCTCCTATCATGATCATGTTCCCCACCTATGCAGACCAAGAAATTTAAAAAAATATATCAGATAAGATTTTAGTAAACTGTAACATCAAGACGTTTTATGTTTTACCTAATGAAATAGGTCCAAGACCACGAGCAAACTCATCCTGTTGAGGATGCTTGCTTAATCTTGTAAGCAATCTGTTAAATTCGAGGACAGTCTTCACTTCATCAACAGCCTGTGTTAGGCTATCCCTGCCATCAAAATGGCTCAGAAGTAAGGTTGAATCAACACATACTCTCAAGTCTAAAGTGGTATAGTCAAATTTATAAGCATACATAGGATTGAGTGACTGACCGCTCCTCCACAAGGACTCATAAATGCTAATTACAGGTCAACAAAATATTATGCAATTTCTTACCCACTAGTCTCTTCATGTTCCATTGGAAGACAGACGACATATATGCTCTTAATATTGCTATAAACTGCCTCTACTAGTAAAACCAAATATAACCAGTTCTTCTAACTACAAGTCTACTTAATAGTGTATATGAAGAAATAAACACAAATCGGATATTAAGAAGAGTACAACATTACAAACTAATTTCTACACCAACTTGTCCAAAAAAACTAAGCGGCGACACACTAAAACATAAAGCTACTGCTTTGATATGAACATTGACCTACAAACAACAATTGTAGCATCAGACTAGCACGACAAGCTACTCCACAATGTAAAACCAAATCCTCCTGGGCTGGGTTGACGACAGCGACCCACCTCATCTCACTGGTTGCCAGGGACAGCAACGTATAGCGAGGACACAGTTCATGTGTTAACTGCCCATGATTGATGATCCTACATACTAGCGAGCCTACGGTAAATGAAATACAATCATTAGTGCTATCATGGATGACCACTTCCTCGTTTCCTTATCCGATCAGAAATCCTATCCATGCAAAAAGCAATCCAATCCACGAAAAGCATCGTAATGTATTGTTGCAGGCTAGTGTTGTGAATCCAATTGAAATACTGAAACCATGCGAGGAAAAATAACTTAGAGCATGACTGATCATGTCTAAGAAATTGTCGCACAATGGATAATCCCTTGATCAGGGATAAATTATTTCTTCTATTATATAAGGCTAAAACTGCTATCAAACTGCAATATCCTTATAGCCATTTATATATCTTAGTTAGAACACCACCCAGGTGTTAATTTGCACTATCAAATGATTAGATCTGGTTCTCATAGCAAGCTTTGCAATCGATAAATAGGTTTCTTACGGTTTACGTGACTTCAAGGCGTCTACGGCAGATGAAGTGTTTTCTTGAACTAGCTTCTTGGCATGCTCCCTGAACATCTCAGCAGCTATCTGCAATAAATATATGGGAATTAGGACACCATAAACAACCAATGATACTTAGATTAATGCAAGTTGTTTTCTGGGATAATACTTAGATTGGTGCCAATAATCAAATACAGCAAACTAATTTATTTTGTCTAGACTCTAAAGCATGCTACATGGAAATGTAGCATCATGATCCACGAATGGTGAAAATGAAGATCTAATGCAGCAACAAAAACATGACAAGATTTTGAAGAAAAGAAAAGTTACCTCGTCAGAAAGTTTATACGCAAGCTGCGCTCTCCTGACATCAACGAGTGTGTTTATGTCAAGACCTACAGGAAAGAGAATATATTGAGTGTGGGAATGGACTACTCTTAATTTACTTCTTATAGCAAACATTGTACGTGAACATGACATCAAAAATGAACTAGTGCCTACAAAAGAAATGTGATTCAGCGTTACCTCTCCCAATAGACTCAAGCTGCTTCGAGTACAAATTCTTAGCATTGTCCCTCATAGCAATGTCGATCTGGAATATGCAAGCATAAATTCAACATGAACTAGCATATGTTAGTTAAATACATCAGCAGATTAAAAGGAACAGTCAAAGTATCCAAAAACACATGCGCCAAAATATGAAACAAAATATCTCAGATATGTGAATTGCCATTTAGTAGTTAGTACAAGTTGCAGACAACTTGCTCGGCTACGTTTGTTACTATTCAAATGAAATATTTGGACGTTGACGATGCTAGGTCAAAAAGATCACATTTTCTTATAGCACGCAGATGCAACAACCGGGCTTTTTCATTTATTGTAGTGGAGCTTCAAATGTTTCATGTGTGGATAACATCACATACAATACACCCATCAATGTTTGTGTACTTTTTCGTGAAAAGGGAGCTCACAGGAACACCAAATATGCACTCTTAATATAACTGTACATACTAAAATTGGCCATAAGGAAAACTTACAGCTTATACTTTGCTCTTTAAAAATTAGTAATGATCCTTTTCACATGGAGACCACAGTAAGTAAAAGAAATAGATGTTCTTTTTATCAAAAGAAGTGGGAGCCGTGGTGGTTTACGAAATTTGAGCCAAACTCACTAAAAAATCATATTATGCCAAGACAGCACGGTAGTTTATAAAGAGTGAGCCAATCACTTTAAGAGATATTTGACAACCAGAGTGCCAATCTTGTTAGGAATTGTGTGAAATAACTTAAAAGATCAAAGATCAGCACAAATAACCAGGTATTATATATTTAAGGAGGAATTCTATTACTTCCATGAGGTCAAAGCACAAAATGGAGAGTCAGAAACATGGCATGCACAGTACAAGATCGAGTAGCAGCAAAAGGTACCTGAGAATCAGTCACACCAAAAAGACGTTTCCATGGAAGAAGGAACGCCGATGCATCTCCAAAGACAAGATTTGAAACATATATTAACTTTTGAAATGCCTACAAAATATTTGGGACAATCAGGATTAATAGAAACTTTAAACTGCCTGGTGTATATATAGATCTAAGTCACAATTGCTTACCCGTCTTTGTTCCATGTCAGCATCACGATCACTAGTCTCTAGCCTCTCTCTGTATATGCGTCTACCAATCTATTACAATTTACAAGTATATGGCATACTTTAGTAAATGCAGAAAATGAAGGCAAAAGCGATAAGAACATATGGGATCTTATAAAAGGGTTTAGATCAGGAGACTATACCTCCATGTGCATGTTAGCTGCATCTACATCATCGAGCCCGAGAGCATTTTTAAATTTTACAATAGTATCGACCTCGGTTCCTTTAAGATCTTCATCTGCTGGAGGAAGTACAGAGTAAATATACCTGCACATAAGCATGCACAAGACAAGGATGAGCAAGTAGCTGATGTTTAAGATGGTGAGGCTTCTTGATGAATAATAACCCATTGCATTGATGATGATATGAGTTGGTTGCTATATGTTCTTCCATTTGTTGTGAAAAGGAAGAGTTAGAAGATTGGGTGTGACTGTGGTCTGTGGGAAGCTGAGTTGTATACCATATTTGATAAAGAAGATAGCATTCTTTCTGGTCTCTATGTGCATAAAGCATAGCATCAAGGGCCATAAGAAGCTCACCTTGCATACAAATCACAAAGCTCTGCTTTGAATGCTGCATCCTGTGTACTAACTCCATACCTAAAAATAAAGTAATAAATCATGAGATTATGAGGAGTACAAGCAGCACCGGTAATGCAAATTTAACAGGAATTCGCATTCCACAAGAGATACATTACTGTGGGCTAAAATGACAAACACAAAGTGGAGGCCATAACAAAAGAAGATAATCAAAAAGCTTATAAACATCTACAATTAGTAAATGGCATGGGGTTTATAAACAGATTATACCCCAAATAATGTGTACTGGATTCGAATCAGCTGGTCCTGTACCCTACTAACTACTTAGTATGAGAACAACAATTATGCAGTCCAATCACTGCTAACATGACAGGAGAGCTAATAAAATACCAGAGCATTTTGCAGTAGTCATCAGTAAGTATGAAACATTGAGGTAGAAAAACAATGCAGCAACCGCAGGGCCACGCAACCCACTGGAAACTCACTTCCTGGCGATGGCCTCCACCTCCCCGTTGTCCAGCTGGGTGGGGTCGTCGTGCCCGGCGACGTAGTTGTGCAGCCCCACGGCGGCGACCTCCGGGACGACGGAGTTCACCGCAGCCGCGCCCGCCATGCTGGCCGCCCCGAGCACGGCGGCCCCCGCCACGGCCGCGACCCGCGACCCCCGCCCGCGCGGAGCCCGATGCCGTACCCCGCCGCCACGGCCGCCGCTGCGACCGCGAGCTCCGCCGCCGTCCGGGCCGCGGGCGGGAGGGCCTCCACCAGCGGCTGCATGCCTGTGAGCTCCCTCCGCGGGCCGAACACCTCCTCCCCAGCGGGAGCCGCCTCGCCCGACGCCGAGGCGCGGAGCCGGAGCCGGAGCCGGAGCCGCGCGGCGGAGGGCCGCCGCGGCGGGAAGCGGAGGAGCGGGAAGGGTTTAAGCGGCGAGAAGAGGAGCGGCGGGCAGGCCCCCGCGTCAGGGGCGACGGCTTCGCGGAGGCGAGCGGCAGCTCCATGGTCGCGAGAGATCCCGGCGGCCTCGCGGGCGGGGCGGGGCGGGGTAGGTGAGGCCTCCTCACCGGCGGCGGGCAGATGGGGGAAGGTGGCGGCAGATGAGGCCGGGGAAGAGGAGGGCGCGAGGCGGGCGAGCCTGTTGGGGTGGCGTGGATAGCGTTGGGATGGGGTGGGGGGATTGGTGCGGCGCGACGGGGCGGCTGGACCAAGGCAAGGGTTTGCGTCGCGGCCGGTTGCGCGGGCGCGGACGGGGACACCGGACACGGGCCCCGCCATGACCTCGTCAAGACTATTTCAGGCACTCGCGGTCTGCTCGGCTGCTGCCTGCGGCTTCCCGGCACGTGTCTTGCTTGTGGTGGCGAATTTTGATTCGGTTGAGTTCAAAATTTTGAGAACAATTCGCGTTCGTGGGCGTAGGAAATAGATTTTGTTGGGTTGTGTATCTGCGGCTTTGCATCCTCTGGCGTTGCTTTCAGTTTCAGCAGGATCTTACTTGGTACTTGTACGGCCAGTTGTGTTTTTCTTTGCTTCTTTTTCATGGCAAGAAATTGGAGGACGGTTTTTGTGTCGTGGCACGCCACACTCTCTTTCAAAAAGGTTATTGTGTCAGTGTTACGATCATGGTCAGTCGTCTTTCGTTGGTCCCGCGGATATACGAGTCGATGTCTATTTCTATTGTACCGAACTTTTATTGTGATGTACACTCAACAAATGGATTCATACGAGTTCATTTATCGATTTTTGTATTTGGTAGTATGTGACAAAATAATGCTGACCATTTTGAAACTTCTCGTGTTGGTGAATATAGCGATATGATTACATATTGGATTCATATGTAAAACCTTGGATTCTATCCGAGCATGTACAGGTGTTTGTATCTGAAATCATGATGCAGCTATTGCTACTCAAGACAAGGGCCCTCTACATGCAGTAGAAAACTAGCGCCTGCATAGTATACAATTTCATGACATAACACCCTTCCCCGATCCGAAAAAGAAAATTGTAACATTTCCATGTACTTGTTTGGGAGAACTTGGTCAAATTAAGACAGACGATCCTTTTCCCCAAAAGCACAAGAATCGGTTGAATTTATTTTTACCAAATTTGTTTTTCCCCTTGTCACAATTCACAAGTGAACTATTATTTGATCTTAAAATATTAGCCGCTAGATGTCAGCATCATTGTATTCATATTTCACAAAGATCAGACAGTGATTTGCGCTCTAATAATCTTGTCTTAGCCTTTGAACTCAAGTCGCAAGCACGATACACAAAGCCGAGGATGCTTCTTCGAAGCCCCAATGGAAGGATAGTAGTATTACAGAAGAATAAAAAAAGAAAGGTAAAGATGATGGCTTGCGGGAAGAGTAAAGCCAAGCCTACGAACGCCTCTAGTCAGATCCCAGCCGTCGAATTCCCCTGCCCTACCATCCATCGGTTGGTGCAACTGCCCGATCAAGTGAAACAGGTTGTCCCCATAAACCTCCGCTCAGTTTTCTGCTTAACAACTCTGGCTCCGTGTTTACATAGCTCTCTGAGAGCGAGCTTATGGATGATATGCATCGTATATCAAGAAGTACATCATCCTTCAATGTAAAACTAGCTAGGTACTCATCGGTGACATCATCGGTGAAGTACCGTGATGATCTTTTGTGCATTTTTTTTAGACCGCTGTGTGGATGAGTAGTACCATGGGGACGATAGTTCGTTCTCTTACGGCTATGCGTCATCAAATGTGATTCTCTTTTGCTGAAAAGATAATAGCAAATAAATTTTTCGTCTTTTTTTAATAAGTTAACGAAGTTGCTTTCAGAAATACAAAAAGCATGAATGCATCTTACGCGAGGTGGTGATCACTTGTTGTGCACCAATTTTGAGCAATTGAAAAATATTCAGCGACTGATGACTAGATGATGGGAAAAGGTCTGACGAAAAAGAAAGAAAAAAGCAAGTATAATAAAGATAAAAAGGATCATGTGTACGCATCGCATATCTTGATGTCAGCAGATGGATTAGCAGGCTGATGCGTCTGAACGTGTCCAGTCCCAACCGATTGAGCACTTGGCGGCTCTTCTTCTCGCACACTCGAGCTGCATCCATCCGTATCGGTTGGGCCGTCCCCGCCGCCGCGACCGAACGGCCGAGATGTTCACGTCGAATCCACCAAATCCAGCCTCAGCTCGTTCCTCCGGCCACCCGCACGCACCACCGCCTACTCCCACCCGGCGCCTGTCTCCACGTATTCCTCCGGTCTCTGGATGGTGTTTCCCTTGCCTTGCACATCTCGGCAAAGCATCCTCCTGCAAGCCGATCGGCTGTACTAGTACTTCAACCTATCTACTCGCAGATCGGTGAAAAGGAAGCAGCGTAGCAGGTTTCTTCATGCATGCTGCTTGACGCGAGCTGTTCGTCGAGGACGCCATGGCAGGCTCGTGGCGCTGGCTCGTCGTCGTGCTCTTTTGGGTGGTCGCGGTCGCGGCGGCGAGAGGGAGAGGAGCGGAGGTGACGGAGTCCGAGCTGGAGGAGCTCCGCGACGAGCGGCGCGGCCTGCTGGCCCTCCGCGACACGCTGCGCTCGGCCCTGGACCTGCACTCCAACTGGACCGGCCCGCCCTGCCACGGCGCGCGCACCAGGTGGGTCGGCGTGACCTGCGACGCCGACGGCCGCGTGGTGTCCCTCTCCCTGGACCGCGCGCAGCTCACGGGCACGCTCCCGCGCGGACGCGCTGCGCGGCCTGTCGCGGCTCGCGGAGCTCCGCCTCCGCGGGAACGCGCTGCGCGGCGCGCTGCCCGAGGCTGGAGGGGCTGGGCCGGCTCCGCGTGCTGGACCTGTCCAGCAACCGGTTCTCGGGCCCTATCCCGGCCCGCTACGCCGCGGGGATGCCCGAGCTGGAGCGCGTCGAGCTGCAGGACAACCTGCTCACCGGCGGCGTCCCGGCGTTCGACCAGCGCGGGCTGGTGGTGCTCAACGTCTCCTACAACTTCCTCCGCGGCGAGGTGCCACGCGCGCTGCGAAGGTTCCCGGAGACCGCGTTCGGGCACAACCTCGGGCTGTGCGGCGCGGCCGTGCGCGCCGCGTGCCCGCCGGCGCCTCCGGCCGCGGCCGAGAGCGGCGGCGAGGTGGTGACGAAGCCGGGCGGCCACGGGAGGGACCGTGCGGCGCGGCGGCAAGTTCAGGCTGGCGACGTGGAGCGTGGTGGCGATCGCGCTCATCGCCGCGCTGGTGCCGTTCGCGGCCGTGCTCATCTTCCTGCACCACACGAGGAGGAGCCGCCGCCGCCGCCGGGAGGTCCGCCTCGGTGGCAGCCGGGCGGGTGCCCCAGGTGATAGACACGCTCCACTGCTGCCGAATTCAATCAACACTTTTCTTGCACATTCACGAGCCTTGACACAGACTGCCGTTGGTACAAACCAACGTGACAGGAACCTCGGAGGATATCAAGGACAAGGCGGCGGAGCAGTGCAGGTCGGGGAGCACGACGACGGGCGGCTCGTCCGGCAAGAGCGGCGGCGCCGAGCTGCAGTTCTTCCGAGCCGACGGTGCCGGGTTCGACCTCGACGAGCTGTTCCGGTCGACGGCGGAGATGCTCGGCAAGGGGCGGCTGGGGATCACGTACCGCGTCACCCTCGACCGCGCCGCCGGCGTCGTCGTGGTCGTCGTGAAGCGGCTGCGCAACATGGCGCACGTGCCACGCCGGGACTTCAGCCACACCATGCAGCTCCTGGGCAAGCTCCGGCCGCACGACAACGTCGTCGGCCTCGTCGCGTGCTACTACTCCAGGGAGGAGAAGCTGGCCGTGTACGAGCACGTCCCCGGGACCAGCCTCTTCCAGCTCCTGCACGGTACGCCAGCCACACGTCTCCGTCCCATCTCACCCGTGCCTCGATGGATGGCCGTGATCCCAAGCTTCGCTTGCTCTGTTTTGCTGCGGCAGGGAACAGGGGCGAGGGCGGACGCCGCTGCCGTGGCCGGCGCGGCTGTCGATCGCCAAGGGCGTGGCGCGGGGGCTGGCCCACCTGCACCAGTCGCTGCCCTACTTCCACCGCCCGCCGCACGGCAACCTCAAGTCCTCCAACGTCATCGTCTCCTTCTCTTCCCCGGCCAAGGCAACCCACCTCTCCCAGAAGCAGCAGGTGGTGCCGAAGCTGACGGACTACGGCTTCCACCCGCTGCTCCCGCACCACGCGCACCGCCTCGCCGCGGCCAAGTCACCGGAGTTCGCGCGCGGCGGCGGCCGGCGCCTCTCCTCGCGCGCCGACGTGTACTGCCTCGGCGTCGTGCTGCTGGAGCTGGTCACGGGCAAGGTGCCCGTGGAGGAGGACGGCGACCTGGCGGAGTGGGCCCGCCTCGCGCTCACCCACGAGTGGTCCACCGACATCCTCGACGTCGAGATCGTCGCCGACCGGGCACGCCACGGGGACATGCTGCGCCTCACGGAGGTCGCGCTGCTCTGCGCCGCCGTACAGCCGGAGAGGCGGCCCAAGGTGCACGACGTCGTCAGGATGATCGACGAGATCGCCGTTTCTGGCGCCGGGAATGGGGAAGAGCCGCCTGGGCTTCGTTGAACTCGGTCTGCCATGGGCGCGCCGCTCACGGCCGGGGCTCGTACGCCAAGAGTCGGTGCACGCGCCGCACGATTTTCTTGCTTGCTTCAATCGCCAAAGTTCCATGATTTCTTGTAATAGTATCTCATACTCTCTTTTATCCTAAATTACTTTCTGTCTTTTTACCATATTTGTTTAATATTCTATATATCGCACCAGTAGCAAGTAGGCCTAGACGATCTTTTTGGTTTTCAAGCATTACTACCCAAAATACCATATTTATTGAATATATTATATATCGCACCACTAGCAACTAGGACTAGACATTCGGTGTACCCGAATTTTCGGTTCAGATATTTCATTCTTTTCTAATTTTCGGTTTTCAAGGATTACTACCTAAAATATCATTAAAATTTTAGGTACTAAAAAACTTTGGGTACCTAAATTTTGGTTTGGTCTTCAATTTTACCATAAATATCTATACACGCACACACATATGTAAATTAGTTTCACAAAAAAATACTCCCTCCATTCCGAAAATCATGTCGTTCTGACAGCTTCCACAAGCTGTTTCTCAGTGCAAATCTCTTGTCCGAACGACAAGACTTCCGGAATAGAGGAGTATGTGATATTCTCCTATATTCCACAACTAATCCTTTGTTATGTTCTTTAGCCACAGAATTAAGCTAATTTAGGCCAGAAATGATACACGTACTTCTAGGCTGTTCGACTTTGTTTTCCGACTCTAACATCGTGATACTCCTCATGCTGCTGTTAAGTGTTGGTGTTCCTTTCCTAGTGTAACTGGTCTACGCCGTAATGCTTGCATGCCAGAAAACAGGTGGGATGGGCATGCATACACTCTAGAGAATAGGTAATAAAATAAATTGGAGTGGATTTGTATGCATGGGCCTTGGGTGGGTGTTGTTTCGATACTTTAGGTAATTGAGTATCCAATATTAATACCCGAACTTTGAACAAAATTTCTTCAATGGTCAAACAATATTACTGGATACCCATAATTATGATTGTTTCAGTCCTGGTCTTAATTTTTCTGGTCATGATTTTTCGGTCTCAATTTTTTCTCACCCCTAGTAGCAAGTTCTTTCTAATTTGGAATGTTAGAACGAATCAATCACTATGGTCACTTCCAGGAGCAAGTTGTTTCTAATTACTAGATGATACCCCGCTTTTGCTGTTAGAAGTAGTTAAGAAAATTTAAAAGTCTATACTTCAAAATTAAGCATGGAAACAGATTAAAACTAACATGCATACATATCATTGAAGAACAACTTGCTGCTACCATGCATAAGTATCAAAGAGTAAGGGAAGCATCCTGGCTATTAACTATGAATACTACGCATACGAAGCAGGAGGAGAAGCAAAAAGGTTAATTAGATATATACCATTACAGTTTTACACACAACACTAATCAATTAGGACTTGTGTGAATACTTAATGATGTCATAACTGGTTTCATCATCTCATGCCCATACATGAAAAAATGTGTTTCTAGCTTACAATTTGTACATTTATGTGCATCCGTAATATGTGAAAATACCACTTATAGCACTGTCTAAGAATTTGTACATTCAGCAGCTGAAACTTTGAATGTTGTGCCTCATAAATTCTTGGTGTTTGGCACTGGAAAATTGTTTCCGGTACAGGTTGGTGAGGAAAGACTTTCTTTACATAATGGTGACATAGAGTTTAATTAATTTGTGGAATGAATAGCTCTACATCAAGAAAAGGATGGCAAAAAATATATGTCTCAATCGGAGACATCACTGATCATGGCAAAGCAATTTACTGATCCTAACCATTCCTCAAGCCTTGCATTTCCATGTATGATTATCCAAACTACACTGCAACATGAAAAAACAGAGCCTGTTAACTAAAATGAACTTTGACATACTGAGTTGTTCAAATAGCTGTCTATCGCTAAAAGTCACTGAGAACGGTAGGAAAAAAATCCAGTTAAAGATAATTCTAAATTTGATCAAACATCCAAATAAAATGTATAAATTCTACATCTGAACAAATGACAGTATACTAATCAAATGAATGCCAATAGAACTCAAAGAATGTCTATTCTGCAAAGCCCATATGTACGCAGGGAGAAAAGAAGATTGAGTGTGATCTGGCTGCACCATACACGCGCGCGTGCACACACTAACCTGGAAGGAAACTCACTCCTATATTTAGAGGGAAACTCAACTGATACCAACCTGGAAGGAGAAGGATACAAAGGAAAATCAAAAATCAATTTAGATGACATAATGCAATTATTAATATGAAGGTCTTGATGTACCTGACTCTAATCCTGCAAAGTACAACCAATTTTCTGAATGAAAAAGAAGGCCAATACTCCTGCAGGGATGCGAAGGAAATTAAAAAATCAATATAGATAAACCTACAGAATCTAAATAGTTATGTGAACTCAACAAACATGGCCATGTTTGAAATACAGTTAGTGCACAGAAGAGTTGTTTTTTTTGTGTGGTGCTGGTGCACAGAAGAGTTGATAATGAAGCAATTGAAAAACCTGACTGGATGAGGATGAAATAAAAAACAATAGATTGTAGGGTAATAGCAAATAAAATACCTCAGCAGCGGGGGCACAATGAAGTGGGAAGCTTCAATTTTCAGAATGGTAACATGACTGACTCATGAAGGATTACTACCGCTAGCTCTGGTGGCGGCTAGATTGGACGTCTAATCCTTTGTCCCTAATGCCATCTGCAGTAAAGCATGAGTAAAAAGGAGGGGGTGGCAAGTAGAAGGAATCGTGGAGGCGCCATTGATAGGGTAGTGGCTGCAGTTTCTGCAACTGAAAGCCATTTATGGGGGTGTGGCCTCTGCCATGGTTGTTTGCTCATGTGAAAAAAAGTTCGGTGTAGAAGTTAAGGAACAACGGTCATGATTTGATTTTTTTTTTTTGAGAGAGATCAAACGATGCAGAATAAAAGATGGCGCAGCTGTGTTATAAGAAATAGCAATTAAGGATTGGTAGTCGGTTGCACTTTTAAAAGATATGTAGATTAGAAACAGTGAGAAGTGAAAATGTAGAGCTTGATATGGGTTCCAATGTACGGAATCAAATTGGTAAAAATGGTTGGCAAAACACTGACGACGTGTGTATGAAAAATGATTTGATTATTATTGATATTGCAAATCAGTACATTTGCTCATTCAGTGATAATTCTAAGACAATGGAATATCTTATTTTTATTCGGTACCATTTGCTATTGCCGACAACCTGCCATCTATAGTCATTTGAGGTGCTTGTTGTGGCGGGCAGTATGGGTCACAAGCAGGGCAGATGGCCTGGCAATCTTCTAGTCTGTCATAACAAAGAGGCTCTGGTTTTTGGTTCTGGCAGCAATAGCAGGTGATCTTCCGACACATATACTTGACACAGAATTTCAGGGTGATATCAGCCACATTTGTGGATATAGTGTTATTGAGTGCAATAGCATTTGAACGACCATTTAGGTAGTTCGTAGTATCTCCAGTCTCAAGAAGGGCGGGAACGTCTGTTGGAGTATTTTGTTTGTCAGCAACATATATATATGCATACAATTTTAGTGACAAAGGTTGAACGTGAGACATAGCGTTGTGTACTTACAAACCAGTGCTAGGCATCCAAAAATCACGAAGAAAAATATGAGCATCGTATACACCAAGTTACAACCGCTGCTCCTCATGATCTAGATTCACATATTAACTCTTCAACCACCTGAAAGTTATGTAAGAGACTGGGTGAGAGAGAGAGAGAACAATGAGATTAGGACTCAAAATCAAAAGCTGTTCAAAAGAGATTCATGCACATCATAATCCAATTCAGATGCTGTTCAAAAGAGATTCATGCACATCATAATCCAATTCAGATGCTGCTTGTTTGAGTAGCTCCGACATAGACAAGAATAAATGATCATATACTTTATATGGCAAGCCAAAGTTGTGCAACTGTATTTTGTCCATAACAAAAACAAAATGTCTCAACTAGTCAACCTAGAACCATCAATCGACCACAATTCCAGCTCCAAGAGTTTCTGAAGCTAGGGATGACTGGACCAAACAGTTATCAAACTGATGATAATTTGTATCGAAAAAATATTCATATGATACAAGAAATCAATGCTTTTAGTGGAACCAGAGGAGTTTTGCGCCTCCGCTAAATGAGCAAAAGAATTGTGTGGTAGTGATTCTCTGAAATAAACTAAGATGTTGGAAGCTAAAATTCATTCCCTATTCGCTATATATAGATTCAGTTCTCAGTTTCAACCATAGAATCAATTCACAAAGAGTATCATTTCTCATAATTACTTCCCTGAGAGTATAATTTTTCATAGTGAATCCCTTCCAAGTGACAACCAAATAGACCCTGTAACCAAAACATAGGATATAACAATGCATATGAAACATGCATATTATTTTACTATCACTGGAAGTTGTAGTAGTCACATCCAAAGACTAAACTTACAGAGTAGTGCTTCGGCAGGTTCCCAGGGGACGAGGCTTTGAAGGCCTATTCTGCCAATGCTGATATAACTCTGATGATAAGAAGAACTAGTCCAGGAGGATCAAAGAACAAAGGAACAATAGCAAAAACACTTAGGTATTGGTTCTGTTGTTGAATTGCATCTGATTAGTAGGAGATGTTCTGACCATATATAGACTTTTGCACATAGTTGAAAATTTCTAAACGATGAGGAACACGTTATTGGATATTATTTACTGCCATATGAAAAGGATAAAAAATAATAACTTCCTACTATAAAAGGCTATCAGTACAAAAGATGAGAAAGACATGCATAGTAACCTTTAATATAAAAAAACACTTTGTCCAATTCAAAGATACTTTTTGCTAGTTTTCATCTCATTTAAGATTTTACTTATCTTAATCATGTTATAATAATTGCTCTCTAAGTCATAACTTGGAACAGTGACATTTTGAAGCCACAAAAATACTTATTTTGTAGGGCATAGTAATTAAAAAAATTACAGACAGGGCTGTACTGTGTACACCACCTACCATAATTCAAATTATCTTGTATGTAAATGTGTTTGAAAATTTAATCGAATTCAAATTATTGACTTCTACTGTTGAGAACAATGCTTTGGAGTTGATTACATAACTAAAAACAATTCGCTACTGTGAAATATTCAGCATAAATTTCAGCAATTCTTACAAGCTTATCCACATCAAAATTAGAAGAGTTCCTTCGTTTATAGCAGTCATGCATACTAATAACTTCCTTCGATTTATAGCAGTCATGTAAACTAATAACTCCAAACTAATCTCATTAAAGTGATAATTCGTCTCGGTTTAATTCGCTACCAGAAACTTGAAAACAGGTCTGACAGGCCTCAGCATCACGTATAGGGAAATTAGCCCATAACCCTTCTATCCATCCACCCCACCATTTTTCTTCTACAGCCGACCATCATATTCATTCCCTCCAATACACTCCCCTTCTCTCCCAGCCGCCACCGTTCATGGTAGGCCTTCAAATCCCCCGCCACCACCACTGCTAATAACTTCATCATATCCACCGTTCAAGGGGGCATGGTAGCCTTTTGTTTGGCACCTCAAGAATATGATCGTTGTAAATTTCTTCAATCACAAGCCTCAAGTGACAATTAATTATATACAATGGTGTTGATTTCCTATAATAATGCTTGAAAAAACATATCTAGATGGGAAGCTACATTAATTAACCTATAGCACTATAGTGCTTTCAAAACTGCAACATCATTACAAGAGACATATCAGGTAAAGCAGTATAACTTGAATACTTGATCCACGATCCACTATTTTTTTCTTACTACTACAGGTTGACAATTAGATGCAGATCTTTACACAACCCTAATTTGGTTGGTCCGGTGAATTGGATTTCCATGTAATTAATTAATGAAGCAAGAGAAATTGATGGAGGTAGGATGCTCTGAAGGAAACTGAAACTAAATGAGGTGCATTCACCACACCAAGGGTGAAAAGCACACGTACCTGGAGAGGTCCCAGCCATGGGGCTGACACAACTATGCCATCCTCGCAGTGGCTGTTGTACATGTAGGTGACCTGATCTGTCAGGAACTCGCTTTTTGCATCATAGGCCCTTCACTGCAAACATAATATTTAGTGAAGCAGGATCAAGCATTGTGACAAACAAACCATCAGAGTGAGCCTGAAGTCACTGTGTCTACCACACTTCCACACTATCATCTGCAGGAGCAGACCTTGCAAGTTAGTACAGGAATAGAAAAATTCAATCGTTCAAGGTACAGGGCTTGATCAAAGAAAATAATCAAAGTGACATAAACAATAGTTTGCCCGAAGGATTATCCTATGCTCGAGCATGATGCTCCAGAAGACTCGAACATGATCTTAATCCCTATACAAAGCAACAGCTGGAGCCAATAAAAATAAAGGGGGCAGGGGCAGGCTCATTCAGTAAACTATATTTGTAGCTGTGTAACATTAACATGATGTTTACATGAAGATGGATAACAATTATTCAGCATGATCAATCACTTTAAAATTAAAGGTACAGAAAGAACAGGAACTCTCGTTGTTCAGGGGAAAAGGATCAGCACAATATGAGGAAATATGATGTAGCAACTAATTTGCATCATCGGTGCTATAAAATGTAAGGGCAAAGAAGTTCAGGAAGAAAAAATAGTGTCCTTGTTCTGCCTAAAAAAATTATTATTAACTCAGCCAAATGAAGTTCTGAACACGCTGAAGATTTCATCTGATAACACTTATATTATTATCTCAGCACAACATAGGCACAATGGTATCACAGAATTGGTTATTAGCTCACCCAATAATGAAAGAATGCAAATGCAACACAAAATTAAGGAAACACTAATCGACCACAATGCAATGACATAATTAGTATGTGAGATCATTAAATTAAAGAAAGGATGGCAGCAACACTGGGAAGCTGGGAGAGGATTACTTTTTGTACCATAGGCGCAAAGCAATTCGTGGAAATCAGAGCATCAATTGAGTTTTGCGATGTGAAGTCCTTGCATCAAAGTGGTAAGTATGTTGTAAACAGATAGTTAGGTGCAGATGGCCATCTTGAGCCAAACGTGTGGCCATAGTCGGAACATGATGGACAACACATTTACAACTAGTATGACATGTTTAATACTATAATCAGAGATTCAATATTTATATTTAACAACGATTAAGAGAAAAGTCGGGGTGGGCATATGCCCCTATGCTCACTCGAAGTATTTCTCATCCATATATTGCATCCAAATTGAGAATTTTTACTAAATAAATTATCTTGCAAATTTCTAGCTTTTAGATTTAAACTTGATTTCCAATAAATATAAAACTAAGCCATAATACCAAAAACCCTATAATATTACATTTATTTCTTCACCGATTCCATTAAGGCATTAACTATCCCTTGCAAACTTTGGTCTATGTGTCAGCTGATCTTAAGCTCAATTACATTATGGACGAGACCTCCAATCGATGGAATGAGGAATTGGTTCGTGCATGTTTCACCGAGGCTGATGTAGAGCGCATTCTAGACATCCCTTTAAGTCACAGATCGAGTGGATGACTCGTGTTTCCTAGCCATTCACAAAATCGGGGGCCTACTCGATCAAGTCAGCCTACATATTGGCCAAAGGCCATGTTGTGCATCTTAAAGCCAACATGAAAGGAAAAGGGGAATGTTCTAACCAGGAGCGCTTGTAGCTAAAGAATGGAAGCATCTCTCGGAATATTAAGGCTCCACCTAAAATGAAAATCATTTTATGGCGCTTTGCGCATGATCTGTCTCAACTGGACAACAACTTTCAACCCACAAGCCTATAGATTATGGTGTACGTAGAGGGTGACTTAGACTATTACTCTTGGTCTATGGCAGGGCCCGGATCGGTTAAGATTCGTTATTGAGGACTCGTGAACTTTGTGGAGGCATTTACAAGCTTTTTAGAGGTTCGGGCACGCCTAGAGAAGGAGCACCACTAGTGAGCACTTGTATTCGGACTCAAGAAGTGTGGTGAGGAGCACCGACTAGACGAGTAGAAAAAGTCCTTGAGGGAGATAAGCTTTTTCCGAGAGGAGGCAACGAGTTACGCAACCGTAACTTCACTAGGGAGAGTGAAGCAAGCTTGTGGGTGAGGACTCTACTCTAACGAGTGGCGGGGAGCTTGATACTTCGACGAGAGTTGGCTCAATGAAGAATAGGGGAAGACACCATCCTTCCGATACCTCGGTGAAAGTTGCCTAGAGGGCAGGGGGTGAATAGGCAATAAAAAATATAGAGTGAAATGCACCAGATGTCCCTAAACTATTTAGAAATAACCATCCGGGTCCACAAACATTCAATGTGACTATCCGGATCTCTAAACTATTCTCGTATTGTTATTTGGATCCACTAACTTTATAGTGACCCCTAGGTCCATGATCTATTTATATATCATCAATCAGGTTCACAATACCTCCATCTAGCCACTCTTAACACACAATGCCACACTCCATGAATGTTGTTGCACAACCGATACCTAGCGAGTGCGATCAAGCCTACCGATGATTCTAGAGCTAGCCACTAGTCTCTTCTCTCCCATATGCCTCACCTCCTCATCACGGCATGTGCCCACCACCCGCAGATCCATTTGTTCGCTAAGCAACTATGTGACGTGTCACGTCATATGTGAAAAGCATCATGACACTCGAAGGTAGACCATTTTCATGGGTTAATAGGCAGCTCGTCAAAGTAGATATCGAGTAACGGGCATGGGAAGGTGGGGCTACGATGGGGAGAGCGAGGTCGGATAGGAGGATGAGACGATGATGGACAGAGCTCACCTGCTGCTTGCTAGCACATGCATTCACATGGAGAGCGGTTGTGCGGCGAGTGTGGGTAGAGAACGGCTAGGCGAGTGGCTTTGTACGCCAAGAGTGCCTTGGCGATGTCGATGTGGACCTGATTGAAATAATATAGATAGATCATGGACCTTAGGGTATCAATATATATAAAGTTTGTATAGCTAGGTGACCATCCAGGAATGGTCTAGGGACCTAGATGGTCACTTTGAGAGTTCGTGGACCTAGATGTCCAATCTCAAACAGTTTAGGGACATGGGTGCATTTTACTCTAAAATAAAACCTGAAATATATACTCAATTGAAAAGTCAAATGATCAAGGGAACCTCGATCCCCCAGAGAATCATTTGTGGAACAATAAATCTCAAACGAAATGCATAATTAAAGCGAGATTTAAACAACCAACTTGAATAAAAGTGAAGCTAACAAAGTGAGTAAAACAAATCCTACATGGGTTGGCTTGCAACACGGTACATAAATAGATTTTGGTACAATAAGTAAAAAACAAGAGCAAAAACAAAAACGAGAACCAAGAACAAAGAGAGACATAGAGATTTCTCGCCGGAGTTCAGAACCTTCACAAAGAAGTTCCTACGTCTATGTTAAGGAGCTCACAAAGAGCCGAGTCTCTCTCAACCATGATCTTCTCCAAACAATCACAAAGATCGAGCTTTTCTTTTTCTCCTTGATTCTTTTCTTTCCGGAGGCAAACTACACATTCACAAACTTTTCTAATGCTCACCACAAGCTTGGGAGCTCTAGGACGACGCCTAGTCGTTGGATGCTTTGGTCTTCCTCTCTTATGGATTTAGATCTCAAGAATGAGTGGGAGGGGAGAGCAAAGAGGTGAAGCACAAAGTCTAGAATTTGGAATGGAATCTCCAACCTCTCTCGGGAAGGGGAGAGGTCTATTTATGGCCTCGCTTCAAAAAGAGTCGTTGGTAATGAATTGGTAAGGATCGATGAAACCTCCGTGATGTAGTCACAAATATTCTATCGCTTGCGGGTTGCAAAAGACACAAGGTCGGGAATGACGGAATCTCCGTCATTTACATGACAAATATTCCTTCAAGCTCTGTCTTGCTCACTTTGATTTGCTCTATTTGGCTTTATTTGTGGTTATGAATTCATCCAAGAGTTTTGTGACTTGAGCAAATAAGATTCCCTTCCAAATAAAATTAGTTCGCCCGTCTTGATAGTAAGGTTTTCCTAGACTCAAAAATATTAAAAAATATATATGTTTTGAACTTTCTTTTTAGCCTTTCTTTTTCTTTGAATTTTGGGGCGAACAACCTTGTGACATGGTACATGCAAATAATAATTTGTTCAACACCTGTAGAAACCATTAGAACTTTTAATCATTTGTCAACTATCACGAAAACTCAATAGGGGATCCTAGGTGCACCTTCACTCGGGCTAAAAATTCATGAGCATTCTAAACTCTCTCGCTCTTTACTTTCATGTCTTTAATTTCCGCACCTGTGTGAAAGTAGAGATAGGTTGACTTGTGCCTTCCTTGCTTGCTTGGCTTGGCTTTGCTTGCGTCATATCATGCCTCTAATTTTTTAGGGATTTAGCCTTATAATTTGTGCATTAGGATCATTTTAGAGTTGGTGGAAGATTTGTTGTTTGAAAAGAGAAATCCAATATTCATAAAAGGTCACATTCATACCCCCCCCCTTCTTGGCATCTTGATCCTTGCACGATATCATCAAGTCGGCAACCATCCACATTGTCCTCAACCTCACCGTCTCCCGCGGCTGACCCATATACCAACTTGACTTGCATAACATCTTCCTCCATGACAACCTCGACAAGACCGTCTAGTGCCAACAGCGGCTGGGCTACATCAACCCCTCTCGCACCCGATCACGTATGTATTCTCGTAGAAATCCCTCTACGGCCTCAAGCAGGCTCCTCGCATACCAAAGCTTTGCTATGTACCTTGACAAGCTTGGCTTCATTGTGTCTACAACGTCCTTGAATGTTGTTACGTCCACTAGATATTATAGGAGCTTCATCAACCCATCTACTCATCGACAATCATTATTAATAATGCAGGTTACAACTCTACTCTCTCTTTCTTAAATTAGTGAGGTTGTTGATTTTTTTTGTTATGTTTGATCATTTATCTTATTCAAAAAAATAAGAACTATTAAATATTTTGTTATGATTTATTTACTATCAAAGGAAGCTGAAATACGACTTATAATTTGTACATTCAAAAAGAAATTTGAATAAGATGAGCAGTCAAACGTGACAAAAAAGTCAACCACATCAATAACTTAAGAACAACATTTTAAGAACGGAGGAAGTGTTATTTGGTGCTTGTTTCATTGTTTGAGGCTTTTTATGTTGGCTAGAAACCATACATCTAGTAATAGAAAATAGGAGAAAGAGAAAACAAAGGTACACATAAAAGTATCGATTTTTCATAATTTATACGTTACTAGAATTTTAGGGTAAAAGTTTTGTATTGGATTGGATTGGAAAATGTAATATAATTAGCGAAATACGATATGTTGTAAATTAGGAGACCTTTTAATGGTAAGTACGACTATGTCACTTGTGAAGTTATCTTAATGGAGTTTTGCTAGTTGGTTTTATTCATTAGCGGCAAAGAAAAATTCGGTAAACCTTTTCATAAGCGGTAAGGAAACTGATATGCCCATCATTCTAACCAGAAAATCCCGGAACAACCATAACAAGTGAAAAATCACTAATATAAAATCAATGCGCATTCCTACCAAAGGCCTTGTGGAACGACGACGGCGGTGCGCAACATGCATACATCCAAGAGCACAACTCTTCTTTGGTGGCAAAAGGTTGAAGAAGGAAGATAAAATAAAGAATATTCTCAATTCTACGTAGTGATTTGTTGTATTTTGGGCACCTGTCCTTAGCCGTTTTGCTAAATACTATATGTCTGTAAGTGTAAGGTCATCTATATGAATATTTTTGTAGTGTAGAGTTGAGATTTGAGCTGAATAAATTTGGTTGTAATCCTTTTGTATATCACGGAACTTGTAACATAATATACTCAGATTCAAGTTAATATAGTTTCGACTAAAAAAACTCTTACCCACGAAGCAATCGCCACGGCGACGGCAGATGCGTTTCCCGTGCTCGAGCTGCAGCTCGGTCGGGCAAGTGCCCATGCATCCATCCGTGGGCGAAACGCGGACCTACCCGCCGTGATGTGTCCGTGACCTGGCGCCGGATAGGGACGGACGAGGGACTTTGTCATATCTCGCGCATGGCCGGGCGCCCGCGGAGACGTGCCACCCCTGCGGCCGGCGGCGCCACACGTGGCGCGGCCGGGGACCCGGCGCGGCCACGTTATAAGCCACGCGAGCGCGGCGCCTCTCGTCGTCACCTACTAACCGCACCCTGGCCTCCTCGTCTTAACACTGCTGGCGCGGCAAGGGCGAGAAAGCACACTTGGTCTTCCTCGGCGACACAGAGAAGCAGAGCCGGGCAAGAGAGACGCACGTACTACTAGGAGCTCAGTGATCCATCGCGTGGCTGAGCATCGAGCACGATGAGCACGGGCGTGCGGCCGGGGCGCCGGTTCACGGTGGGGCGCAGCGAGGACGCCACCCACCCGGACACCATCCGCGCCGCCATCTCCGAGTTCATCGCCACCGCCATCTTCGTCTTCGCCGCCGAGGGCTCCGTCCTCTCGCTCGGTACGTAAACAACCCATCGACCTTCTCCGTCCGTGCACACGGCTGATGATGACGACCACGAACGTAACGTGTTGCGTGCAAACAAACAGGGAAGATGTACCAGGACACGAGCTCGGTGGGCGGCCTGGTGGCCGTGGCGCTGGCCCACGCGCTGGCCCTCGCCGTGGCGGTCGCCGTGTCCGTCAACCTCTCCGGCGGGCACGTGAACCCGGCCGTCACCTTCGGCGCGCTCGTCGGCGGGCGCATCTCGCTCATCCGGGCGGTGTTCTACTGGGTGGCTCAGATCCTGGGCGCGATCGCGGCGACGCTGCTCCTCCGCCTGGCCACGGGCGGGCGGCGCCCGCCGGGGTTCGTGCTGGCGTCGGGCGTCGGCGACTGGCACGCGGTGCTGCTCGAGGCCATCATGACCTTCGGGCTCATGTACGCCTACTACGCCACCGTCATCGACCCCAAGCGCGGCCACGTCGGCACCATCGCGCCGCTCGCCGTGGGCTTCCTGCTCGGCGCCAACGTGCTCGCCGGCGGGCCGTTCGACGGGGCCGGGATGAACCCGGCCAGGGTCTTCGGGCCCGCGCTTGTCGGCTGGAGGTGGAGGCACCACTGGGTGTACTGGCTCGGCCCGTTCCTCGGGGCCGGGCTCGCCGGCCTCGTGTACGAGTACCTTGTCATCCCGTCCGCTGACGCCGCGCCGCACCCGCACCACCAGCCGCTCGCGCCGGAGGACTACTAGGCGTGTCTGCTGCTTAAATTCGGTTCTTGCTGCAGTTATATTGCTTTTACATATGTACGTGTCGGAACAACGTGTGTTTTGGATGTAATGTAATAAGGGGCTGCTTCTTACTGGTCTGTGGCCCTCGTCATGAACGGTTCAGGTGGTGTAAATTTCAAGTGACTTAGCAAATGTGCAATAAGTTTCAAGTACAAAGATAGACTTAATTGTGTAATAAGACGTTGGCGCCATGCACGCCTAGTATGTACGGAACACAATGATCTCAGAGCTGTTTCTGATTCTGTCATTCCGTGGGGTGCTTGTCAAATGTGAAGCTTATCTTTAACAAAAAAGATTTGCCAACCTCAGCATACGCCCATTGGTTTTGGAGGCTCAGAGCCGTGCAACAGAGGATCCGGCACCGTGCACTGATCGTCTTCCTCAGCGCCGCACAGCGGCGGTCGGGATGATGGTTTCGCAACGCGAGCTGTGACACCCATGCACGTCGGCTTCTACAGGCTGAAACCTGACGGCAGCAGATACCTGTAACATGTATCGCTATCGCATCGATTCAGAAGAACTAACTGAAAAAAAGTCAAATTCATCAGCAAATGACAGCGCAATGCTGATCACAATGTTTATCAGCGACGCTGCATATGGCTTCAAAAAAACTGAGCACGAAAGCACGCAGCCCGATGAACAGACTAAAAGCTAGATATCACTATCTGTGTTACTATGCCTGCAGCAAGGCTTCCAAGAATCTTTACACGTTATTTCTGCAACATACATTCAAGTGTTGAACACAAGCGGGCGATTCATTGCCCGAAAGTTATACAGTAAAGAGTGGAAACAAGAAAAAAAAACACATGTACAGGTAAGGCGCTACTATCTTTCTCTCCTCCAGGTTGATGCAAAGCTTCACACTGCCCTGAACAGATGAACCGTATCCAATTCGGCAAAACAATGGAACTGGGGCATCGCGTCAGAGAAATTGGTGATACTTTGCAAAATGTCTGGCAACCCAAGGAGCAAGCTGAGTGTTCTCTGGTTCCCTTTTGTTCTTGTTGTAGTAATCTGACCACAGAGCTGGGTATATTTCAGGGTTGAAGCCATCACGATATACACAGAATGGCAGCCAGCCTTCACCGCCGTTCAACCTGCGCTTTCTTTCTCGAGGGTATGCTAAAGGTGCTTGGACGTATCTACACACATGATTGCATATAGTCAGAATTCAGGACACATCAACAAGGTACATCTTGTTTGCGAAGTGAGAAAATTAGTACCTGATCTCGTCAACAACAGAGTCCCAGCAGAAATGTGTATGCCCAAAAACATGGCAAGCTGCTCCATCTTTTTTGTTGCTGTGTATAGCTCTCAGTCTCCTTTCCAAAAAGTCAGAGCCGATAACTTTTGGAAGGTAGGGATAATAAAGCATCCGCTTCTCTGGACATAACTCTTGCCTGAAGAGTAGTACAGAAACATTGGTTTTAGTCTGGAACATGAATTTTGTTGGCTATTGAGACATGATAGGCTTTGAATTAGCATAGAAGACTGAAAACAAAGCAGGTTTTTATCGTAGTTGTGTTAATTAAAAAAATCACCAAATGGCAACCTCTAGAAAAACCAGTGATCTGGATGGTCACAACTGCAGTAGCAAATGTTTCTCCTATATTGGCACTTTGAAAAGAGGGTTTATCCATGAATTGTTCTTGGCATTACACAAGAAACTATAAATTAAATGCATCCACCAAGAATTGAAACAAATGCTCAGGAGCTGATGACTAAGGGCCTGTCTGGAACTTAGGATAGAGTGGAGTGAACAGAATACATAGTTTTATTTAGAATTTGAACTGATTCCCAAACAGCCTAGAGAAGTTATCTTACGTCAAACATGCTGTAACAAAAAAATGCACGCAGTACCGAACTGAGGAAATGGTCGTCAAAACAAATGATTACTGCACAATTATAATCATTCTAACAATAAAGCCTTTTAGTCCCAAGCAAGTTTGGGTTGGCTAGAGAAGAAACCAACTACAAAGAAAAGTTAAACCAAAACAAAAGGAAAGCATAGACAAAAGCAATAGACAGTATAACTGTATTAAAACAGTTAGCAGAAACTAAGTGGAACTAACATAATACATTGCAGGGAATGAGAAATTTGAACAATGGAAGGTCAGTTAGGAGACACAAGTACTAACCTTGGTACAAAGTGTGAAAATGTTAATATGTGTTTGCTGTTATTTTTTACTTCTTCAATAGCATCATGATTCTTGTCATTCAGTTTGTCAAAATACAGAGCAAGAGCCTCATCCTCATTTCCCAGGTCTTCAGGCCATTTACAAGCATGAAAGTCCTTACAAGCCTGTTCATAAAACCTTGATCTTATCAATGTATAGATTGGACGAATTATTCACAACTCATGAGGCATTGAGTGCATTTTTCCTATGCAAACATTTGTGTCATTGGCTCATTGCATGTGCATCGATGCAGTCTATCTCATTATGCAGTATAGTAAATGTAGATAAGTCACACTTTACAAAATAAACAACACATGTCCCTTAGTAGAACGGCATTATCCAGAAAATACTAACCAAAGTATCAACCTAATGACAGCCATCCAGGTCAAATAGTGGGTTCTTAGTCAGATCACAGATGCAAAACCCATGACTGAATTCATGTGGACAGTTCACAGCTCGTTATCAATACTTAGAAGAAAACTTACACAAAATTCCTAAATGTTCAGTTGACACTGCTAGCTAATATTCCAAAGAGGAACTAAAGGAAGACTACTTACCATGTCTAATGAAGGAACACGGACACTGTTAACATCCTTTTCCTTGTCAAAGCTCTGGAAGGGAATTTAGCAATATAAGAAAGTAGAAAAACCCTGGGACATGGTGCACTATTACATGGTTGGACTATTATTATGCAATTAAACCAAAGAAATAAAATAACAACCTTGTGATACCATGAATACAATGGTATGATTCCCAAGTCACCAATCGTTCTTGGGCCTGTATCCACACCCAGCTCACTACACGCATCAAGCAATGCAGTCAGTTTCTCCAGCGAATCCATCTGGAAGAAATAACTTAGAGTAACTGAGATAGTCCCACCAATGGTTCATAATAGGAAATAAGCTTAATGAATAATGATATACTCAACAAAGAACAAACATAATGCCCCTTATTTATTTGAAATATGATTCATGTAACAGCACCCCTGTCTTGCCCATTTCATCTGTGCCACATGCCTTTTGCCATAGGTGGTATCTAATAATTTGCAACAGGTTATATAACCCAATAATTAAGCTGCTACTCCCTCTGGTTTTTATTGATGACCTTAGGGCAATATTTTTAGTTCATTTTTAGCAAAGAGAGTTGTCCTAATAACATCAATTAAAGCAGAGGTAGAAATTCGACTTATGCCCCTATCTGTCAAGAAACAGGAACAATGGTACCAGTACAAAATTAATTAACTACCGAAATGCAGTTCAGATAGACCGGGCTGCTAGCAATCAGTGAGCAAAACCAATCCTCATTAGTAGCCTGTGGGTTGTACTATCGAACTATCTAAGGTTAAGTGTTAATCAGCTAGCTCACGGATCAATGGCAAGCACTGACCGAGCAGACATCCCGATAGCACCCAATGAGATTCATCTCGCACAAGCAGAAGCAGTCGCATCAGCTGAGTGAGGAGTCCCCAAGCCCCTAAACTAGGCCGGACCAGCCACGCTCAGGCATTTCGTCAAACAACTTGCTTGCAGCGCACGGAACGCGGAAGAGATGGAGGGAAATCGGAGGGAGGAACTCACATAGCGGCCGCCCTCTCTGCGGAGCCAGAGGTCGTGGTTCCCGGGCACGTAGAAGACGGCCCCGAACTGCTCCCTGAGCACGGCCATGGTGCGGGCGAAGTTGTCCCTGGTCTCGGCGACGTCGCCCGCGACGACGAGCGCGTCGACCACCCCGTCCTCCCCTCGGCGCGCGCCCACCTCGGCGGGGAGCCGGCGCACCCAGTCCATGTTCTCCGCGTAGTCGGTGTGGAGGTCGGAGACGACGAAGACCCGCGTGGTCGCCGTGGCGGCCGGCGCCGCCTCCCGCGGGGTCGGCGCGGCCGATGCCGCGGCCGCCGCGCAGCACCGGACGGCGCGGCGCGGCGGGCAGAGCGCCCGGCGGCGCCACCTCCGGGCGCGGCGGTGGTGGTGGTGCGGCGGCGGGTCGAGCGGGTGGTAGTGCGCGGGGCGGGAGGATACGGGCAGATGCGGCGTCATGTCGGGCGGAGTCGGGAGGAGGTAGCTGCCTGCCGCTCTCTCAAAAATCTCTTTCCCTTTCCTCCCCGTTCGTGCTCGGCAGGGGCAGTTCGGAGATTTCGACGGGTGGTGGTGGTGGCCTCGTCCAGGCTATATACCCGCATCGCCGCGGCGAGATGCGCCGGTGAGGGCGAGTTGGTGGGGGCGGCGACGTGGCAACCGGCGCCGGAACGGGACGGGATTTTCTAAAATCCCGGGTCATCAGAGGCGGGTTAATCATTGGCGTGGCCGCCCCGGCGCGACCCTTCCCTTGACACGGGATCATTGCGCGTAACCAAAGGAGTTGTTAATGGTTGAGACGAGCCTTCCCTGCCGGACCCAACCCAACAGGCCAACACCCACGAGCCACGACAGCGTCGCAACTTGCAGGGCTTGCATCCCGCAATGCGTGTGCGAGTTGCTGTTGAACGCTTATCAAACTTGGCAAGAATATTAAATGGCATGCCAAGTGAACCAAGCCAAAAGCGCATTCCAGAAGACTACTAGAAGGACTAGTTCGCGTCGGGCCACGTTATTTGGAAATCTTCCATGTTTCACGTGTATTTTTTTCTTGTGTTCCAAGCCCCACGGCGACAACAATCGATCATCCATCCGCCTAATCAAGTTCCACCTAATCCTGAAAGCAATCGGACTCATGGAATAGTTTATTTATTTTCTCGAAAGGGAACACTAGTTTAACCTATCATAACCCGAAAAACGAAAGCTGACGATTCCCCATGCGTTCGGAATCCGCCTCTCTCCGTTGGTTCCGATACGTGTACACACCACCAGCGCGCTGCGAGTCATCCAGGTTTTCGGAACTTGACGTGATCAGATCGAGGATTAATAACGGAAGAACGAATCCTATCCGATCCGCCTCTTTGCAGACGTCACCGCAAGTTTATGCCCAGTGGATAACGTTGGAGACATGATCACATGAGTAAATGACGGTTTGGACTTTTGTCTGTTCGGAATAATAATATTTTTTTCTTCGAAGAAAAAAACAGATAATTGTGGACACTGGGCCGTTTCTATGACCGTAGCGTGGGCCCTGATTCCTGCTTGGCCAGGCCGCGAGCCCATACGTCGGCCTGCCTCATGGCCCATCACCAGCTAGGTAGGTCCCACGAGCTGTTTTGTTCCGCTTGGACCGGGACACGTGTCCGTCCTTGGGCCACTCAGTGACGAGGCATCCTCTAGGTCCTTCTGTTCTCCGGTGCCGTCTCCGGCAGCACGAACGCGACACGCGGGTCTGCGAGTGGAAAAAGAAGGGTAACAAGCTCTGCCTGCCAATCATCAGTCGAGCGGCTATAAATAGCCCGATCCACGGAAGCAGGAGGAGGAGGGTAGCGGGAGCGCGAGCGAGTGACAGCAGTTCGTCTCGATCGTGCAGGGGGTAGAGCTTTGGAATCCCGTTCTTCAGAGAGAGAGAGAGAGAGAGAGAGGCAATCAGCATCGATGGCGCGCGGTGGCGGTGTTGATCATCGGGGCTCGCCGCCGGCGAGGCTGGCGCTGGCGCTGGTGGTGGTGGCCTGCGCCGTCGCCGCGGCGGCGGTCGTCGTCGACGGCAAGGTGGTCCACGTGGAGGAGCACCACCGGAGGAGCATGCTGGCCAACGGCCTCGGCTCCGCGCCTCCCATGGGGTAAGCAAGCACCGTGACACCTGTAACGCCATATTCTCCACCACTCACCTGTCGCCAGCGTTCCCTCTCTCGATTAATTGTCTGCCCGATTAGCCAAGTCAACAGAGCATGCATACCAATCTTTCTACCTCGACCTCGATTTGCCATAACCTGGATTCGACGACTTTTGTGTTGAATTTGATCGCAGGTGGAACAGCTGGAACCACTTCCAGTGCCAGGGCAACGGCGAGGACGTCATCAGGGAGACTGGTAGGTGTTCTCCAGATCGGTTCCTCTTGTAGCGCTCCAGAGCTCAGCAGAGTGCTGGTAGCAGTTCAGTTTGAGCTGTAGGTTTCACGATCCAGCAGCGTATGAACTGACTTGCCCGATTCTCTTTGCGCGTGGATGACCAGCCGACGCGCTCGTGTCGACCGGGCTCGCTGCCCTCGGCTACACATACGTCAACATCGGTACGCCCGCGCACTCGCCATGACTTCCCGTTTACTTCTCCTCCCCTCACCACATCCCTTTCATTCCGGGAACATTCTGGACTGAACAAGCGCGTTACGTGTCCGCCTGTCGTCCTCTTCCATTCAGATGACTGCTGGGCGGAGCCCGAGCGCGACTCGACGGTACGTGTAACGACGATCCTGTGACGGCGTCTGAATCGGATTTTACGCTTTGATGATGGTGTTCACGCCGGAGTTGTCGGACCGCAGGGCAACCTGGTGGCGAACAAGAAGACGTTCCCGCACGGGATCAAGGCGCTCGCGGATTACGTGCACGGCAAGGGGCTCAAGCTGGGCATCTACTCCGACGCAGGGTGAGGCGGAAGCAGTTCCTTCCTCAGTTATCTGAAAATCTGGACGGTGTTGCCGTTTCTCTCGACATGTTCCGGCAGTTACCTCTTTATTTTCTCTGTATTCAACCTCTTTGCTGCAGGTACAAGACGTGCGCCAAGGTTCAGCCCGGCTCCCTCGGGTACGAGGAGCAGGACGCCAAGACCTTCGCCGCGTGGGTAAGCCTTACGCTCTGCACTTTTTTTAAAAGCAACGAGAAAAAAAAGGCGTGCGACTCGATTCGGAGAACGCCACGTGTTCATGTTCGGTCCGATGAATGCAGGGAGTGGATTACCTCAAGTACGACAACTGCAACAACGGCGACATCAAGCCGCTCAAGAGGTGACGCATGGCCCCTTCCCTTTTCATCTCAAAGCCTGGCTCCATGTACTCAGATATACCGTTACTGGGTAGTATTGTGTCAGTGTGTTTAACGCTTGTAGTACCATGTGGGCTGTGCGAGCGAACAGGTACCCTCAGATGAGCAAGGCCCTGATGAAGACCGGCCGGCCGATCTACTTCTCGCTCTGCGAATGGTACAGAAAATTCAGTACTTGTAGCGTCTCTGAATTTCCGTTCTCTGTTCCCGTCCATGACATGCGTGGTTACCGACTGTCCTCCTCGCCGGCGGCGATCTCGTGCAGGGGCGACATGCACCCGGCGCGGTGGGGCGCGGCCTACGGCAACAGCTGGAGGACCACCAACGACATCGCCGACACCTGGGAGAGGTTCGCCCATGACATTCTCGCCGGCGATTCCGTCGCTCGATTTATCCCCTTTACTGGTAATAATAAGTGATAAGGATGCGTCGCAGCATGATCGCGACGGCGGACCAGAACGAGGTGTGGGCGGACTACGCGCGGCCCGGCGGGTGGAACGACCCGGACATGCTGGAGGTGGGCAACGGCGGGATGACCTACAACGAGTACGTCGTGCACTTCAGCCTCTGGGCCATCTCGAAGGTGCTCTTCGACTTCTCTGCAAAAACACTGCATTCCCTGAAATCAAAGATCAGTTCGTTCTCTCTTGCGGCGCTTGGAAACGATGCCTGTCGATATGTGTATGTGCAGGCGCCGCTCATCATCGGCTGCGACGTGCGGCACATGTCGCAGGAGACGTACGACATCCTGGCCAACAAGGAGGTGATCGCCGTCAACCAAGGTGAGCACTCTCTTTCTTTGGTCAGCAGCATTTTCCACCACTCGCGCGTCCATCAGTCGGTTCGCTGACGAACGGGGACACGGGCACGCAGACCCGCTGGGCGTGCAGGGGAAGAAGGTGCGGATGGAGGGCAGCAGCGAGGTGTGGGCGGCGCCGCTCTCGGGCTACCGGACGGCGGTGGTGCTGCTGAACCGGCACGCGACGGACGCGGCGACGATCACCGCGCACTGGGACGACATCGGCATCCCCGCCGGCACGGCCGTCCAGGCGCGGGACCTCTGGCTGGTACGTACTAACGCGTGTGGTGGTGGTGGTGGCGGCGAGCGGTGGGGGCGTGGCGTCCTGACTCGGTTCTTGTTGTGGGTGTTGTGGTTGGTGGCGCAGCACAAGGCGGTCGGCGGCGGCGGCGGGTTCACGGACAAGATGGCCGTCGACGTGGCGCCGCACTCGTGCAGGATGTTCGTGCTCAAGCCCAGCTTCGACTCGCAGGCCAAGTGAGGTGAGATGAGATGAGGCGGCGGAATCATTCGGCGGTCGGTGCGGAACGACTGGTTTGATTTGTGCTGATACACGATACTCGCATTGAATTCTACTGTATATAACAGGGAATCAAAGAATGTTCCGTTTGTGAGTGACTTGCGATTTCTATGTCTTTTTCTTTATGTTGCTCGGTGACGACCCACGTGACGTTTAGATGAACTGTAGTGAACCGACAGTCGTGCATCGCAGCCAGCTGCAACCAATTTGACGGCCCAGATGTCAGTAGTATAGCATCGTAGCCCAGGTCGACGGGTTCGCCTGCGGCCTGCGAGTTCGTTCAGAACTTCCTCCGAGTCTCCGACGGTCAGACCTTGCCTTTCTTTCTTTTGACGATACGTACGGCCAGACCTTGCTATAGCCTGTAGACAAAACGTAGTAACGAACACGTCCACAGCGTGGCAGTTTCCATGGAACTGCTGCAAAATCCACCGGACGATGTAAAGCTTTAACACTGCAACTCTAAACAAATTAAAAGGACAACTATCTAAAATCCTACAGTAATTAATTAGTGCCGACTGCACCTTGATAATAAGAGAGAGAAAGCTGGTGGTACCTAACGGCATCGTATCTTGTCAACCATGCGTTGATGGATCATGATGGATGGACAACTCCCCGGCAATCAGGCCACATTGTTTGCTTCTGGTACTTAGAAAAGGCAGACGAGGTATCCAGAGAATCCCACTCTTCGAACAGCGTTTCTGCCAGAGATACGGGACCGGCCGCTTCCGCGAGCTTTACTTGCTTATTAAGACACACAAAAAGATTTTCAGAGCATACGGTCTTGCCAGTTTCCAGTACGAATAAACTAATTTGAAAGGTGGTTGGTGCCACATCTTTCACGAGTCCGATCACCAGTGATCGATTCCGCACAAGAAAGAAACGGAGGGCCGGGGCGGTTGCAGCAACCACTCCGAAATCTGACTTTGCTGGTGCCTAATCGTCGTCGCCCAGTCTAAAAAAAAAAGACCACACCTAGGAGAAGCTAGGTGGTTTTTCATTAAGGAGAAGAAGGATGTGTTCGTTTCCTTTCCTCTAAAATTTAAGCACTCGTCACATCAAAGAGAATCTTATTATTTATGAATATTTCGATCAACTTAATGACAAAACCCTATTGATAGATTGGTGCTAATTTTTGAGATGAATTTAATGAGCTTAATTAATCTATATTTTGCTAAAGTGATGCTACAATGAATCGTCTTCTAATCACGACTTAATTAACCTCATTAGATTCGTCTCGTAAATTAGTCTAGGGCCTGTAATTTGTTTTCTAATTAAACTTTATTTAATACTCTTAAATAATAAGATTCTTTTCGACGTGACAGTCTCTTAAATTTAGACTTGAAAACGAACACACCCGAAAACGACCAGAAATAGGCACCCAAATTCGAGGTTGTGGGGACTCGAACCTGGATGGCTAGGGGTGCATAACCACAGCCTCCACCACCTACAAGCCCAGTTCCTTCGTCGCCCAGTCTGAAAATGAAATGACACTATTGGCATACTGTCACTTCCCCTGCTAGCGTAGGAAGTGAACGGAAGGGCAATTGCGATAAGCAATGGAGCACCTGTCGCAAGCGAACCGCGATTACCTGCTCAAATAAGATGAGAGCCGGGGACGAGGCGGACGAAGACGAACGATTTGTGTCTCCCAAGTCCTATCCGGCGCTTCAACCCGTTCCGTTCCGTCCCTTGCGCTAGCTGCAAACAAGTGTGCGGCCTCGCATCTCGACACCGAGCTGCTTCCTACTACTAGTTCCTCTACCGGCCAGAGAGCCCGGAGACGAGCGGCGGAAAAGGTCACGAGACGTGATGAAATCAGATTGGCCATAATTTTCTAGCCCTGCTGACGTACGTACACTAGCTCGCCCTGCGTGTCTCACGCCAATCATCATTGCCGATCATCATGACACATGCAGCGCAGGTGTACGTACGTGGATGCGCCCTTCCCTGGTCACGTACGCACGATACCTTCGATTCAACGGATGCTCGGATAATCATGTGGTGTCGTAACTGTTGTGCAATCACTATGCGGTCACCGCCATAATAATGCGGAGGCTCTCATGAGGCGAGGCCGGCTGGTCCAGCTGCTCTTAACCCGAAACTCTGCGCGACTGGTGGTGGCCGGACCAGAGTTTTGGTGATTAGTCACCAAAATGGTGATTCGTTGGTTGGAATTTCGGAAAGGAACATTTCGCACGGACACGCCATATGGTGATCTGCCACACAGCGCGCACGTATGCGGATAAGGAGACCGGCGGCATGCATGGGCCTGAGGTTCATTCAGGTCGTCCGTCTCGGACGGGGACCCTGGCAAGGAAAGGGACGTTCATCATGGACGGGCGGTAGGAAGACAGCTACACTTTTGAAGGATGCGCGGGCAATCGCCACAATCAATCACAAGCGAAACACGACTACTGCATTGTGAAGCCTCCGATCCGGCATGAGGTTGTCGTCCGAGATGGGCCAGAACGTTGTAGCCCTGTGCCGGTTTGTTTCGTGGTCAACAATCATCGCCGATCATCATCAGCACATGCCGCGCAGGTGTACGCGGATGCTTCTTTCCCCGGCCGCGGATACCATTGAACGGATGCTGGGGCTGGATCTAATCATCATGGGCTCATGTGCCAAGTGCCCAACTGTTCAAGCACTCAGTGGTCACTGTTGACACGCGGATGCGTCGGTGCGAGGTTATTAGCCCCCGTCGATCGGTCTGCGCGATTGGTGGGCAGAGAGGAAGCCAGCTAGATTGGTGGATACAGAATGAAGGTTCCGACGGAGTACGTGTAGTGCAGATGTTCTATCGGGGCCCAGTGGATGGCACACCGCGTAGCACTCGCGAGTGTGGATACAGACGGGTATAGGGGCCGATCGAGTCTAACGCTGGTCGGGCCCATCGAGCCCGCCGTCTCGGACAAGGACCCGGCCGGATCGATATACGGACGTGGAGTGACGGAGAACTGTGTAAAGATGATCGATGCAAGTACTCAACGTGTTGAGCTCAAAAAAAAAAGTACTCAACATGTTTTCTATTACGAAAACGTAACAAAACGTCCGATCCGTTGGAAGATCGATGCATGCACGCCATCCTCTCGAGTCTTGGATCAGCAATTCGGGGCCGACCACGCCGCTGCCATTTCGGTCGCCTTCCTCTAGCTACTATATACTAGCTAGTCTCCGTGCAATAAGCAAACGAGAGGATGCGCGTCCCCGGTCAAGCGGCGTCAGGTAGTCAGCCTCGCGCGTCACCAGCAAGCCGTGCGAAACTGCCACGCACGCCAGAGCTCCGGCCGGGATAAGCTCCTCCGCTTCGCTCACGTCCGGTGACCGCCCGGTGCAGCTCGGACTAAAATGCTCATGTCGAACGCCTCGTTGTCCTGTCCGACTAAGGTCACCAAACGTCCTCGTCACCTCGGGTCGTTGTTGGCTTCTTGCGCAGCGCAGTGCCAGTACCACGTCGGTTTCACTCCAATTAGCCGCGGGTCCTCGCCCATTTTTGTTCTTTCTCACCAAGGTTTTAGCGCGGTGACTCGTACGCGACCAACCTGCGTTGTTGCAGACATCACAAACCGGGGAAAGAAAAATTGGCTCGCTACATCAAGCTATCCACGCAAACGGATGCAGGGCCTCTTTAATTAATTGACGACGCTCAAGTTTTAGAAGAATTTATCTCTTGCAGTTTTGGCGGGTTTTAAATTTGTCAGCGATCAACCTCCTCAATCATCAATTCGCTGACGATGGATCGAGTTCGTGACGCTGTCCCTCTCAAAAAGAGTTAGGACAAGACCCATTGATATCACCTCTATCCCCGTTGGATCGGGTTTACATGCTCCCACAAACACGTACTCCTCCATTCTATTTTTCTCATCGTCAGGACATAGCTTGCACTAGCTAGTTTCGAATATTTGCACTGGCTGGCTTGTCCTAACGACAAGAAATTCAGAATAGAAGAGTAAGTGAAATGCATCCCGATAAGTATGTGCACGGCAACCATATCAACAGACGATAAGGTCGGGCTGATCACGCTATCCGCTTCAAGGAAAACATAACACCGTCGATTCCCCGACACATAATATTTCGAAAACAAAGACGAAATCCATCGTGGTCTTATCCGTTATTTTTTTTTGCGGCGGTGATAAGACCCCCACGATGGCGACGACGTGAGTCAACCATCTCTCCAAGCAGGCCGCAGTGGTGGTAGAGTACTCCAGTACACCGCATTTTCTTACTACAATGATGGATGATGCATGCTTCGTCCTCTGTTACTCGCATCCGCCCAGTTTCTTCCCATTTAACGTCACAATCCGCCACTAGCTCGACGTGGTTACTCGATTTGTTAATGGCGGATTAGATATGGTTACGCTCGAATTGTTAATGCGGCTGAAGGGATCAGGTGGCATGACGACATCGTCCACTGACGATGATGGCTACTAGCTCTCAGCGGCGACCAGGGGCGGATCATCGCGGTCCACTAAGCAGGAAGTGCCATCATGGTGCCGCCGATAACAATTTCAATCGATCGAGCTGTGTTCCCAGTTTTCAGTTGCACGTTTCTCTGAAAAATCTGAACACGCTCCGTGAATCCGGTGCTCGATCGAGTTGCTGATTGGAGGGTTACTGTCCAGTGGTTGAATCCGGCCTGATCTTCAGCAGCTTATATTGCCCACTAGCTAGCAAGGCCGCAATCGCATTATTATTTTGTTGGATAAGCTTTGCAATGCTCTTGTTGCTTTGATCATTATTAACGCGCATGCTTTTAAGCGTTTCCTTTTCCTGATATGGGACTTTTTGTTTAGCAGTAACCACTGCACAATGCATGCACACTTGCTTCTACCGAAAGCAGTGATTTTGGGTACCATGAAAAATCATGTTTTGATAGTTAGTATAAATTGTTTGAATTTTTGAATGAATTGAATAGACAAAAAAGAACGAACACATTTCCGCATAAGAAATAAAGTCCACGAAGCGGTTAGTGTTTCTACGTTGGGATATTTTGGCTGACCGCTTTTTCCCCACCCAAAAGTCACCAGAAAAGAAGAGCACTTTCTTTTACAAAAAACAAAAAAGGAAAAAAAAGAGAGAAACTCTGCGGCATACATGCATGGCGCCAAAAAGAGAGGGAAAGAAAGAACATAAATGATAACAAAACCATTGCTTTTGCTTTCCGGCTGATGAGAGCTTTTGCTGCGATCCGGTTCCGTCCCAAAAAATTAACACGGCACTGGCAGTCCGGCACCTAACCATCGCAGGAGAGATTACAAAATTGTGGCTTCCTAAGTGGCTGGTCCTCTTATTAAACAACAACCCCTGCCTCTCCTCGCAAACAACCCTTGTCTATTCCCTGAACTCCTGGCACACATACAAAAGGAGGGCACGTGGCCATTGTCGATTGCCGGTAGCAGATAAAATTTGCCCCGTCAAGGAAAAGAGAGCAAACCTTGACATTTCGACCAGAAAGGCAGAAACCCACGAGCAATTCAGACCATTCGATTACATTTCCATGCGGTGAGGATCCCATCAACTATCATGTGTCCATGAACTGCACGCCACAAACCAAACCACTAGCGTATACAAACGCTGACAAATAATGTGCTGACCCATTGACTTCCCTTTCGCAACCCCAACTACATGCATGACTCTACTCCGTCCAAAGGAGATAAGAAAGGAAAGACTTCACCGACGAATCCTAGCTATAACAGAGCGAATTTAAACAACCTCAATTGCAAAAGGCAACAACTTTGGGTTTCTTTTTCTTTTTCGAGCAAAATGGGGGTTTACACCCACCTTATATTGCATCGAATGAGTGAATGCTACATAAGTACCATGGCACTTTACATGAGGGCGGAAGCCGAGTCCAGCCATAGCACTTTACTTTGGATTTCACATGTAAGAAACTACAAGTAATTTCACAATTCATTGTAAAACCTCTACAACTCAACCATCTTGGAACCACCTATCAGTCTTGAGAGCATGTGCGTATAGTGTTGGCAGCATAAACAAATAACTAAGTTTGACCATTTGTGTTTTGCAACCAAGCATTTAAATACCTGTAGTTTTCAGCGGTTGGCGCAAAAATGTTAACATGTAGAGCTCGCCACAGTTAATGATTGTGGCATACTGGCCCTTCGTTTTCTTGAAACAAGGATTAGTAGTTTATTCTTAGTTCATTTTTTTTTTGTCTGAAACACAACAATTCTAAAATAGAGGAGTATAATATACTTAGATTTATGCTAGTAGTAGGTAAGGATTTTTCTCTAAAAACTCAACCTAAAACAAGGAACTAGCCCGTCACCTCCAACAATTTATGTTAACAGGATTTGAGGCTTAATCAGGGTTGATTTTCTGTTAGTGGGGCAGCAAGTAATGGGATGCCCAATCCATTTCCTGAAACTACGTATAATGCACATGCTAATGCTAAGGATATATTTCATAAAGAAAATCAACAATGGGACTATGGGAGGAGTAATTATTTTGGAAATCCAACATAGACAAATATGTCTTTTACCATTCATAATATTTTTTTCATTTTATTATCTCAATTCCCATGACATAAAACATACTTCCGATATTGCTCAATGATCATTAGTGTGACACCCCTACCTTGCAAAGCAAGATGGATTGTCGTACAGGATCATATCGGGAGATATTTGACGAAGCGAACGTACATTGCACATACATCAATGATACATTCACAATTTATATAACATAATTAAGTACGTAAGTAGCAAATTTTACATATGATATTTGAGTTATTACAAGCCGCGAGTTCTGAATTCGAATTACAATACCAACTTAAAGTCTCAAATTCAGATTTACATTACATTAATATATAATGTGCGAAAGCGTAGCATCTCGACGATAAATATATAACACTTAATAGGAGACCACATCAGCCTATACGACATGGCCTCACTATTGGTTTGGTGATGACGGAACCCACTCCACGGTCCAATCCTGGGCTCCTCACCTTGCCATACAAACTTACTCGCAGCAATTATAATAGTCAGGCTACGGGACGCCTGAAATTAATTTAAACGCAAACCCCGAGTATCTAGTATACTCCGTAAGACTTACCCGTCAAAAATGGTTCTAAGAACCGACCCTAATATGCAGGAGGCTGACCGGGCTTGCTGAAAATGTCAAAAACAGCACCTATATAGTTCTGACATTTTATGTGTTCACTCATTTAATTAGTGCTTAATTACTGCAATTAAGGTATTGGCATTGTTTACATGCTATTATGTGATATGAGATGTCACAATTAGAAGTTCCAACTTTAGTTAGAGAAGTAGATTTGTTTATTTCAAATTCATACAGTCATGAGCCTTTCTAACTAAACCTCTTACAAATTCTAAAGTATAGAATTTCTACAATACACCATCTTATTCATTCAAGAACCATCTGATGGAAGACTTCATGGGCAAATTATCGGCAACTCGTTGTGATCTGATCCAGAATCAGTTTGGTTGATCATCATCTACAAGTTAGTAAAACTAATTTGAGAAGTGAACAGTGAACCATTAGGTCCATTTAGCCAGAGTTAATGATACCACTAACATGTGACAAGCCTCCCGACTAACTGCATGCCCAAAATGACGGAGGCCTAGCCTTGTGGTTTTGCAGATGGAGATGCCACCGTGGTGGGCGAAATTGTTTGGAGGAGGAGTCGATGTCGCGCGGATCACCGGGAGGAGGGCCTCGACGTCACGCACGTTAGCAGGCGGTGGGGCAACCATCGTGCGGGCACCGGGTGGAGGGACAGCCGTCGCACGTGGACTAGGCGGAAGGGCGACTGTCGCGTTAGCGGAGGAGAGGCACCGTGCGGAGGGCGGCTCTCACACGGGTCTCTCGGTGGAGGAGAGGCCATCGCATCGGTTCTACAAACGGTTGTCGTGCATGGGATGTCGTGAGGGAGGAGAGGAGAGGAGGTCGTGTCGGGGCCGTTTCTATGAATTTGAGGCCCGAGGATGAAATATAAAATAGGGCCCCAAGATTCAAAAATGTATGGTCCAAAATATAAAAAATGAGCCCATCTTCACGAATTTTATTCTTCGATTATCTTCAAGAGTTTTGTACTATGATTATCTCCAAAAATTATGTACTTTGATTTTCAGAATCTTTCACAACATAAATGTCGAGAAGAGATATAGAGCTAATGCTTTTTTTTACTTTGTTTGTTCTTGCGCTTTCCCAAACTTCGCATTTCCTATTTCAAGAAGAAATAACTATTGATTGGAAATGAGATCTGTTTGATAAAGAAAGAGTCATCGCTTAGAGTTTAAGATCTTAGCACGACAAGATAAAAAAGAAAAGAAAAGGATATAGAACTGCAGAAGAGGTACCCTGGTCCCTAAGCAGAGTCGACAACACGTTCACCCGGTGATGAATTCACGTTGCCAATGCTGCTTTGTTCTCGATTTGGATAAAGATGAAATGTCGTATGGCTTGCAGTAGAAGACTAACAAATGTGTTGCTCACTAGTACCAGAGATCTGACATAGTCACGTAATTAACCTACTAATGTTGTCGTCTTCTAAACACGATTAAGAATTAGGGGCCCTGAGCGGTCGACCACCTTGGCCCTGCTAATCGACAGGGCTGGTCGCGTGGATGTTGTGGGAAGGAGAGGTTGTCGAGTGGGGAAGATCCGAGCATTGTTGTCCGTCAGATCTCGATATTGTTAATTATTGGCCATTAGATTTGTAAGACGTGTTTTTCTCAGGTGCAATTAGTGAAGTACGTTTAGAGTAGTTAATTACCATGTTGGGTTAATTGGGTGTAATCAGGTGGGTGAGTGTAGGAAAGTTTTGCACTGGTGAATTTAAAGAGTATATAGATATAGATATAGATGATAGATAGATAGACATAGATATAGATAGGTAGATAGATAGATAGATAGATAGATGTATATAGATAGATAGATAGATAAAGATAGAGTAGAGATAGAGAAAAACAAATACTAGCTCACACGCAGCACGCTATGCTTGTAGGGTCTGTTTGGAATGAAAGAATACAAAACAAAGGAATAGAAGAAAACACAGGAACAGAGAAAACATAGGAATCGAGAAAGATAAAACCTACAAGAATCCAAACAATGGAATGCATAATCTTTAGTGTTTGGAATACAGGAATAGAAACACCAAGAAAATATTAATACATTTAAATTAAATTATTATAAGCTATATTATCATTATTTAATACATATGATTTCAATTAGTAATCTTCATTTGTACTGATAATTGTTCGTTCCTACCATTTGCTAAATGCTAGCATTCAAATGTCTAATATAAAACCGTAGTTCACAAAGTCACAACAATTAAGTGTCTACATTATTTTTTTTTCAATTTTGTAGAGGAAAGAAAAGCTTTATTCCTCCATCCCAAACAGTCAGGAATTGGTTTCCTTTGAAATTTCTCTGTATCCAAACACAGCCCTGATTGGTGGACGCAAGGCTAAGCTCGGCTGCCTAGTGCCCACGACACAAGTCAAGCGGAAGAGTGAACGCAATCACGAAAAATAAATAGGTAAAAATAGAAACGACACGGTGCGGGGCCTACGGTCCAGCTATATAAAGCCCCGCCCGGTACACCGCGTCCCCAATCCGACAACAGTCCCGCCTCAGTATTAAGTATCAACGCTTCGCTGCTGTGTAGCAGAGCAGCGCGGCAGCGGCGGAGCAGAGCAGAGCAGAGCTGCCGGCCATGGCGCGCGGCGTGACCTCATCGTCGTCGTCGCTGCTGCTCGTTCTCCTCGTGGCCGCGTCGGCGGCGGTGACCGCGTCGGCGGCCACGTTGGACGGCGCCGCCGGGCTGCCCGGCAACCTGACGGAGGAGCTGCGGTGGGCGGCGAGGCGGGCGCGGCGCGGCTGGCGGCGCGCGCGGCGGAAGGCCTTCGAGAACGGCCTCGGCAGGACGCCACAGATGGGGTACGTGACACTCGCCCTGCTCGTAACCTGCGCCATTGCCGCCGTCGAGCGACCTCCTCTTCCCCTGCGAGCCGCGACGCGGTCTCTGCCTGCTCCACAATCGTGCAGCACCAGTGCTGTGTAATTAATTTATTTCCCATCGTCGCACACCGATAGCGTCTCATTCCTCGGCTGGGCTCGCAAATATTAGAAGCTCTCCAACTAACCAACAACCCCTCGAGTTATCACAAAAAAGGAAAAAAATTCTTGACGCGTGGTACTAGTAATACTGCAGCACATGAGCAGCTCGCGGTGACGCAGAGAAACTTTTGCGCGAGGGAGGGAAACGGACATGTCTTTCGCTTGCGCCGGACGCGAGGCGTACCTGGCACTGGGCAGTCACCGCCGCGGCCTCGCTTTCCGACCACGGTTCTATTCTATCCGCGGACAAAGCATCAACCAAAGGCCCTTTTGTTGTTTACCTTATACCGCGCAACCCAAATCTGTGGCCAGCTTTTTCAACCATATCTCGCAGCGGATTCTTGTTCGGAGGGGGAGATCGCCTTGCCTTGCCCACCCCATCGACGAGGATTAGGTGAGCGCACGTGGCGCCATTTTTTTTCCTCCGTCTCGTGTGTCTCCCTCCTGCCGAGGCGACGACGACGAAGTCGTTCTCACGGTATGGAAACTCCTCAGGCCGCGAGTGAAAATTTTCGTTGATAGCTGGGAATGGTAGTAAAATTTCTGCAGGCAGGGGCGACGACCGGGGAGTCCGGGGCAGAGGCCGGTCCGGTGGAATGCCGGGAAAGGGCCCTCCTTTTGATGCTTTTGACGGCATGCTCTCGTCTTTAACTTTGCCCCCACACACTGTTGCCCTCTTTTTTGGGTTGTCCCTTCTCAACCCTCCGGCCTTGGCCTGGCGCTGACATGATCTATGCAGAACTAGTCTCAAGCGTGCACGCTACGTACTACTACTAGAGCTTAGCTTAAAAAGAGAAGGCAGCAAGATGAGCCTGCCAACTCGCTAGAGACTATACCTGGTTGTTCATGACGTCAAGACGATAGCCTGCTGGCCACGGCACCATACCAAAACAGTAGTTATGCATAGTTGCAAGTATCTCTAAGCCCTGTGCCGTTGTTATCCCAGAAAGGACTGTTTATTAATTGTCCCTTGGACTGAGCACGACATGTCACAAATTCAACAATATCCTCCGCAGAAAAAAATGTCTGGAACTTGAGTACAACGTTTATTTAGAAACTAGGAACCGTCACTTCTGTGCGTGCTATGTGCTGTATGCTGTTTAGGTACAGCCTTATCATATTTTGTCTCTCCATTAACATTAACAATCAACGAGTACTGACTCTGCTGACGAAATGTGTTTAGGTGGAACAGCTGGAACCACTTCTACTGTGGCATCAACGAGCAGATCATCAGGGACACAGGTATTACGCTCGACTTTCTTTTTTTGCATTCTGGCCCCTTCCTATCTAAAATTTTATAAATAGCCTCTCAAGTAACAATATTTTCAAAATCTAGCCCATTTGGTCACGCCATTCTATATGGCGTGACACATGAATATGGTCACGCCGAACACTTTGACGTGACCAAATGACACGTAGAAAAATAGGCTTGACACGTAAGGATTGACCACGGTCACATTTGGTCACGCCAAACGTCAAAGTGAATGGCGTGACTCTCACATTTGGTCACGCCAAACGTCAAAGTGAATGGCGTGACCCTATACATATGTCACGCCATACAGTTTGGCGAGACCAAAAGAGGCTAGATCTTGGAAATTTAGTTTGGAACATGTTACTTTTAAAATTTTAGATGAGAAGGGGTCAAAATAGAGAAAAAACTTGCTCCTCCATCCACCAGTCCCACTCAACATCCTCTCCCGCCCTCATGTGCAACAACCGGCGCGGCGCCCATGCCACGCCGGATCTTGCGTCTCCTTTTCTGTTCTTTTGAGCTGAATGTTTGGCGGACCCTGATATAAGCACGGATTCAGCAGTACGTACACAGCATATTTCACGTCGGCAAATTCGGCGATGGTGGGGATTTGTTTGTTGTGTCGCGTCGCGATCCGCTTTTAACACTTGCCTTTAAGTAGCGCAATCATCAGCCTTTTAGTTTGGCTGAGAGCGAGTCGGGTGCTTATGCTGTGTCAGCGTCAGAACGTCCGCGAGTAAGAAATGGTTAGGCAGACCTCCAGAAATGGTGTCGGTGATGATGCGAGATGCAGGGGTTTGTTACTGTAGCGCAGGCATGTTTTAGGTGCAAGAACTTCACATGGAAACAGTCGCCTGCCGCTGCACATTTTCGTCGCCGTACAGCTGAAAAGCTCATGTCGGCCGCACAAATTACAAATTCCCTATTCCCTGCGGAGTTGTTGGCTGTTGCATTACAGCTTGCAATGCGAGCGGGGGCAAGTCAGAGTGGGCATGGCTGGCCCAAGGGAAGAAGGCGACAACCATGGAGTATATTTCTGTAGCTGCTGCGTGCAGAGAACATTGCCACATTCTTTATCTCCGAATCTCTAGTCCATACGAACACGAACACCATGTCACGTATAGTCCGTTTGGAGATTCGTTTAGCTTGACTCAGATCTGGCTGAAAACCATTTGGGGATTCAGAGTTCAGACTGGACCGGACCAACCAGTAAATGAATTCAGGGTTTGGGCTCAAAGAACCCTTAGCACCTTCAATTTTGAGAGGAACAAGACCAGATGGGCGTGAAAAGAACTTTACAATTATAGCCAAGCCATGAGAAGGGGTGACGGTGATCACAAATTTTGAAAAGGGCTCCACCGATTCTTCCTCATGATAGTTACTAGCTAGAGGATTGGATTGAAAAATCCAAATTAATCATGCACGTCCACAGCACGTGGAGGCCAGATCTTCAAACAAATCTAGATCAGTGTCTTTATGACTGAATGCATATCCTCGACTGTCGTCATTAATTTCTCAATCTCTGTGGTCCAATGGCCAGCAAAACACGATTGACCAAAGTGTCACGGCGGTCTGTACAATCTATCTAGTATATGGTTGCTATTACTGCCTGAAAGCCTCAGCAAAGCAAAGGTCGGTCGTTTGGGTTGGGTCATTCAGACAAGGATAGGTGCAGCTCAACTAACCTGTTATTGTAAGTGGACGGCGGTTGCAGGACCATGCACCTGACCGTGACCAGATCTCCTAGGACTCCGCTCCACCGAGCTTTGTGGCTACTGGTAGCGCTTGAACCACTGAGTCACTACTCCTGTGTACTAGTTGGTTGTTGATTAAGGACAAATGACCCGTGATCACGTTGTACTAACTAGAATATCAGTACATATTGCAGTTGTTATGGTGTCGAATTTCTTTAAGAATCTTGTCCTTTTTTCCGTATGTAGTTGCTTTAGAGTATATTACAGTCCTGTTGTGCAAGAACCTTTCGCAAATGCTCTAACTGATTTTTGTTTCCTCAGCTGATGCATTGGTCAACACTGGTTTAGCGAAATTGGGCTATGAGTATGTTAATATTGGTATGGATTGCTGAACCCTGTTTTTTTTTCTGTAATATATTAGTCACTGATGAGTAGTTCTTATCTGAAATGTTTTTCTACATTTTTTTTTCAGATGACTGCTGGGCAGAATATAACAGGGATTATCAGGTAAGCATATCGAAATTGAAGCAACGCTAACCACCAACCACCACCATCATTTTCAACACTATTATCACTTTATCAGTGTGACCAGGAAAATATAGCCCAAACTTCTAGAAGCTGTTTAATTCGTCAATTAACTTTAGACACGAACCAACCAATAACCACATAAGATAATATGCAGAATTTTGCAACTTTGCTTACAGATGCTAGGGGAAACTTAGAATTATAAATTTTCAAAAGTGAAGCAATCTTGTCTTTTCAGATACTTGCGGTACCTATATACTCCCAAAGTCCCAATTACCTTCTTTTATTCTCAAGTGGTGACCTTACAATTATTCTGGTCCTGTCAGTATTGACAAAGTTGCATTATTCCTTCTCAGGGTAACTTGGTTCCAAATAAACAAACATTCCCATCAGGCATCAAGGCACTCGCAGATTATGTGCATGCAAAAGGGCTTAAGCTTGGGATCTACAGTGATGCTGGGTATGCAAGTTATTGGATTTATTGTTACATAGAAAACAAATATGTTATAATCCAAGAGTAACTATACTCCTTACTAATCAAAGAAGTAGCGAAAATCTGACTCGTCATCTCTTTGGTACTGTAGAACACAAACATGCAGTAAAAAAATGCCTGGATCACTTGATCATGAAGAGCAGGATGTGAAAACTTTTGCATCTTGGGTAAATATCTTTCAATCACATACAGTGGTTCATATCTGATTTTTCTGATAATTCTGATGCTCTTTAAACTTCTATCATCACAACTCTAGGGTATTGATTATCTGAAGTATGACAACTGCAATGATGCTGGTAGGAGTGTCAGGGAAAGGTAATAGAGAACAGATTTTTAGCGTGACCCAAACATATTGGGCCTTATATGTCAGATTGCTAAGTAAACTCTCATGGGTGATGCAGATACACCAAAATGAGCAATGCCATGAAAACATATGGAAAGAACATCTTCTTCTCTCTTTGTGAATGGTGAGTTTCCTATTAATGCAATGTTTTCTTAACATGGTGGGAGCAATATTAAGTGGTACCTTGATTTCTCGACTGTGTAGGGGAAGAGAAAACCCTGCTACCTGGGCAGGCGGCATGGGCAATAGCTGGAGAACTACTGATGATATCGCAGACAACTGGGGCAGGTGCTACTCAACACACTTGGAGAATCTGCTTTGTAACTATTTAAATTGACAGGAGTAACAGGACTGATCTGGTTACCATGTTATTTCAGCATGACATCTCGTGCAGACGAGAACGACAGATGGGCTTCCTACGCCGGGCCTGGTGGGTGGAACGGTAAGGTTTCAGACTGTTCTGTCTTAAGAGTTCTTAACCATTTGTTAACATCCATCTGGTGAACATATTCTCATTCTCTTGTGGTCCAACCTCAGATCCTGACATGCTTGAAGTGGGCAACGGTGGCATGACTGATGCAGAGTACCGCTCCCACTTCAGCATATGGGCACTTGCCAAGGTACTCTATTTTCCACATGGTAGCGATATCGTCGCATTCTGTAAGGTTCTGCATTTAGTCACTGCAAAATGGTTTTCCTTGTGCAGTCTCCTCTTTTGATCGGGTGTGATGTACGCTCGATGAGCCCACAGACTAAGGAGATACTCACCAACTCGGAGGTGATCGCTGTCAACCAAGGCAAGACTTCTTTTCCACATCTCCAGAAAATATGATTCAACGGAGTCTTTATTTGTGTACTAACGCAACAGTTTTCTGAACAGACAGCCTAGGCGTCCAAGGAAGGAAAGTACACTCTGATAATGGGTTGGAGGTAGCCTTTCTCAACCTTTGCACTAGTTGCTTTCACGAAGCTGTCTGTCCCATAGCAAAACCACGGAAAGATTATTCTGAAGCTGAGAATGCTGTGTGTTCTATTGTAGGTTTGGGCAGGGCCGCTCAGCGGCAACAGAAAGGCCGTGGTCCTCTGGAACAGGCAGGGCTACCAGGCAACCATCAAGGCAGACTGGTCACTCATCGGGCTTAATCCATCCACCGCTGTCACTGCTCGCGATCTATGGGCGGTAAGCTTTGCTTCCTCCACACCCCCTGCCACATTCCTTAATCAAGCAGAGAACTAGAGAAGGTTGACGGTTCAGACTTCGGAGTTTTGGAGTTCATTCTGACATGCTCCATTTTCTTGTGCAGCATTCTTCGTTCTCGGCTCAGGGGCAGTTATCCGCTTCCGTGGCGCCTCATGACTGCAAGATGTACGTCCTGACGCCAAAATAGCTGTGACGGAGAAGCGCAGGGTCCATATTGTGGGATGCAGCCATTCGATCAGGATTCAGGGAAAGGGTATATTCATGCAAGGATTTATTTGATAGAGCGGGAAAGGAGATCACATTTGGGTATACAGATGTCTGTGTGAACAATCTGTAATTGTAAGCGTATGTATTTAAGGTGCCGTCAAATGCCGGGGCCTGCAGTACTGTATGCTTGTAACGAAAGTTGCAGCAAGAGTAATAAAATGGCTTGCCCACAACTATCAGAACGCGGATGTGCATTTTTAGTTTCGCCTGAATTTCAGTGAGTGATCTTCTAACTTTGCCTAGGTAAAAATGGAGACAGAAATTGTATGAGCATAGAGGAATACGGTACCGTAGCGGCCTAGTATTCAAGATGATGGGTTCGGAGAATAGGAGGTCGCCATCGCCGACCACGGCACCGGCTGTCCTGACCTGACCACCGCTCGTCCGCAGCTCGCCGGCCGCCGCCACGTCTGCCTCACGGACTGGGGCCAGCCCGTCGGTCATGCCCGAAAAAATGCAGACAATTGGATCGCGACCCAACGGGCCACAGTTTTTGACCCAGATCCCTGCGTTCCTGGGCTATGCATCTACGCAATTCCCCAAGGCCCACAGACCAAAGTCTAAATCCTTTGATTGGGTCCAGAATCTGTTTTCCTAAAAAAGAAGGAAAAAGTCCTATTTATCTCTCTAAACTATTATCGATGGTGTACTTTTCCTACCTCAACTATAATACCGGACATGCATAGTCCTGGTACTCTTTAAATCGGTTTGGTTTTACTCCTTCGGCGGTTTTGCGGGTGGTTTTGTCCAGGGTGGCGTTGTGGGTCCCACTAATCTCATAACACGTCATCTCTCTCTTCCTACGGACTGGGCGTGGTGGTCCAAGTGGCGATCCAGGCAACCGGTGGTGGTGAGCTCGGAGAGGCAGGCGTGGCTCTGCGACGCGGAGGCTCCCCCATTCCCCAAGCAGGCGGAGAAGATCTCGACGAGTTGGATCCAGTGGCTCCTCCTGTTCCCCGTTCCCTGAGCAGATGGTGGCGAGTCAAGCGCAAGAGCCCGCCGCGCCGCACTGGTCAGCCCGCGTGACCTCGCGTCCACCGCGCTGCCACGCCATCCGAGTCTGTGCGTCGGCTGCTGCCCACCATGAGCCACGCGCGCGAGCTAGCGTTATGGAGCACCGAGCTTGACGCTATAGCTTTGATAAATCAGCAGGCGTATGGAAGCAGGGAGCACCGAGCACTTGGCCACTTGCTTATGGCGGTGCAGTATGTTTGAGGCATCGACACAGCAGTGCCCGTGGTGGAGGATCGATTCGCCGGCAAGCTGCAAGGGTGCTACAAATAGCCTAGTGGGTGAAGATTGAAGAAGACGCGGAGGTGGAGGAGCAGTGCTTGAGCCGTTGGACAAAACGCTGCAGCCTTGGTAATTTTTCTATTGCATTGCTTTGGGATGCTTGGTCCTTGCGGCAGGTGGGAGAGAGAGAGTGATAGAAAAAAATAATGACATGACAGATGGGTCCTATGTGTCACGTGAGGCAAAACCATTTATGAAAACCACTCAGGGAAGAAAAATAAACGGTTTAAAGAGTATTGGGACTATAGATGTCCGGTATTATAGCTGAGGGAGGAAAATTACGATACAGATGATAGTTTAGAGAGGTAAATAGGACTTTTTCCAAAAAAAAAAGGTCCAGAATCTGTTTTCCTAAAAAAAAAAGTCCAGAATCTGTTGTGCACTCGACTCGCTACGCGGAGCCACCGCCACGTCACGGGCGAACGCACCGCAAAGGTCCCCCCACCTTCACCTTCACTCCGCTTCGCTCCACCGCGCGCTCCCCGCCACCACTGATTCCTCTCGCGCCGGACGGCCTGGGGCCTTAGCCTCCGCCCTCCGGCCACGATGTCCGCCGCCGCTTCTCTGGCTTCCGCGCGCCTCCTCCTCCTCCCGCTGCCTTCCGCGCCACGCCGCCCACCGCTCGCCGCCGTGCGCCGGCGGCGCGGCTCCCCGTCCGTCTCGCGGCAGCGCGGCGCGAGGCGTCGCCGACCTCTCCCTCCGACGCAGTAGACTGCGTTGGCACGGGATCAGACGTCGAGTGCTTCGTCGACACCGGCGCCGAGCCCCTCCTCTCCCCGCCGTCGCGGAGGAGCAGGGCGGGAAGGGGGAGGAACAGGGGGAAGATGGCTCTCCCGCGGCGCTCGCGGTCGCGGGCGGGCAGCTGTGGGAGTGGGCGACCCTCATATCGCCCTTCTTCTTCTGGGGCACGGCCATGGTGGCCATGAAGGGGTCATTCCCCGGACGGGGCCCTTCTTCGTCGCGGCGCTGCGGCTGCTCCCCGCAGGCGCGCTGCTAGTCGCCTTCGCCGCCGCGCGCGGCAGGAAGCAGCCATCCGGGTGGGACGCCTGGTTCGCCATCGCAGCATTCGGCCTCATCGATGCAGCCTGCTTCCAGGTGCCGGCCTACCCGCGAGAGCAATGTTTTGATGAGCTTGAACATTGCCGTATGGCTCATGTATGATTTCTTTTGAGTAAGCAGCATCAGCTCTTGTTTCGTAGGGCTTCCTAGCGGAGGGCTTGCAGAAGACGTCGGCCGGGCTTGGGAGCGTAAGGCGAAACCCAAACACCAATGCTGTTCTTTAGCTCGTCAGGCAAGCATTTCCGCCTGCTGAGCCGGTGGCCCTTATGAAACTCAAATCACCATTGCAGGTCATAATTGACTCACAGCCATTGACGGTTGCTGTCCTCGCATCCCTGCTCTTTGGAGAGTCTATTGGTGCAATAGGAGTTGGAGGGCTCGTGCTCGGTGTCTTCGGACTTTTGCTTCTTGAGGTTTGCGTTTTGTTGGTGTACACTTGGAAATTCTCTGTGCACTAAATGTAGAGTGTAAACTGTGGACTTGTGGAGTAGTTAGCAATCATGAGTCCCCAGATATGGATCATGATAACAAGTTACATTGACATTTTTTCTGCGTATCCAATTTTTTGATTGAAAAGCATGGAGCAGAAGATATCTTGCAGCAACATGTTCTTGCTCTTTATTGGTTCAACTGCTTGTACTGGATTTTCAAAGTCCTTGTTATGTTTAGTAAAATAATTATCTGCTATGTCGATTCTAATATCCTCTGCCACGTTACTATGTAAAAGTGGATATCTAATGTCACATATAATCTGTAAAATGGTAAAAATATATATTTGATACATCTTTTTGAACTCTATAAAACTTAGAAATGTAATACCAACATAATACTACCCCCCCCCCTCCCATTTGCACATTGTTTGCTTAATTTATGGACTCTGTATGACACTAGCTGTGTTTCAGGTTCCAGCACTGTCGGTTGATGGAAATGACACAACAATCTGGGGAAGCGGGGAATGGTGGATGTTCCTCTCAGCTCAAAGCATGGCCGTTGGAACTATTATGGTCCGTTGGGTTTCAAAGTATTCAGATCCAATCATGGCGACAGGATGGGTATGGATGTATTTTTATTGGTTTCAGTCCACTTTTATCGATTTATTTGGAGCAATCAACTCCATATGTTTCCTGGAACTACGAATTAGGTAGTTTATGCTGTGCAATTCAATATGTATAACCACTATTCTTGTTATTGAGGTGCTTATCGCATATTTCTGATAAGAATACTTATGCAGCGAGATGCCAAATGCTTATATATTGCAGCATGTAATTCAATATTGAAGAGAATGTAGAGTTCACAAATCTATCTAGGCCTTCCAAATATGCTGTGGTTCCATCAGAATGCAGAATCGTAGATGCTTCCTTTACTGCAGCTGATTACAACTTTGTATCTTTTTTGTTGGAATACCTTTTGGAATTAGCCAACACTGCTTTATCATTAAATGCTGACATGCATACCATTATGGCAGCACATGATAATAGGTGGGCTTCCTTTGCTGGCAATATCTGCTCTTAACCATGATCCTGCTCTAAATGGACATCTTCAAGATCTTACATGGAGTGATGTATTAGCACTTGGCTATACGTCTATATTTGGCAGTGCTGTCAGCTATGGTGTGTACTTCTACAATGCTACTAGAGGTATAGTAGTCACTACACACTGCTCTAGTGTCATTACAATCCCTGGTAATTTTGACATTTACTCTGTTAGGCATCCATATAATAGTATTTTTCTTATTGCAGGTAGCTTAACCACGCTTAGTTCTCTTACTTTCTTAACTCCCATGTTTGCATCCATTTTCGGGTAAGATCCTTTAAAATGAGTTATTATTATTAACTTTTTGCAACCGCCAGATGCTTTTTGTTCTCTTGACTAGTGTTTCTCACCTTCTTGTTTTGCAGATACCTCTACCTTGAGGAATCCTTCTCACCTGTACAAATAGGTGGTGCACTTCTCACACTGGTTGCCATCTACATGGTTAACTACAAAAGCATTATAGGCCATAAGTAAGAAACCACAGCATACTTGTGTGATGTCTATCACATACTGGAGCTACACGCAGCACGCAGCACCAATAACCACTCATCAGAACCAGGGTCTAGAGGCAACCTGAATATTAGTACTTGTGAGTAGCGAAGACCCGGACAATTCATATGCATCGGAGATGTGCGCCCTTCTGGTGATAGACGGAAATAATTGATTTGAAGCTGGAGGAGGCAACTGAAAATATTCCATCAGGCCCTTCAACATGATTAGATCAGTAAGTTAGGATAACACGATCATCTCTTTTCTCTGTTTGCACAGTGCATCCTTATGTGAAACTAGAAAAAAAAACTTGATTGTATGTAGTCGAGGATTCCCGCTGGCCTCTGTAGTTGCTGCACATTATCTGTGGTGGGGTAGTTAGTCCCATTGTACTCTTATTGGAAGCATGGGAATGGTTGATGGAAGGACTGCACCTGTATATGCTGATTTGGGATCTGTTGACTGTGAAAAGGAATATGTATCAAGCTCGGGAGTGTTCTTTTCCTGATCGATATGAAGCTCATATTTTATGTATGTCTACATTTTAGGTGACTGAAAATTTGCTAATGTTTCACTCACTTTTTTCAGTCGTTGGATATTGACCACTTAGAATTTTTATTCCCTTGTGGCAAAAAGAATGTTTTCAGAAAAAACGAAAATGTTCCGCATAAATACTAATTGTTCTAGCAGTACAAGTTTCATTGTTCCAGCGGTATATTTTCAGTGTTCAAATTATTATATTTTTATTGCAAATACGAAATATCAGTTAACTGTAAACTAACAAAAGAGAAGCATGTAGCATTTTCACGGATGAACGGGCTCTTTTTCCTTTCCTTTCTTTTCTTTTTAGTCGTATGCCCTACGATCTCTCGCAGCTTCCATCTCATTCCTTTTTTTTCCCCTAATATATTGCTTTAACTGAAGCCATTATAGCTCGTCTCTTTGTCAGTTCGACTTCATTTTAGCGAGACACCAGTACAGAAATGACTGCTATTTTAGAAGATACTACCCTTTATACTCCTTTAGAAGACATATCTGTACATAATGCTACGTGCTATAATTGAGCAAGAGATATATTCTATTTATATCATTTAATTATTTCAGAAATTTCTCAGGTATACTCAATTGAGTGTCTGATGCTTATTCGTTGGTTGTCCACTTTGTGACGTGCTTCTTCATTCACCACTGGCGACCACTCATACTTACCAATTGGACATCCAATAAATGCTCTGGATTCAGAGGATGACCACTTTCCCTGGAAGGTTTCCTATCAGAGGATGACATACACTATGGAAATGCTACAAATTCATTCTTGGCAGTTGTCTAATACGGCTGGAATTCCTTTTATAAATTAAAGCAATATATACACTATGGAAATGCTACAAATTCATTCTTGGCAGTTGTCTAATACGGCTGGAATTCCTTTTATAAATTAAAGCAATATCACACTATGATTTGCAGTCTCCTTCGGGAATTTTGCAATTGTCTTGCTGTTATGGTCTAATTTGGAGCACAGCTCAATAATACCACAAATAGACTGAAAATTGCTACATTGTTATCAAATTGATTCAGGTATGCATAAGTATTTTTGTTCTGTACTAACATTCCCAAGGCGCTAAAAAGCTAAAATACAGGCAGCGGGAACTATAGTATGTATCCAAGCACAATGCTTAGTTGCAAAACTTTTGTACAAATCAGTTACATCTTTAGCCAAGAAACAGAAAACTTTTCAAGTCCTGACATATTTGGTATTCACTGCAACAACTCAAGCAGTGTAAGTCTATCCCGCGAATGTTAAGACTCACTTTTACCAGGGCACGGTACCATAAACATTTGCTACCCTAGTCGACGGTGTAAGTAATTATAGTAGCTTAAAGTCATCACCCATGTGTTTCTTTGCACGCTAATCTAGATCAGTAGTTCACATGGAGTGAGAGTGAGTGGTGAAGAAGTTGAAATCATGGTGCTGGATTCCAAGCTGTTTCAGCCAGGAGTCTGCCGCGCTGAAGAGGGAGTCCATCCTTTTACGATCTCCTGTCCTTGGGTTGGTCCAGAGAGAACCTTGTACCTTGTGTGCTGCAAGGCCAAATGGAGGGAGCGATATTATGTTCATCTTTTTATCCATATAGCCATTTTGTTTTCCATTGGAAGCTGGATGGCAACAGCCGTTGGTCATGGTCTCAAGCACATGATCTGCGGACAGGAAACATTGCATAGGTCAGCCATGGTTGATGCAGCTGTGATTAAGGTATACTAGTATAATATCTAATAGTTCCCAAGAAGTTAGTCTAAACATGCACATCGCTATCAGGCCAAGTATCTGGCTTTATTTCTACTCTATTCTTTTTGGTCTGTTGAAAGGGACATCTGGCATGCCTAAGTGTTTTTGCGCAAATTACAAGCCAAGCAAGCTTCATCCAAAGATGTGCAGCAAGTATTTAAAAAATAGCCTTCATGCTATGACACAGATATTTGAAGTCTTTAAGAAACAAAGGCATGTCTAAAACAAGTGAACTCATGGTCACGGCAAGGCTGCCTTTTTTCTTCCTTTTTACTTGGCAAATAACTGCAGTTGCCAAGCTGTTTTTTCCTTTGAGTAAGTAACTACACACTTACAACCTAAGACATGAAAAAAGTTGACGACTTGGATGCAAAATTGCAGCCTGAGAAAAACCTCAAAGAAAACTCACATGCCCTTGTATGCTAAGCCATCAAATGATTTCAACTTAGCATCACAATACCAGTATGCCGTAAAAAGCAAATGTTGACAAAGATGTATGATGCACATATTTCGGGATATAAAAAGGTAGTTGAAGTATCAGTGCACTTTCCATATATACCATTCATTGTCTTGAAACTAAAGTCCACTCATCAAACCAGTCTCAAGCAAGGTGAATGAGGCTAGAGTTTGAGTTTTTTTCCTTCTAGTCAAGGCTACCAGATTGACACTGCTCTATTAGGTGTATATAAAGCATGAATTCTCTCCAGGGTACACAGGTAGGTTCTGTTCTTGTAAATGACAATAATGTTGTAAGATATAACATCACGTTATTTGACAAAAGATTACTTTGAGCAAATGAAAACTAATCCTTGGTGGGTCACAATGTTTAATTTGCGAATAAATGGTAGCTCAAAATAGGACATAAGTATTGGAAGGGTACTAGTGTATTAGAGAGTTGTTGCCATTGTACCCTGGGGCCTTATGGTCATGTGCGTCTAGGCATAAACCAATCAAGTATGTAAGACAGTCATACAGTGCAGCTTTAACAGCATAAAGTTAAATCAGCAAATATATGAATGATTGTTGATAACAATATCGATGGCAATGCTCATTAGAGTCAATAAAAGGTACTCGTAGAGCATACCTTGAAACGAGGAGGAAATGGTATGGTAAGTAAGGAAGCATGCAGATAAGTCCTTCACATTCCTCTGGTATGGAATGTGATAGATGGGATACCTAGTTAAAGTAGCAGACATGAATTATAACTGGGACCAATACCATTACTAAGAAAATTTAACTGCTGATAGATTTGTGGACCTAGATATGTTACTAAGTATTCAGATAAGTATATTATTGAAGTACTCAGATGTGTTGTCAAGCTGATGAAAAGCACAGATCGAGCGTGCGGCAATTACCAACGCAGAAAATATAAGGAACATGGAACGTAGAACAAGCAAAAAAGCAATGTGATCTTTTTACACAAAACTCGAAGATAATGTAAATGTTATAGATATCATTTTGTTCTTCAACAATAACACAAGTAACGGATATAATTTTGAACGTACCAGGCGACTGACATCCAACTAGCAGGCGAAAGGTCGGAACTTTTCAACGATGTCAACCCAGAAAAGCCCTGGGATAGTTCATATACCTAGAAGGGCTAAAGATATAAGAACAGCGATCCATAGAAAGAACCGAGACAAAATTGCATCACAGCGATATGAATTCACCTTGTCAATGAGTGGAACCCTTCCATAAGGAGAGCCAACTTCAAAGAACTCAAAGTACAAGTGCCCAGGACGTCTCCTATTGCCCCCTAACACATCGCAGTTAAACAAGGAGTCATCAGACGTCGAACTCCAGGATCTCGACATCTTCTCATTGTCATCATCATCACTCCAGAAATCCATGCCATTATCTTCACCAAAACTCCTGTAGAAAGCACAGAATTGGATTGGCCTAGAATTCAAAGTCACAAGGAGTGAGCTAGTAACATGTAAGGATATTTTCTTCAAACCTAGATGCCGTCAGGACTTTGTTAGTGTACAGCTGTATCCCTGATAGATATGGAACATAGTATTGAACTACTTTGTCCCCTCCGGGGAGCTGCACCGTAGCTCCAGCACCATACGCACTCCACTCGTAGTATTGCTCCCAGAGGTCTGCAAGGTTGAAGTACTCGAGACTGTCCATCTCAGTGTGGTGCCAAGCGTCGGTCGACAATCGTCCATGCGTCTGGACATAAATGAGCACCATCTCACTTTCAGAATAATAAGCAGAATAATATGTCTGCAGTACCTAGCTACCCTCCCTATGATTCATCATCAGCAGAGGGGGAGCATTAATAAAACAGTTGAAAAGCAGGCAGAATTGGAACATCGAGACCGAATTTATGATGGCCATAATCACCACAGCTGCATCGGGGATTCCCAGCTAGGCAGGACGAAAAAGGTAAAACTTCATATTAGAACGCAATTCTCCTAAATCTGGACAAAGGGGGCAAGCAGTACAAATTGCACACTGTCATCGACCATTGTACAAAGGCCTATGCCATCAGAAACAGTAAACCGATGCATCAGAAGACAGATGAACAGTAACTAAAAAGAAGAAGAAGAAAAGAATCATCTTCGCCCGAACACTTGAGCGGTGCAGAGAAACGAGTAAATGACAAATCCGGAACTCCCAAAGACTCCACAGATCAAACGCAATTCATAGAGGCAGCAGAAGCATCAGTCAAGAACACCAGAGGCAAGAACTCTACAGGGTGCAATCGCGATACCTTGGGTAGAATGTGCGTCTCGACGGCCGGGGTGGTGCAGTCCAAGAAGCACTGCAGGTTGGACGGTGGCCGCCCCTCGTCCACCCTCTGCCCGCCCATGGCGCCTCCCTCCTCACCTGCCCCCCACACGGTCCTTTCCTCTCACCAATTCAATCACCCCCGCGACACGACAACCCGGAGTCCCGGACACCGAATCGCTCAGAGCAAACAGAGAACACACGCACAAGAAACCGAACAGGCAAGAGGGAATCCGCCCAAATCCTTCAGCGCCCCCAGCCGCTGCGAGAGCCGGGATCGTGCGCGCGCGCCCGGCCGGCCGCTGCCGAGATTGAAGCGAGGAGACTTTATGCCGACTGAGGAGGACGAGAACCGGAAGAGGGGGAGGAGGAGCGGGGATATGAAACCGGCTTCGGTTTGCTTTGCTTTGTGCCCTTCTCTCCCTGTGCCTTGCCTTGTCGGACTCCAAGCCAAACGCTTCTCGCTATCCCAATCCCCACGTCACGCACACAACCGGGGAGGAGAGGGCGGCCGAGTCCCTGGACCAGGGCTGCCAAAAAAAAGGTCCCTGGAGCCGGTATCCTGATCGACGTAGCGCCGCCCGGACCCGTCGTGACTTCTTCAGCGCGCGGTTAGCTGTTAAGGAATGGTGCCCTGGAATCAAGCATGGAATAGGGCATACTTTTAACTTTTACCAAGGGTTGTTGGAGGTGTGGTTTTTGGCTATAGCAAATCTATAAAATTTAGCGTAAATTCATGCTGCCGTGTACTATTCCAGTAGGTTTTGATCTGAATCCAACTAGTCCTTATGTTTTTTAGCAGCATTACTTCTGAGGAAAAGAGGTCATTATTAAGCAAAGGCTTAAAATTTTATATACGAATTCTTCTATCACAAGAAGCACGGCAAATGGAGAACGTGAGCATCATGTTTTCTATTTTGTGTGATATGGAAATCTTTTATGATCGAATTTTTTTTTAACTTTTTTGTGCTCCACGGTGACGGACACGGTACCTATATACGACAGTTATGCTATCTTTTGGCATAGATAGATGGATCTACACAGGTTTGTTACTGGGTATGAAATCGCCTAGAGATCGTTTTCACGAGTAGAACGTGTGGTGCGTGCAGATCCACAAGCAAACACAAAAGAAAGTGACATTCTCTCCTCACATTCCCATCCAAATATTAAGCAATCGAACTCGATACCCGTTAACCCGTGACGCGAAACCGTATACTAGTGTGTATATATATCAGTTAAATATTGCTTTCCAGCTTTGACTCGTTATCACCATGCCACGCCCAAGGGCCCCACTCACACAATCCGAACCAAGGAGCCCCACTCGGCTGAAAGGGAAAAGCGTAAAGCCATGCAATTCTTTTTTCTGGATCAGATAGCACGCAAGTAATTGACGTACTTCCAGTTTCGTCACAGCGCTCGCTCCTGGCTTTCTCTTTTCTTTGCTAAATCCTGAACGATGCAAGGTCGAAACAATCTGAGTGCCATAAAAGTTGTTTGGCTTTTTGCAAGGAATTCGCAACTTTCGAAACCGGCGGACTGAAACACCACTTTAGGCTTTTGCGGGAATGTTTCATCCTAAATGAACATTTCTGTTGCTTCAATAACCAGCTTGGCGTGCACGAATGTTGAGAGTTCAAGCAACCTTGATCTATGCCTTTTTCTTCGCCAATATTTTGTTGAAAAGATCAGGCAGTTGCTAATTTTCAGTCAATGGAAAGTTTGGGAAACTTTCAATCATCCAACACCACTAGATTGAAATGGCTTGATCTAAAAAAATCTATAGTAATTCATTAACATTTTTTTCCTTTTTATCTATATGACACATAACCCTACAAAAATAAATAACAATACAAATTCGAGTACATGGTGATTGAAAGTTTCTTAACTTTCAATCGATTGAAAAGAAGGAAAGACGAAAAGATTAATGGACCACGAGGGCGAGTATATATGTAATACTTTATAAAGAAAGGAAAATTTTGTGGTATAAATTTTTGTATATCCAACTGATTGTGTATGTATATGGACACAAGGACATGGGTCGTATTGATAACAAAATATTTAGTATATCCCTAAATAATAATATATTTATTAATAGACATGGGTTTTAATTATTTGGATAGAACATTGATTGGTAAGTGATTTCTGTCTATAAACGGTGCACCATTAATTGTGACTATACTCGTGAATTAATTGGAATACCAAACTGGATATTTTTTAAAAACTCTCCGACGGTTAAGAATTTCTACGAGGAATGACGGACTTCCAGAGGACGGAGCCGATCATAAGGCAGCCATGGCACTACAGAGCTACCACCATCCTGTTCCCCCACGATGTGCTGAGTTGGTTCGTGCAGAGGTTGCTATCCGTCTCCAAAGGTCCAAAATTTATTAGCTGTCTTGACCACAAGCTTGATGGAATTTCTTTGGCTGCATTGGAAGCATGTGACTAGTTGGCGAGCCGGCCCATCGATCTAATGCCATTTCGTCCTGGCTGGAACATTGCCCTGTGTTGTTTAGTCCATGGCGAAGCTATTAAAAGAACGCCCTGAGATAAGGAGAGTGGAAGTCAATTTTTTCTCCGTGGAAGTCAAGAGGAATCTGGCCCACCCATTTTGATCCTTCCAAGTGTGGCGTGACGCGACCTGGAGTAGAAGGGTATCTTCATTGGGGTTCACTGGTTCCAATTCATTCCTTGAAGGGAGCATTTGATCCTGAAAACAAAATGCATCCTAGCCTCTGGGCCGGAAAAGATGCCATCCACAACAATCAGTGGCAGCCGCATCTTTATTCGCATGCCATTCCTGTTTGTGCCCTCCGTTGCCGAATGCCTGGCTTTGTCATTCCAAGTCCTTTTCTGTGAAAATTTGCTTCAAGATTGGGTTAATGGTGTCGGCCATTAAACGAATACTAATAAGAAGAACAATCAATCCAAGCCAGATTGCGCACGAAAAATTCTATTGCATGTAGTACTAATTGTGTACTATAGCGCATAGTAGTACCAGATTGTGCACGGAAAATGTTTTCAGAATTTCACAGTGAGAAAAAGTTCTGGGCGTGTACGAATTTCAGCAGTTTAAATTCTTCATAAGGTCGGTAAAACTGCTGGTACAGCTGAACTTTTAGCTTTGGAAGGTCCACGAGATACAGCACTTGTGCCAATTTTCATCTTACCTTTCTACCTAACTTCTGTACCACTAGTATCTATACAGACCGTTATTATCCGGCGCATTCTCCAAAAAATTGACTTGTTGCTTGGATCACCCTGGAATTCCTAGCACATTGACAGCAAGCACACTGTGGCCCCTGGTTTGAGGATATGTCAAATCCATTCTCCCTGACAAAATTGACCTACACCGTTCTGCAGTTAGGCGGCTCACCGATAGCCATTAACACGATGAAAGTGACATATCACAGTGACGTGGCACGAGTGATCCAGGTCCTAATCAGGAGGTTATATGTGAAAACCAGACCTTGCCAACCCTGTCCTTGTCAGCACAGCTGTATTCTTGAGAGATCACTAACCACATGCTATGTGGGCTTAACTTTGTCAATCATGCTGTAGACTAAGGAGGTTTGTCGAATGTTTGTGTGATCTCCCTTTTCCGCTCAATCTTACATGGTAATTTAATTTTGCGCAATTTGGGTGTTTATAATTGGTCGTAAAGTTCTATTGAGCATGAGATTAGTGAAAAGTGACGTAGGGTTCCACCTGATTGTGGATCTAATGATTGTGTTTCAAGAAGATTTTTTTGGTGAAGTTTTGTAATTTTAGCTTGGGCACATATATCATATTGATGGTGTACTAAAATAACATCTATAAGCGTAAATGTTCAACACCAACGACATGGATTCATAGCTTGCAAAAGTTGTTGATATATTTCGTCGAACACCATATCTCCATCTGACTGATTCAAAATTTTAATTCCATGTACACCTTAATCTGTTTCCTAGCGGCACATAGAAGTTTTTTTTAATGAAGAAGATAGAGAGTCTATATCTCATATATTCAAACTGATCACAGAGCTGGTAAAGTGTACTACAGATACAAGTAAAAGCAAAAGAGGAAGCAAAATAAGATGAAAATAGAAAGAAAAAACTTCACAAGAAGTCGATAAATCCATAACAAAATAGAGTCTCTAGTCTTCGTATAAAGTTATGATGTTGTAGTGTGATAATTCTCAAATATTTTGTTATTACGGGAAGCCATAGTTCTTGAGCGCAAACTGTGACTATGTTGCTCTCAAGGGTTGAGGAAATGTTGGAAGTGTTGTTTCAATGAACTCAAGATTATCATTGTGTTGCGATGCTATTTCTTTAAGGCCATGCTTCTCCCATACATGGTTGGCTCGGTCACAATGCACCAAGACTGATTCAATTGTTAGGCATTATGCACAGGAAAGATCTTGTGTCCATTTTTTCTTCATTCTATTTGGGTTGGTGTTCAATCTGTTCTGTAAAATGAGACAAAGGAAAATCGTATGTCTCTTTGCAAAGAGACAGAAGTATTCTAGTGCCAATATTATAAACTTATTAAAAAGGTGACATGAAGTCCTAACTTGCACAAGGAGACTACCTACGCTAGTCCTATGAAATGGTTGCTCATGTCAGCTACAAAGTGATGGATGTGGAGGCCTATATTTTCTTTGTTGCATTCGAAGGGAAGGATGAAAGGGACAGTTCAGTGTTCCAGGTTTTCATGATCCGCATTCTGAAGCCCAAATGATGGGGTCGACAAGCAAACAAAGGTTGGTGGATTCAGTGGTGGCCATTCCACACAACAGCGCATGTGTGTATTTTCATCATTCATTCGGTGCTGAAATGGTATTTTCTACTGCGAAGGCTTTGCATCACCTATAAGAGTTTGCAACTTTGCGTCAGTGCGTGTTTAGAAAAAAGCACGGCATTTACATTAGGTTTTGTACTTAGTACTTTCTAGTATTAGTTAATGATGCACGGTATGTTTTTGAGTTTTTCTTTTATGAAAGAAAAGGGGTGAATGGTATGTTATGTACATATATGTCCCAATAAGATCTGCTACAGCCTACAAACAACTAGAACTTGTTTGGATGTCATCCATACCGACACCTTGCAATGTTAGAAAGGTTCTTCAACGGATCCCAATCGCTCTGGCTATTGTTTGTTTCATTGTCGAAATCGTAGGATGCCGTAATTTTTCATAAGCTTGTAAAAGTTGTGGCGGTTCACCCAACATGTGGCGTGGCAAAAGTTTAAACACTATCCAAACAGACCACTTCTTCACTGTGGAACCTAACTACCTATGTTTAAGCCTCTGACAACATGTCAAATTTTATGAAGGAGGGCAGCCCAACACACTAGCTCTCACATCATATCCACCATTTTATTTTCTCCCCGTCACGTACCGAAGGATATCCTATCCATCGCGACCTCTTCTTTGCATTAGGTTTCTAAACTTTCTCATTTGTAAGAGGTACAATTAAATGACAAGGGAATATCCTATCCAGCACCACTCCCACTACCGCCGCCGCCCTACGCCTCCCAAACTCTCATGACCAATGGTGATTGCACAGTTTGCACCGCCGTACTACTACTGCCTGGACCTGGTACGGTAATGTACTACACGAGTAATCCCACACGAGGGTACAAGAAACACAACATCACCTAGATTTTTCTTATTGTTGTTGTTATTGTGAAACATCACCCAGAATTTGGCCTTCAAATGAACATCGCTCGATCCAATGGCCTAGGCATTCACTTCAGTTTCAAAACTTATATAAATGTGTATACAGAGCCACTAGTGGCTGCACATCAAGCATCCTTGGTGTTGGTGCTAGTGCCCAGCTGAACTATTCAAGAATGCAAACCTGATGGACAGACAGCACATAAAAGACTAGTATAGAGTATGATAAAGTATATTATGCTACTGTAGCATTATACTACTACCAGGGCCAAGTCGTACGTCCTGTCATGCAGTGCATGAATTGACTAGCTCTAATTAAATTGACTTTGTCAAACCCCAGCAGCACGAGCCCCATGTGATTCTTAACTCGTTGAGCTGACCTTTGCTACTACAAACTGGTTGAGACTCTGTTCGTCGCACGTGTTCGCCTCTCCATGGAGCCGGCAGCCCGGCATACGGAAGATTGTATACTACGTACTATTTGCGTTCGTTTGGAAGAAGGTTCGCATGCAACTGCTCCTGCTGATGCGATAACGATAAGATAACACATTTCATCAAGACTAGACTGTTCAAGGACCGGTGCCGTGGATCGACATCGAGCGAGCGAGATCGTGTCAAAACACGTACGGAAACTGCCCCCGGAATCTGAATTTGTACTCCCGCCATACTCAAAGAAACGCGTGAACCAAGATTGAACACTTCACCCCATTACGCGGGCAGGGTCTTACTTCCCTTCAGCTGCGGTTAAAGGGTGTTTATAAATTAACGACGAACTGTTCAGAGTGTACGACAGGCGTAATAAAAAGGCTACTGCAGAGTTGGGCAGGTTGGACTTGGACCCGGCATCTGTGTAGTGTGAGGCTCGCAGCTTTGGTTGAGTTCTTCTTTTCGAAAACCAAAGGAAAATTCGATTGCGTTTGTCAAAGTCAGAACGAGATGCATCGTGTGGGCCTCCCGTGTTCTGGGCTGAACGGAGTTGTACTATTTGGGCCGGATTCTAGCCCAGCCAGTCAGTCACGCAGGGCCGCATCAACTGTCCGGAAGAACAGCTCTCCGAGAACGCTCCTCCGGCTTCTCTCCGCACGCGAGAATCAGAGCTTTTGAAACGAAAACGAAGCGAGACGGTTGAAATGAAACGCCGGCTTTCTTTCTGGGGGAGAAGAAGAAAACTCGCTCACATCGGATTGGACGCAACTCATCGAGCTGGAACGACAGTGGTTCGTCCCCTCCAACGAATCGGCGGAAAAGCACCCAGAAATCTGGATTCGGGGCGGGCGCACATTAACGTTGACGCTGCCAAAACCTCCGCCCTTTCGGGGGGTCTATTGATTGCAGAAAATTTTTACGGTGCTGCGTGGTAGCCGCACTTTTTCCTGGTTAATAAATTCAGACACATGCGCGTACTCGAACGGGTGCTCGGGATTTGAAACCTGGAGGCTGGACCAATTCATTTTTTCATTTCATTTGGTCTCTCTCCCGGCCGACCTTACGTCCGGATGCTTACATTTACAGGTACTATTAATCGTTTTCAGAAGTAGTAGTATGTGTGGTGTGTTCGTCTACGGTGAGTCGTCAGTAAAACTTCGTGATTGGGGTGAATACTGTATGCATCAGTCACGGCGCCTGTGATAATGGGAAGAAAGGAGAAGTGAGAAATTAACCCGGCACGGCGCGCGGTTACTCGTAACTGTACGGGCCTTTTCTAGGGCCCAAGCTGGGGAAGGGCCGGAATCTGAATTGAAAGCGCTCTGCGGCGGTGAGGCTGAGGTTGAGGTCGAGCGGATCCTCGCTCTTTCACGGCCTTTTCCCGGTCGACGTTCAAGAACGTCTGCTTAATCTGTTCAAAATAATGTCTTGCTCAAAGAAAAAATCTCTTCAAAAACGTGGCACTGGAACTGGAAAAGAACCGGTCACCCTAGTGGATGTCTGGATCGATCAACGCATGCGCAGCAGCAGCACAGTTTGGCCTGGCTCCACGCCGCTCACCGCTGGCGGCATGCACCCGCGCTTGGCGCCGGGCCGCCGGCGGGCCGGCCGTCCTGGTATTGTCGATCTCCAGCCGCGCGTACGCTGCAAACAGACGGTGCCATGTAATACTACTGCGGACACGTCTATCTGACGAGGTATCGATGGAGACCGAACATGGTTATGCAGCGACAGCATGCACGGCCAGGCGCAATTGCGTCTGCCGCCTGCAGCAGCGTAGTACTTGCCCCGTTGCCCGCGCGTAAATGGGAGTAGGTGCTCGCAGCGATGGCACTGGCGCCACCCACCTACGCACAGAGAAGAAGACCACTGCTGATCACAACTCGCAACTGCACGAGCTGCAGGGAGCAGTGCTGCCGCGACTTCACTCCGCCACCAAGGACCAGTAAGCGTTGTGTTGTCAGGGATGGAAGAAGCTGTGTGGCACATTTTCTTCAGTTTATTTGCGGCAACGGGTGATAGGATAGCTAGTGATACCCAGAACCCAGCCTGTAGGCCGATCATCGCAACTTGTTCTGGGAATATCAACCGTGCTGCAACCTGGGAAAATTGCACCCTCTAATTTGCATCAAGTAGCAGCGGTAATACCTCAAACCTACGAGAACGCACTTGTACAAGGCTCGCATGGCAGCATGGCGCTTTATATTTTTTCCACCACAAAATTGCTTCTTCCGGCCCATGGATCTGCTGCATTCCTGCATACATGTCGGACCCATTGACAAAAGATACTCCTAGTTCTCTTCTCCGCCGACCCTACGTGCCGATTGCCAACGCAACACGAACGCATGGGCTGAACAACCGGCAGAAGAAACAGAAGCCACCACGGTCCTGATCCAGTCATCGTTTCTGTTCTCCTGCACTGCAGAGCGCGGAACCCATGCCTCTTTCGATGATTCCTAAATCATTCAGCAGAAAAATACACTGCCGCCGCCGCTGCATGCTACACTAGCATCTGGACGGAATTCTGTATTCCGATCCATTCGATGCCCTAGTAATTCTATATTCCACCACAGCCTTCTGTTCCTATATTGTCGACGTTGTTGTCTTTTTCGGTTACGTTTGACCGTTCGTTATATTAAAAAATAAATATATAAAATAATTATAAATCATGTTTTAACCCTTTTTAATGATAAAACAAATCATAATAAAAAAGCTAATAATTCGTAAATTTTTTAATAAGATGAACGATGAAATGTAGGAACAAAAATTAACAGTTTAAGAAGAGAGAGTACATTATTTGAGGACTTGACGAGCGCAGTCAACTGCCTGATGTTGTTGCAAATTTCATTTCGTCAGCAGAGATGATGCCAGAAAGTTTTAACGGCAGAAGAAGTTACTGTACTACACTAGCTCAACCAGCAGTTGTGAACGCAAGGGCATTTTCATGCAGCGCCGCACTGAATGCGTGCCCACCAATACCGCACCCACCAGCCCCTTCAATGCCGGGAGGTTTCATTTCGTTCGCGTGCATCGGAGGCCGATGGGGAGATACAACTCCTGTCAATGGCGACCGCCGGTGGTCTGGTCTCTCCTCCTCACTACTGGCGGCGTCTCGTCGTGCGATCGAGTGGAGTCGTGCGTGGTGAGCGTCGTCGGGGTAGATTGATCGCAACCTCTACCTGCGTCGTTCGTCGTTGCTCGCACACGCACCTTTTCGGAAAACCACAAGGCAGTAGCCGCGGGAAGAGGGGATCGGATGAGCGTCTGATTGGGAGATGTTCCTCCCTGAAACCGATTGACACCGGTTGCAGGAACTTTCAGATAGGAAATTCCTTTCTGAAAGAAGAAAGGAGGAACCGTCCGGCTGTTGATATTCCTCCGTGCATAATGCCGCGACGCATCTGTTCCGGAATAGTTTGAGCGTGACGATGTTGGAGTTTTTCACATGTCGGCACGGTACGCTTCACGTTTATTTTCTCACGATTTTCCAGGATAAACATTAAGCTAGAAGAAAAGACCAGTTCTTTTTCATGTACAGGCTGGCTTGTCCTTTGCTCGTGGAAGGTACTACAGTTGAGAATAGCCCCGACTGCTCAAATTCAGGTGCAAGGTGCTTCTATTCTCGGTCCATTTTGTAGTTGAAAAGATACCCAAAAATTAAAGTCAGACTAGCGCTGTTGTGTGCATCTAGAATACTTCCAGACGATTGCTTCCTCTCCAATTAGCGTCGTTCATATATCAGCAAACAAATCCTAAAGTTATTTTTTGCATATAATGCCTTTTGAGTACCTTCGAGTGGTAGCAACATGTACAGGAGGAGCATCTCACAATACCCCCATATGGTTAATGACTAGTAGTACTCCATTCATTTCAGCATATAGTTAGTTTCAGATTTATCCTAACATTTTATTAATTTTGATCATTTACCGCAAGAGAATACGATAAGACTAACAATGTACGAATGATATGGTGGTAGCAACATATATTTACTGATTATTGGTCATAAGACAAACTATCCTATGCAATATAACTTTTATCTAGTCAGTTTTTTTTTGTTACCAACGGTTAAAACTATAAAGTTTTTCTAAGAACAGACCTTCCTAGAACTATCGACATTCTAGGACAAAGAATATTTGATCATCACTTATAAAGGTTATACATATAAATGACTATCTATACTGAGATTTTTTGTTGGATTTATCTTGAAGCAACTAAGGCCAAGGATATTTTTAAAGCTAAACCAACAAAAAAAACAATATTGTGACCTTTGCTTATAAATGTATAGATATGACCCATCAACATAACCAAGAAAACTAGTTCGTCATATGCTGAATCTTAGTATGTGTTAGACACTAGCTACAACAAACATACTGACAACACATAAGTTGATGGAGAGCCGTAGCTTACTAACACTTTCCCACTATAAAGTCTACAATCCAACTCCAATAATAACATACATATAAGATACAGATCAAATCTAAATTTATTATTTTTGACCATTCATAGTAAAAAAATTCTAATAAAATTAACAATGTAAGGATGATAGTGTTAATTGGTCATGAAACAAACTATCTTAACTTTTTATGCGACCTTATAATATTCTTTTGTAAGTAATAATTAAAGTTTTAAAATTTTGACTTAGGATAAAATAAAATTACAGACGAAGGGAGTATTAACTAATTTCAATGTTATTTTCAGCCTAAATTAAACAAAAAATTCAGTTCGTCATTACGACTAAGAATGCAAGTTTGTCATGTGTTAGGTGGACTGGGGGTTTTTGAATTGAAGAGTTCAACTAAAAGAAGTCTAGCATGTGCACATTAATTCATGATAGAAACTACATTACCATTGCATTAATACGTTAGAAGTAGTGACTCAATTTGCTACCAGAAGTTGTGAGATACTACCTCCGACCAGAAATATAAGTATTTGTTGACTTTCCGACATCACGTTTGGTCACTCGTCTTATATATTTTTATTATAATTGTATAATTTGTTTAATTATAGAATAATTTGTTTAATTATAGAATATACTTTAAGTATTAATGATTAATTTTTATATTTCTAAAAATATATTGAATAGGACAACTAGTCAAACACAATAATTTAAAATCAACGAATCCTTATATTTTTGAACGGAGGGAGTAGTATGTTGTTTTGCACTGTTCATTGCTACTATCGTGACCGATTTTAACATTTGATTCTTCATACTGGATGATTCGAATGGTAATGCTAACCCGTGTAGCTTATCCTCTTCGATTCAAAGGGCCCCGATCCATGTTAGGCACTAGTTGCAACACACATATTACCGATAATGTATAAGCTAATGCAGAGTCATAGCTCACTGACACTTGCCTACTATAAAGTCTAGAATCCAGCTCCAAAAACGATGGTACAAAATACAAATAAAGGTCTTATTATTATTTTGCCTCAGTTTATTTAAATAATCTGGCACCAACAAGTTATATAAACTGACCAACCCCTTGGTCCTTTGCGTTGTTGGCCCAGCAGCCTAGTCAAGAAACACATCAAACACACAAGATGGCCGTACGCATCATAAGTTTTCCCAACCTCCTTCCTTCCTCTCGATGCAGAGTTGGCCAAACCCGTGGCGAAGTCAAATCCGTTAGAGCGTACTAGTTACCACTACCGGTAACTTACTTGCCACTGATCATCCCGTCCGCGCCATGCACGCATCAGGAATAAGCCGAGACGTGTTCTGCGATGCACACACCAAACCGGCGCTGCATTCACCTGCATCGCATGCGACCCCTGCTTCTGCTTGACCCGAGGTCAAACCCTGCGCGGCGCGCCTCGAAGTAAAAACAAAAAAAAAATGGAGGAGAAGAAAAATCTCTGGCTCATGTCGTGTCTCCCTCTCTCTCTCCTCCATTTACTCCCTGGTATCCACCCCTGCTTCCCGCTCATAAAACTCGTCAGCAGAGGCAGAGCAGGCACCACCTCGCCACTAGCTACCTGCCTAGAACAGCTACTAGTAGAAGTTGCTGCCGGGACACGGCCAGCCATCCCAGAGCCGCCACTCCTCTCGCGTGAACCTGCGACGACGAGAAGAGAGTGGAGAGCCATTACTTCTTAGCTTGTGGGCAAGAAACACCTCGCTAGTGTTTGCCCAGTGCGCGCGCGCTCTGGTCTTGCCGATGACGCGGAAGGGGGCAGTGGCAGCGAACGGCGCGGCGGGGCGTGAGGCCGCGGCGGCGGCGGTGGCGGCGGAGCTGGAGGCCGCTGGCGGGAAGGCTGCGGGCGCGGCGGCGGCGCCGCCGGCGCTGAGCCCGCTGAGCGAGACGCTGTGGCGCGACGCCGCGGGCGGCGGCGTCCTCCTCGGCGACGTGTCGGCGCGGCTGGCGTGGCGCGACCTCGCTGTGACCGTCGCGCTCGGCAGCGGCGACACGCAGGCCGTGCTGCAGGGGCTCACGGGCCACGCCGAGCCCGGCACCATCACCGCGCTCATGGGCCCCTCCGGGTCCGGCAAGTCCACGCTGCTCGACGCGCTCGCCGGACGCCTCGCCGCCAACGCCTTCCTCTCCGGTACCATCCTCCTCAACGGCCGCAAGGCCAACCTCTCCTTCGGCGCCGCGGTACGTCGCCACCCTTCTGGCCTTCTCTCTCTGCACCCCGTGCGGATTGCTTTGAGATTTGTTTAGATTTTATTCAATCACCTTATAAAAAGACCGCGTGTTTTGACGGAAAGAGTTACTTAAATCATCATTTTTAAAAGCAGCTTGCTCTCGCAGTCTGGAAACTGTTATTTTTAAGTCATATCATGTTTTCTTTAATCTTCAAAGTCACTTTTACGGTGTTTCACTTCTCCCTTTTTCATTTTCAAGAAACGTTTCCGGTGTGAAAAATGTAACTCACCGTCTGTCTCCTGTCAATTTTGAAGTGTTTTAGAGTTGATTGAAAGCACAAGAAGCTAGCTTGGTCCTGTCTTTTTCTTGGTTTTTACTCCTTGCTTGTGTTTTCTAAATTGGCATTAGTGACCTTAAATTCTCTTTGTATTTTCCACATCACCTATCTGAAGACAACAAAACTCATCAAATCTGAAAGCAACAACACTCATTACATGAGAAGTAGTAAGTCACTGTTCACATTCCCTCCTCACGTGCCAAGGTCTGTAACATTACTGCCTTTCGGCATCGGCCTCCTAGTCGCATCTGCCCATTTACGCAGATGCCATGCTAAATCGGAGCCTCACTGCTACACTCCATCCACGAAACCCTTTCAGTTGCCGTTAGATCCGTGGCCATCTTCAGTATGTCAAAGATTTGGCGACCGGCTTCAAAAAAAAAAAAAAAAAAATAAAAAATAAAAAATTGGCGACCTGCTTCCTCTGTCGCCTGTCCGTTTTCGGATGGGATAATCCTATTCTCGGTGTGTGTTTGGTGACGGAGTTAACACTCACATGTTGGTGAGGAGACACGCCAGTTATGTTCCCTAAAAAGTTGATTTGGGGTTGGGTTGTGGTTCACCGGTTTTTTCAGCACTGTGGTCACCGCAACCTTACGATCTGTTAACACCTTGTTGGTGTTTGTTTATCGGGTTACTATATCTTAGTCAAAAAGGCTGTATCTAAAGAAAGACTTGAATGTTTCCTAAACGATGGCTTTTATAGGTTTTAAAAATATGCTCACCCTGTTTACAGGAAGTTTGTGAAAAGGGCAGATGTTTGCCTGCACGTCTTTTATTTGGACTACTGATATGAAATCTAATTTTATATGTCTTGAATTCAGGAAATTGTTTCCCTTTGCTAAGGAATAACTGCTAATGTCCTGCGTTATGTACTTCTGTCTTATGCTTAGGTTAGCTTCTGCACGGACCACTATCTAGCGAACTTGTACTGACTACTAAGAACATGTATAAATAAATTCACAGTTATATAAAACCAATAAAAAGATTATTCTGGATTGGGAGATTGGCATAAGTAGAAAGTATTTGATTCAGTTGATGTCATATAGGTTCCTGATCACAGTTGAAACATGAATTATACTGAAAATTACTGTCAAATGTTCATAAAAGAATTTACTGTCAAATTTCACTTTTAGGCCTACGTGACACAAGATGACAACTTGATTGGCACACTGACGGTGAGGGAGACAATATCGTACTCTGCGCAACTTCGCCTCCCTGACAAGATGCCCAGGGAGGAGAAGCAGGCTCTGGTCGAGGGCACAATCGTTGAGATGGGGCTACAGGACTGTGCGGACACGGTCGTTGGCAATTGGCACCTGAGGGGGATCAGTGGTGGTGAGAAGAGGAGAGTCAGCATTGCCCTGGAGATACTGATGAGGCCGAGGTTGCTCTTCCTGGATGAGCCCACCAGTGGCCTTGATAGGTACTGTATGAACTACTTACTATTTCTCGTGTCCATCTTTCGAGTTTCAACATTTCAGTATTGTAGTCTGGTGATATTCATTTCATTTCATGCATATCAAAGGGAAAAGTTAGTTACATGTCACAATAGTCATTCAGACAAGTATCAGAAATTAGCTACCTAAAGGTCCAAAGCCTGAATATTTGATTTGATATGCACACCAAGTTAGGTTATGACATACTTATTTGGTTATTGCATTTATAAGATTCAAAAGTTGATGTTAGGTGTATATTTGGTAGCTTAGGCTTTAGACATGCATCATAGACTGCCATATAGAGGTGTCTTGCCATATAAACATTCATCATCATAGACTGTCATATCATGTGTTGATACTCTATTTACATCAGCCAAAAGCCATAATGCAATAAAATCCAATCCAACAATTATACCCAATCAATTCTTACATGGTAATGTAACAAAATTGAGAAATTATAAAACTAAATCGCTAATTCACCGTGAAACTATGCAGTGCTTCAGCATTCTTCGTGACACAGACACTGCGTGGACTAGCGAGGGATGGTAGGACTGTCATTGCATCGGTCCATCAGCCAAGCAGTGAGGTCTTCGAGCTTTTTGATTCATTGTATCTTCTATCAGGGGGTAAAACAGTTTACTTTGGGAAGGCTTCTGAGGCTTGTGAGGTAGTGTATCTAATATTGCGCATATCATAATATATGTTTCTACATAGGTAACAGGACCTCTGAATCATGTGATATCTTTCCATGCAGTTTTTCGCCCAAGCTGGCTTCCCATGCCCACCAATGCGTAACCCATCAGATCATTTCCTTAGGTGCGTCAATTCTGATTTCGACAAGGTAAAGGCCACTCTGAAAGGATCAATGAAGACAAAGGTAATTTTAGAATTCACTCTGCTCCCTTGTGCACCATGTCCATGTTGGTACAGTACTACAATTGTTTTGACTGAGCTTTTACTCATCTTTTGCATACCCAGTTCGAACGAACTGACGATCCACTCGAGCGAACCACAACTTCAGAGGTGATGAGAAGACTCATCAGCTACTACATGCACTCACAATACTACATCAATGCACAACAGAAAGTAGATGAGATGGCCCGGGTTGTAAGTACTTGACCTCCATCATCAATTTCTGACTATTCAAACTCAGAATATCCAACAGAAACTAGAAGGGTCCATGTTATTTGCATTTGCAGAAAGGAACAGTCCTGAATGCCGGAGGGAGCCAAGCTAGCTTTGGAATGCAGGCATACACACTCACCAAGCGATCTTTCGTCAATATGTCAAGGGACTTTGGATACTACTGGTTGAGACTTATTATCTACATTGTTGTAACCCTCTGCATTGGGACTATCTACCTCAATGTTGGCACTGGGTACAGCTCCATTCTGGTAAAGTTTATTCTTCTGCTGAGACATACATTTCCTTCAGTTACAATAGAAGCTGAAAGTATCTACTTGCCCTTGAATGAATATGTGATGCTAAAAACATGGTAGCCTGATAAATTTGATGATATGACAACATTTAGGCCCGGGGTGCGTGTGCTTCCTTCATCTTTGGCTTCGTCACATTCATGTCAATTGGAGGATTTCCATCTTTTGTTGAGGACATGAAGGTTTGTGAAACCCTCTGAAACACCACATTAATGTTGAGTTCTCATATTTTGTAGATAATGGTGAAAAGAGTGCCGGTTTTTGCTTCAATAGAAGCTATAGTCAATGCAAGTTTTTTTTTCATATATTCTGACTTGATTACTGAATTTTCATTCCCAGGTCTTTCAAAGGGAGAGGCTTAACGGTCACTACGGTGTTCTGGCATTTGTTATCAGCAACACGCTTTCTGCGATGCCGTTCCTGCTCCTGATCACCTTTGTGTCGGGAACACTGTGCTACTTCATGGTGCATCTCCACCCAGGCTTCATGCATTACCTCTTCTTCGTCCTGTGCCTCTACGCCAGCGTCACTGTTGTGGAAAGCCTGATGATGGCCATTGCCAGCGTGATCCCCAACTTCCTGATGGGCATCATTATCGGTGCAGGGATTCAGGTAAACTGAACATCCCAACAGCTTGGTGCTATACACCATCCGCCCGGTCACTGTTTGGAACAAGGATGCATCCAAACCGGGATTAATTCTGATACTGTACACACATCATAATGTTGATGCTTGTATTCTCTTCTGATGATAACAACACCTATTTAATGGTAAACAATGGTTTGACTTGGACAGGGGATATTCATGCTGGTATCAGGGTACTTCAGGCTGCCACATGACATTCCAAAGCCATTCTGGAGGTACCCAATGTCATACATCAGCTTCCACTACTGGGCGTTGCAGGTAAAAATAGTCGTTTCTCAGTCGTTAGACAGAAATTACCATTTAAATTAACCGCACGATCCATGTGAAATAGTACAATGCTGTATTCTGCTAGAAACCAACTCACCGACCGTTTGTTCCTCATGTTGCAGGGGCAGTACCAGAACGATCTGAAGGGCCTGGTGTTTGACAATCAGGACGACGAGCTGCCCAAGATCCCAGGGGAATACATCCTGGAGAACGTGTTCCAGATCGACGTGAACCGGTCCAAGTGGCTGGACCTGGCCGTGCTCTTCAGCATGATCATCATCTACCGCCTCCTCTTCTTCATCATGATCAAGATCAGCGAGGACGTGACCCCGTGGGTTCGCGGCTACATCGCGCGGCGGCGGGTGCAGAACAGGCGGCAGCGCAAGGCGGAGCTCGCGGCGATCCGTTCTCCGTCGCTACGCGGGTACGTGGTGGACGTGGCGAGCCTGCCGGTCGATCACCCCTGAAACCAAAGCAATGCAGTGCGTGCAAGGAGACCTGGACAAGGCAGAGGCTCAAACTGTAGTGAACTAAACACTGCTCTGATATGAATGTGTGTTGTTATAGTAACAACTGCTTAAGCTGTCTTTGTGAATTGTTTGGTATACGGCTAAGGTGTATATCGGCAGCTGAATGCAAGGTTTGATCTCTCCTGTGTTTTAACTGCAGGCTGCGTCCGTTTATCTTGATGATGAGAAGGCTGAAATGTTGTCCCACAACATAAAAATCAATAACAATGTTAGCCTTGATTAAAACTTTTGCACAGGTTCTTGATTAAAACTTGTACCCCCCTTTTTTTTTAATAATCTCATGTGCCAAAGAGGTTTGCCTTCAACCATTAAGAATTGATGAAGGTAATACTAGCAGTAATACTTGTAGCACTGGTGTGTCAAACAGTGCTATAAATGGCGACAATGAATAGTTATTTTTTTAACACTAGTAATGCATAGGCGGCTTGGTACTAGTACTACTACGACAAGATTTTTGCCCATGGATCTGGTCAGGGAAACAGCATATGAGGTGCAGTTTACGACAAGAACAGGGAAGAAAGGACACGGGCTTTGATGGCCATTAAAGAGCAAACTATTTGCCACCATGGCTCAGTTCATAACTCGTCTGAATCAAACAAATGGCCTGTCACAGAGCATAAGCAGCGTTTGTAATCAATCGTCAACTGTAGCGAGAAGTGAGAAAATGGCCCGGCATCTGTAGCATCAACATGGACGAGAACGGATAGATGCTTGCTGTGGATCACATGGGGAAGTTAAATGCCGTGGGCGGCAGTAACTTGATGCGATATTGCGATTCTTATCCAGTTGCGGTACTGTGCAGAAACTGCAGGCAACACATGAATTCCGTCGATTTCATTGAAGATGCTCAGAATCACGCTAGATATTTCTTTCAAAAGTATGCGCGGAATATCGTGCCATGTATAAAGTGAAGGCCAAAGATATTAACTGTGCTCTTGTACTCGGCGATATTAACAATAAGCAAGGGAGACAGGCGATCGAGGGAGAGCTCTCCTCCCCGGCACGGCGTTCAGGAATTCAATTTGCAGCCCGCGCTGTTCGTACCCACGGCAAAGGCATGTGGATCGGGCGACACAAGGCAGCCAAAGTTGGTACACAATTACTGGCAGAGTAATTGCCGTAATTCGTCAACAAAAGTACGGCTGGTACTTGAAGTTACTATTTTAGGCGTCAGCAAAATTTCTTAAATTCACCGTCTTTGCGTCAGGTTTTGGAGATGTGGGATCAGAGCTCATGCACCTCCCAGCTCCTCTTGACACGCGCACTGTAAACTTCGTTATACTAGCAGCACTATAGCTCGAAGCTGTTTCCTAATCCCTGCTCAAAATGAATTGGGGTTCACCGGCTCTTGGAAGCCGTACACAGTGCAGTGAAGGAGTGATTCCAAACGAGGCCTCAGAGTTCAGAATAGAACCGCAGATGTGAGATCATGGCGCTGTAAGATGGAAAGCCATGTTCTTCAATAGTACCAAAATAAACGAGGGTTGAATGTCGAACAGGCGTCGATTAACTCGAACTCACTAACAAACTGCACAAGACGAGACGCGACATAAGCCAACTTGCTTTCACAGTGATTAAGTTAGCAGATTAAAATGTTTTCGAATAAGAAACAGAATTCCGTTCTCATATCATGGGTGGCAAGAGACAATCTCCGGATGAACAGTGCGTTATAGGTCGCTCAGCGTAACCATCAATGGAGTCGATTGCAGTGGTTGAGGAAGGCTGCTCACTGAGGTTGTCTGTTGCTACGCGGCAGATGAGCAGACCGGATAATGTTTCCGTCCTTTTCCATGAGCGGACGATGTCATGTCCCGGCAGGCCGAAAGAAAGCGGACCGAAACTACAGGCCTATTTATGAGGCCCGTTAAGGCAAAGCCCACCAAGCCACATGTCCAAACGAGCAAACAAACCCACCAAAACCCAACCCGAGAAGAAGGCGGAGGCCGGGGGAAAGAAACAAGGAGCCCTAGCGATGCTGCAGATCCGCCTGAGCAAGGTCGGTACGTCGGACTCCGGCGGCGCTGCCTCCGGCGCGGTGGCCGGTGGCGGCGCCCCGGCGAAGTCGGCGTCTGCGGCGGCTACGGCGGCGCTGGGCGGCGTACCGGATTCTGTCACCGTAGCGTGTCCGGACCACCTGGTGATCGCGGACCTCCCCGTGGCGAAGAGCCTCGGTGCTGTCACGAACTCCGCCGCCGCCGCGACGCGCGCCATCGGACGACGCTCCCGCCGGCCGCTCGGAGAGCGCGTCCACATCTGCTGTCGCTGCGAGTTCCCCATCGCCATCTACGGACGCCTGGTACAGCATAAACCCTAGCTTCTTCTCGTGCCAGTCCGCCCTCTCAATCAGCGAAACTTGGGATGTTCGTGGCTTCGTGCTGCTGCTGAGAGAAATTAGAGGTTTAGCGAACCACCACAGTCTGTTTCTTTCCATTTGTAGTTGCGAAGTTGCTAATTTGCGTGGACAATCCATTGAAACTGAGACTCCTCTGTCGGTCATAGAATTGGTAAAAGGCTAAAAGCCTTCTGAAGATGCATGCTGGCTTTGCGCAACCCTTACCATATGGACTAGGGTGTTAGGTTTCGAGCAAAATTTGAAGAACTCATAGCTTGGTAGGATGAGTCTCTCTCTTTTAGGTGTGGTCCATCTCCTTTTCAGTTTTGTTTTGTATATATGTTGAACCATACAATAGTGTTGCGTTTCTTAAAATGCTAAGTATTATGCCTTATGCCTTGTTTACCTCCTTCAATTTGGTTTCAGGTTCCTTGCGAACATGCATTCTGTTTGACATGCGCAAGAAGTGATTCTACCTGTTATCTGTAAGCATTCGAAGCGCTTTTTTTTGTTTGTTAATCTTTCATTCCAATCTTCATGGCATATTGTTTCACTCAGGTGTTCATGGTATTATAAATTGTAGCAGAATTGGTTTGTTATGTGAACCATGTGCCTTGTTGATTGTTATGTGTTCCCTTTGTTAAAACACTGTAATCGACATGCATATGTTGACAATGGTGGTAGAAGTGTCAGTAACCTACTTGTGGTTTGCATATTTCATCATTTTCTCTACTGCTGTAGCTTCATTAACACCTTGTTCATTTAAAATGGTGACTAATAGTACATTGAAAATTAACCTGTCCTGTACCTATACTTTGCATGATGTGGATATCCTCCTGAATACACATCCAATTGTAGCGCAAACTAATTTAAGGATATTTTCCCCTGAAAATATTATGCTTGAAATCGTGAATCTTAATGATTATTGATAACTGCCGTGTTTAGCGTCCAAGACTGTCATTATGAAACTTCTGTTTGCTTCTGCAGTTGTGATGAGCGCATTCAGAAGATACAAAGCGTGAAGATGATGGAAGGAATTTTCATATGTGCTGCACCCATGTGTCTCAAGTCGTTCCTTAAGAAAGCGGATTTCGAGGCCCATGTGCCTGAGGCTCATGCCAATCTCCTCCAAACTAATGTAGATAAGGAAGAACAGTCAGATGCTCCCAACATATCTCGTGCTTCTGCAGGGGATCAGAGACAATCTCAAATGCCGGAAATGTCTACTGCACGCGCTCCTCAAAGGCAAGGTTTTTCACCCAGTTCAACTTCTCACATGCAAGATCGTGAAGAACGCTCCCGCTACAACCAATCCAGGGAGCAAACCCCAATGAGGCCCCCAATGCTTGCAAAACCGCCATCATTCCATGGCCGCCATTCATATCCACCTGGGGAAACGCAGTCTGAGAGCAACACTCCTCAAGGGTTTGACCGGCCATATAATTGGGCATCTCAGTCACATCAGGACAGCCCAGGTGCCGCAACTCCACTTCGGCAAGAATCTGACCCCACTAGTCAGGACAAGCAACAGCTGATGGCAAATGCACAGTTTGTGTTCCCACCAATGCCTCCTAATCAGCCAAATTTTATGATGCCCATGAACATGAATCAGCCTTTGATGCCCAATGCTTCATTCAATTATCCTCCTCTCCAGCAAGATGGAAATCCTCAATATTTTGGTGGGCCTTTTCAGATGCAACTACCGGATGCTGGATCAGACCAAGGTTCCATGTCAGGGATCCAGCTTCCATCTGGCCCTTTAGGCTTTCCTGAGGGACTTCAGCGACCATGGGGCATGGGAATGATGGGCAATCCATTTCAGCCAATGCCCATGGGACAGGGAATGGTTGATGGTGCTGGTGATCCTCAGGGTGGTGGCAGTATGGCATTCATGCAGGCTGGCTTTGGGGGCATCCCTGATGGCATGAACCCAGGCATGCCAGGTCAAGCTGAACGAGGCGATGGAAGGGGTATTCTAGCACAGATACCTATGCAGATGCAAATGCAGATGTCAGTTCCGCAACCCCCTCTGCCTACACAACCTCCATCAGGCACACAGCAACCTTTCAGCAGGACTTGATTGTTTTTTGTGCGCTGAATGATGGTTGCTGCCAAAACCGCATGTTTATTGAGAATTTTTTTTGTAGTTAGTCGTTTTGGCATGCAACTTAATAGAATTCAATGGCTCTGTTTTATCCCGTGGGTTTCTCCTGCTATTGGCAGAGCATGTATAATGCAATGACTGGTTCAGTTTGAATGAAATATCTAGTCTTTGAAATGTTTGTTCTGTATGTTTTACTGTGTGCCATTATCCGGTTGTGTGATCTGATGACTGAAGTTGATCTGCATATATTTCTTTTGTTATATCAGAACTCTTTTGGAATCCAATGCGCGATGGGGATGTCGAACTCTTCTGGTCTGCAGTGCTTGCCCTAGCTGCTGCTTGTTCTTGCTCTGATGTTATTTGATGTAGCATGTGTGATCTCATAGTAGGTAGACCTGGTTCTGGGTACTCCGTCGGATCCAGATAGATCAAAGGTCGCCGGATGGGAATTTGGCTTTTTTGCCGTGGTGGCTCCAAACACGTAAGCAGGTTGCCAAAGCTCAACGTGCTGGTTTTGACACCATGGTAGTCTTGGTGGCATGGAGCTTACGGAGAGAACGCAACAATTGAGTCTTTTAGGTTCGATGCTCAACAACCTGTTGCCTTGTCTACTTCACTTCTGGAGGAAGCAAGTTGGTGGGCGTCTTCGAGTTTTAAAGGACTCCCAGCTATCCTTTCAGTCCTTCACTTTTAGTTATCTGAGTTCGTTCGCTAGTGGCTGGTTGTTTCTTGTCTCCCCCTCCTCCTCCCCCACCCCACCCCACCCCCACCCCCCTCCTTTTTGTTGTGTGTGGGTTGTTTGTGCCAAACTTACCTTCTTAAAGATATACGTGCTCCACAATGTTCACAAAAAAAATGTAGCCCATGTAACCTATTCTAACCACAGCTAGCTGTTACGGTGAGTTGGGGGTGGTGTTTTTATTTGGGTTTTATTCTACTCCCTCTTTCAAATTACATGACGTTTTAGACTTGGGCACATAATTTTTCTTTTTGAGGAAAATACAGTAGGGGAAGCCCCTACTGTGCTATATTATACTTCTTATTTACTAAATTGTTGTCGTCATTGACTTTTTCGGTGACGTTTGACCATTCGACTTATTCAAAAAATTTCTTCAAATACGAAAAGTTATATGCTATACTTCAAGTATCGTTAGTGATAAAAGATATTGCAACAACATATATGATATTTCTTTAAAAAAATTGAATAAGACAAATGATCAAACATAACAAAAAAGTCAACGTCGACAACAATTTAGTAAGGGAGTAGTATTATATAGTAGGAACAAAAGCATAGGTAATTTACAGACAAGTTAGCTGTACAGAGCTATAGTTAGGTTAACCCATCGAGCCTACTTTGCTATACAAATCCTCTGAAGAGAGGGAGAGCCAAGTTAAGGAGTCTATCCACTGAGTTAGTTCCTGGTTGACCTCATTCCTGTGACGATAGAGTTGTAATCTGATGGAGCTGATAAAAGGAGATGTAAAAAGGTGTGGTGTACAAAAAACGAGAAGGAGAGAGATAGAGATGTATTGGGAAGAGGAAAAATGTGCATTAGAATGTGAGAGTGTCTTGTGTTTAAGAAAACTGAATGAGTTTAGAGTCATATAATTTGGAACGAATGAAGTACTTAATATGAAGATATGCAATTCTCACGCATGTTTGAGAAGAAAAAAGTATGGTCAGAGTACACATGAGCACTCAATTGACCAATAAAACGAGAAAGCATCCTGTTGTATAGCAAATTGTCAATATGAAAGATCGAGTAGCTGGATCACACTCGAAAAAGGTTGTAATTGTTCTATGCACCCATCCCTTATCGGGCCTGCCTAAAAACTCATTAACAGATTCAAGCAAAAACGGGACAGTCAACAGACCCGTTAACATGTTCAGATAATAACATTTTTTTCTATTAGAAATTATATGATGTAAATTTTGATATTGGATGTTAACAAAAGAACATAATCCTATAGATATTTCAACTACAAATTTATATATGACAGAAGCGAACAGGCCTTCGGCCTGGTGGTGAAGGCGCCCGAGTGGCAGCCCACCGGTCTCGGGTTCGATCCCTAGATCTCGCACCGGCTGCAAAAAATTCCCTCTCCTTTCCCAATCAAAGCACTAGGTAAAGACTCGCGCCGTAGCTCACATGGCCAGCTGAGTCCCTGTGTATGTATGGTTGTGGAGGGAGTTCGGGAATTTTCTCGATCTGCGTGAGAAGGTCTTCTTAACAAAATGCCCGGGGCCGCCATACCCCCCGGGCACGTCGAGTTTTTTTTTATATGACATATAACAAAATGTTGGTTCTATAAAGACTAGCATGTAGTGAATTCAACCTGTTTGAGGAGCCGCTAACCCACGTAGACTGAAACCTTCCCTTTCTTTCAATAGATTGAAAGGGAGGAAATCTGAATATCATGTACATTTGCTAGGCCGCACGCGCACAGGATGAGGGTGTGCATACCTGATAATGTGAATATAAAACCTATGAAGGTCTTTGAATTTCTATATATCTATTTTGCAATAGTTGTTAATCCTACATTTTTTTATGCCTGTTAATCCTACATTGGTGTATCTGTTATGACCAAACTGTTATGCTTGACTGTTGAAAGATATCCTGAAGATAGAGGCTCAGCTCCTGTGCCGATTTCCCAACATCGCCTTGGCGCCTGCAAAGGGGGTACATAAAGGCACGGCTTCATATTATTATACTGAATGAAGTTTAGATACATAAAGTACCATTTAAGTATACCTTGTCAGTGACATCAGGCTGACGCTCACTTTCTTCAGCCCCTGGAAGCATAGATGACACCGTTCCAATCTAGCAAGAAGCATTTGTTAAGCAAGTCCAATGCATGTATATGATGCAGGAAGACGGGTCCCGTCAAGGGTTTTGAGGAGCAAAATACCTATGCTCCGCCTCAATGTCTACACCAACAGGCGGTGTCGCCGATAAAGTTGATGAAATAGTTGCACCAAAGCTCTTAACAAGTTTGAGAACTACCTCCAAGGCAATGCTAACATGCCTGCATAATATCCATTAAATATGACCATATCATCATTTTTTTCTAAAAAATAGTTACTGATGCAATTAACATTTTCACTAACTTCTCATACCCTACCACCATGTATAGACTGAAAATTAAAAACGTATCAAGGGCATCTTAACAATTGACGAGGAAAAAACTTCCAATAATGACATTTCCAGTGTTATTATCAGTCAATTGAACTAACTTGAGAGGAAATATGTGGAAATACCTGCCGTACGTGCTTTCAAAAAGACTTGAGGCAAGATGCAGGAGATAAGTGCAAGTATCCAGTGTGAAACAATTATTACTATTTTCCAATAGAATGGTAATAATATCTGCAGTTACCTATAAGAACGGTAGGACAACAGTTAGACATTGTAACTGATGGAACTGAAACAAAGTGGGATCATGAGTACACACAGCGCAATCTGAAATTCTCAACGTAGCATCAACAATTTCCTTAATATCTCCACCCCAACATTGGTATGCCTCCTGAAAATATCACATGGTGATGTATGTTACATTACTGGATATGCGTGATATAAGGTGTCTTACATTAGTAAGAGCTACATATCTGTTGGATCACATTTATATATAACCTCTAGTTTTTCTTTCCGAGATTTCATTACATGAATGAATTCTTGATGGTTTTCCATTAGAGCTGCCATAGCATCTTCATCAATATTTGACTTACTCTGCCTTCCAGCAAATGATGCTTGCCAGCTCTATAGAAACAGTAAAGATTAGATGCATAGTGACTTCAACATCAACAGAAATTAGCACAGGCATCTCAAATGACAGTCTTGGAAGTAAAATGCATACCGAGCCATCTAATGTTGAGTCATATTGGATGTTATCAAAATCCCACGACGAAGGTCCTGTTATAAACCAAATTGGGGGATCTTTTCTGGAGGAAACTGAAGCAAAAGATGACGCAAAGAAAATTCCAGACCACTAGAGCACTTACGAAGTACAGCATGCCTTCCACTTGGCTCCATCAGTTTGCTTAACCGAATCATAGCACTTCTGTTAGTGCCAGAAAACTCTTGGTTCATTCTGGCAGAAGAATTCTGTTTTTCAACATCAGACACGTCATACCAGTTTCCAGTTTCATTAGAATCAACACTTTCAGTGCATACTGATATAGAAAAGTTATTTTGCCCGTGACTTGACGTTTCTCTTATATGTTTGCTCTGTGCACTAATAGGTTTTGACTGAAATATATGCTCATGCACGTTTTGACTTTTTGAAGCCCTCATTCTAAAGTCAAAACCCAGGTTGGCTCTCGAACTAGTTTCTGGGATTGTTTTGTTACATTCTATATCATCAATGATTCTTCCACAGCTAGCTTCTAAATCATTGTTTGAACTCCTTGAATCAATCAAATTTATCAACTTGCCATCTTCTTTGCCATGATTGACAGATAAATTTTGAGGCTCAACGACTCGTAAGTCACCTATGGCAGCGTCACTGAGAATGGGACTAGCACCCACTTTAGAGCTATGCCTTGAGACAAGAACAGGAATGAAAGATGATGCTTTATTACTATATGCAGAAACATGGGACCTTGATTTATATGTAGGAACTTCTGATGCAATGGAGTGATGAGATGAAACTGCAGCATTTGAAGAGGGATCCATTTTAGAACTGAATTTTAGTACAGGTAAAGGCTCAACGGCAGCTTGCTGTCTCTTGCTGTCGCCAAGGGAATTTAGGTCCAATCTAACTCCAGGAGAAAGGAGAGGTACAGAATCAGATCTCGTGAGTCGGAGATCAACAGTTCTGGGCTCTTTTGACAACCTCTTTGTTAATGTAGAAGAAGCTGAGACAAGAACTTCTTTTGAAGCGGACATTGAGCGCTTAATTTGAGTACTAGGAGCAATTATTTCATTGGCTGTTCCAAAAAGTAACAATATATCAATTCACTATCTATTCTCAAAGTAACAAATATATCTACTTTAGATTCCAGAATAATGTCCATAGAGAATGAAGATAGGTTTACATAAAGAAAATATGAGTTACAGTAACAGCACCTGGGTTTTGGAAACAGATAGCCTATCAAACACCGATGATATGCTATTATCAGCTTGTACTGGCCTATTTATGCTTCCAGTTAAGTGTGATTCAGGATTACCAACAGCATATGGTTCAGTTCTCTGGAAATCAGTGGTAGTACCATATCAGAAAGGAAAAACTGCTAACATAGTAGATTATGCAGTACAATCATACCATTAAATCTACTACCCATAAACCAACGCAGTTTTGATTATACGAGCAACCAAGGAGTTTTCCATCATCAACAGTTAAATCTGCTAATGTGGACCATCCTACATCAACCACATCATAACATATGATGGGTTCCCAGGAAAGAACCTACAAGCAAAAAGAAATCATGCAATGACTTCTATTGCATAGTGATTCTCTAAGAAACAAAATAAGGTTCATAGATCATCAGGGCATCTACCTTTAAGCTTTCATGTAATCCACAAAATAGTGTTTTACCATCACTGTTGAATTTCATTGAACGAACTACATTAGCCTGAAAAATGAGGAAAGCTACCATTGAGTAATTGAAAACAAGTACATTGCTACCAACAACCACCCAGCCATCCAACAAACAATTCCATACAAAATGACGAAATAAATGGTCAAAAATCTTACCCTCGCTAAGTATTCTCGACTGTTCTGCATTAAACTGAAAAAATTAATTATTCCCAAAAAAAGAAAGAAGATAGAGAGTGGACAAAAAAAATAGATTCTTCATTACAATCAAATAAAACAGTTACTGCTATGTACATTATCTGATTTCAACAGATAACTCAGAAGAGTCAAGAAGTAATGATATTTCACATTTACCTCAAAAAATAAGATTTTACATTATCTAAGCTTAATAATAGCTATGTCACCTAGGCATATTTTTTGTATTGATATCATTGTTGATCTGTCTTATTTGGTAGTATTATCTCAGGACCCCATAGATACTAGAAAAATTGTACTTAATGCTTTATGTGGTTCCTTGAATTTAGTTGGTATCGTTTGAGGACACCATAGATACTAGAAAAATTGTGCTTAATGCTTTACGTGGTTCCTTGAATTTGGCTAACCTTATGCGAAATGCAATTCATAATGGTTAAGTAAAACAATTCATAATATTAAATCTTAGCTTGAATTTAACTACTGAAGTCAAGCAAATAGTCAAATAAATTAACTAAAATAAATGATCATAATTGTAGCCATCTATGGGATGATGGCGTATGGATTTGGTTTCATAGAGATATGCTAATTCATACTGTAACCATAGGATAGCTGAGTTAATTCAACAAACCAACCAAAACTTTGGCCTTAATCACAAACCCAACAAAACTTTGGTCTTATAGTCCCAAACCTACCAAGTTTGGAGTTCAGAGGCCCACCATAAGTCTGGGCTGTAGTTTCACGACTAATGGCTTTGTGAAACTACGCCCCAAAGTTATACTGGGACTGTGAAACATGCTCTAGAGTTAGTGGGTTTGTGAAAGTAACACTAAAAACAATCCTTTGTTTAAGTCATTAGTATCTAGATATAGTACCTGAGGACCAGAAGAACCAATCAATTCAAAAGTTTCAAGGTCCCAAAATTTGACAGTCTTATCAGCTGAGCCTACAAAATTTTTACAAACAACATGGAATGTAATACAACTCCAAATTATAACACAAAAAGGAAATGATGGAGAAATATGTCCACTATAAAAAGAACAAAGAAAACTTTCAACAAGCCTGTTTTACCAGAGAAATTTTCATCCTAGGAACAATTCACTATATGAAGTGTACATACAGTCTTCAAAAAATAGGACATCATATCTAACCTGTGGCCAATAAGAACTCATGGGGGTGAAAATCTAAGCAGTTGACTGGACCCCCATGAAGATTAAAGTCATGCAAGAGTTTTCCAGCTGTCAAATCCCAGATCTGGCAAGATATTAAACATAATTTTAGTAACCAAACGAAATTATGAGGATGAGACTAGTTTTCTACTAGTGTTAATTAGTAGTACAAGATTGTCCATCTTGTTGACTACTCCCTCCGTCCCATTGAAAGTGTCACAATGGTATCCGTGCCAGTCAAACATTTTAAACTTTGACTAGATTTGTAGAAAATATTTAGTAATATTTGTATATTTTAATAAGTTGATTATGAAAGTAGATTCAATTATCTATCTAATGATACTAATTATATTCAATAAATATTTATAATTTTCATATATTTTTAGTCAAAGTTAAAAAGGTTTGATTTCTTCGAAGCGAGAATGACACTTTCAATGGGACAGAGGTAGTATATCTTTGGTGAGTGGTGACTATGAACATATAGTGTGGCAGGTAAGCTAAACAAGTCAAAAGATCAAAACTCCTGCATTTTTTTGGGTGCTATGATCCATATTGATTGGCAATGGCATTAGCATGCTCAAAATTTCACCTTGATAGAGTTATCAGCCCCACTAGAAACAATCCATCGACCATCAGGAGTAAATTTAAGCACATGAATTCGCCGGGTATGGCCCTTGTATGTGTGAATGCATCGCTTCTTTCGAATGTCCCATATTTTCATGTTTGTGTCTGAAGACCCAGAGGCCAAAAATTCTCCAAAAGGATGGAAATCAAGAGATGCACAGTTTGATCTATGTCCAGTGAAAGTTCGAACAACTGTGTTCATTATGTACAATAGTTAATAGAAAAAGAATAAATTGCATGATGCGATTGGAGCTTAATTGTTCAATTCAAAATGCACCAAAGCATCAATGTTACTATTCATACCTTTTCCCTCCTCAATATCCCATATTTTTATTGTTCCGCTTGCTGCACCAGCACCTATTGTAACTTCAGAAGAGTCAAAACCTACAGACTCAACTGGACTTGTGAGGCCTGCTAGGCTCTGCATCGTATAGGACAACTGAACCATATAAGTCAATGCCATTGTGCCAACAAAGCAAAAAAATGCCATTACACATGAGGCAGCACGATATCCCGTTAGAATTACCAGAAGGGCATTGGGTTTCCCTATACCCCAAAGGTTGACCTTCAGATCCTCTCCACCGGTGATGAGCATCCTTGATGCCCGCCTTCCAAATCTGACACAATTGACATTGGATGCATGTGCCACGAACTCCTCTGATCTGTGTCAAGGAAACCAGGTAGATTGTTGCATAATACTGCGAGTTGTTCGAACCTGTTGAAACAGCAACCTACATTATGCACAAGTAAAATTCCTTACCAGAAATCACTCTCGCACAGTTCTAGAGCGCAAATATTCCAACCGGCCAGAAATAATAGAAAAAGTTAAAACAGAGGATATGACCCCTCCCACCTGTCCGTTTGGAGTTCTCATAGTTCACACACGAACTTGGTTTTCATAGCATACGTTGTCCTCCTTAAATAATATCAACCCTATTTCCTCATGGCGTCGCTAAATTTTATTTTACCCAAACTCGGCACACGCACATGATGTACCCACAGGCCACAATAAAAAATCATCGAAACAAAAGAGCAGTGACAGTAGCAAGCAAAGCAAAGCAAAAGCAATACTAAAGTTCAGATAATCCCGAATAGGTGCCTGGAATCCAACTCCACTCCAGCGCTATGCTCAGGCTGACAAGAATGAAACGAACATGAATAGTGGACAGAAGACGAAGAACACCCGAGGCACGCACAACAAAGCAGGCTTTTGAAATCGAATTTGATCACAACGAGCAAATCCAATCGACCCCAAAGCCTAGCAACACGGATTAAAACAAGCAGGCAAGACTGCGACAACCATTCCACTTCAAACATTCTACTGAAACAAAATCCCCCAAACTGGTAATTCAAAGGATACGGAGCTTGTAGGCGTGCTTGCTGGCCATCCGCGAAGGTTCCAGTCATCAAAGCTTGCAATTTTTTCCCCTCCGACGGCGGAGGGTGGAGGTCGGAGGAGGATTCGGTCCTCTCCTCTTTCTTAGGATCCCCTAACGCGGCGGCGTCTTTGCTGGTGGCCTGGTGCTAGTCGTTGTTGGAGTAAGACGAGGAGGAAATGTTCAAGCAACGAAACTCAACCGCTACCGCTAGACTAGAAAATAGAAATCCTTTCCATTCATTGCTTTCCTCTTCCTTTTATTTTTAGTGGATCGCTTTCCTTTTTCTCACGCAGCTCTGATTTGTGGGCACGGTCTCACCGGAATTTCAGTTACTTTAATTTGGACCTTGGGAAAATAGAGATTTCTGAAGTTTTAAAATCTATAAATACTTTTTAGAATAAAAATATTTTTTATTATAAAGTTTAATAGAGTCCTATACTCCTATACATATATGTCTTTAATTATTCATTGTTGCCACGTTCTTCCGATGCCAAATCCTAAGGCAATCCGGCCATTTTACGCAGAGAGCAAATCCCGCCAATTCGCCAAGTCGCCAACACACAGGTACAAGTACAACACCGTGAAATTCATCTGCTTCAAGGAGCCGTAACTCAATTGTTTTATGGCTTTCAAAAAAAAAAAACTCAATTGTTTTATGAGCAAATTTCTTCTCCCTAAAAAAAGTTGTTCTTTCTTATATCAGCCAAACTGAAATAAACTTTCTTCAAAGACAACTTTCAAATTTTGATTCCTTATATGGCCCTGCCGTCAGTTTTGAGTTAATGGTGTCAAGTAAACGGTAAAATGACCTTTTTACCCAGTAAAATGACCTTTTTACCCGTGCTGTGAAAAAAAAAACAGTTACCGATGCATACCAAAGTTTCATAAAAAATAGACATGTTATTGCTTTTTTGAAATACACAAGAAATGCTACAACAAATAAAATGGTAAAGCGACTTTTTGAGTTATTTTCACGCCATGGGTAAAAAGGTCATTTTACCATGCACACCGTTAACCCTCAAAACCAACGGCAGGGCCATATAAGGAATCAAAAGTTGAAAGTTGGCCTTTCAAGAAAATTTGTTTCGATTTGGGCCAAATAGGGACCACGAAAAGAATTTGCTCTTGTTTTATCCCATGCCTTCCTTTTATACCCGCGCAACTTGTAGCCCTCTTTTCGTCACGGCTTCACTGAAAACCACGTGAAATTTGAGCTTTCCCCAAACTCCATTGACGAAAATTTTGTGTAGCTCTCGACTCTCCGTGATTATGCTTCCGTGGTATTCCATGCACAAAGCATACCTTGGATGACTTCTAGCTAGTCACGGATTTGCTCCATACGTTTTGGTTGAACCGGGGATTTGTCACCGGCGACCACCACATATTACGTTTCCTTTGACAGGATGTGCTATATAATATTACGTTTTGCTCACACATGGTAAGCATCCAAACAACCCAGCTGCAAGATTGCGTAAGCATCCGTCGAGCCTGAGCATGCACCATTTTTCTTTAGGCATCCATCCCAGGGCAGAAGGGAAGCAACTAAACTAGCCAATTCTTTCTTTTGTTGGCAACAAATACCTCAATTGATAGGTTAGCCCTTTTGTCAAAGCTTTTATTGCTAATATCTTCTAACTATGTTCTTCTACCCACAATTAAATGAGAAAATCAAACTCCATATTGTGTCTTAACTGTGCTTTAACGTAAGAGAAAGGCAGGAAAACTCTAGTATGTCATGCTCTATTAGTTATATAGAGTATCTGCTTTTTCTTTTGGCAAATAAATAGTGTTATATTCAAATGCCAATTTTTTGATATATGTTTTCTAACTAGTTACATGCCCGCGTGCAACGGGAGAATAAAAAATTATACAACACAACCACATGTCAATCCAGTTTTCAGAAACCAATACGTTATTTCATTTGTATAGAACAAATAAGATTATACATTCATATGCATATATGTGACCATTATGCTGCCAATTTCAATTTTATTTTATATATAAAAAGAACTTGTATAATTGAACCAACAACTTATAACTTGTGAATTAAATAGTTATGATCCAAAACAGATTTCATGACCTAATTACTGGTTAAATGATTACAATTTCATTAACTAACAGCAATATTTGACGCCTATAATAATTGTTAATTTGTTATTATAGTTGATAGACACAAGCGCAGCCAATAATAGACATATATGTATACAACTTCTCATATTTTATGAATTCTAGCTCAATTGCTAAATGCGAGCAATCACGATTACAATGTGTGAAAATAGAGTGATATAAATGTAATACTATAGAAAAACAATTCACACATCAATGTAAATAGAACTATCCATTGCCTTTGTGACATACAACAGTTTTCATGATAACAATAGAAAATAATGATAATAACTGTTGGCATACATCATTAAGCATATGCTCCACAACAAACACCATGTTCATGCTTGGTAGCTTGAAGATGGGCTGTCTTCCACTCCACCACTCTTCATTCTTCATTAACTCTATCTTCCAAGCCTAAATTGTAGAGTTGCAGTATATATTGGGATTCCAAATCTTTCGAATAAAATATGAGTCATTCTGCATGCATGAAAAGGAAACTTAAATCTTTATCCAATTTAATCAGTCAGCCTCCATGAAAAAAAGAGATAGAAAATAATATTGTACCGACAAGAATTCAATAACATGACCCCGTATTTTAAAAATTAGAAGATGGTAGAACACATCAAAACTTCAAAATATACTTGTTCAAGAGAAATAAGATGAATCATGTTATTTAAGCAACATAATTTAGTTGTCTACGAATACTTCGCAATCCTATTAGTATTCTCTACCATAAGAGGAAGAGTATAAATTGAGTACCTTCTGTCTATGGGCACACAAATGTATGGTTATTTCTTTTCTCCCTGCATCCAAGGGCATTCAAACTCTATAGCATGTCTGTGTGACAGGCTTATTACTTAATCATTGTCGTACCAGTATACATTATCATATTTAAAGATAGAAAAGGCAATAAATATAACCTCATAACCTCAAGGTAGTACAACAGCAAACTTTGCATCACCAATACGTAATCATGGATATCCTTACTGCATATTTGTGTATTTTGGCTCCAGTTCAGAGAGAATAATGCTTAATCCATCATGCCTTCTGAGGACATCACGATTGACATATGCAAACTACTGCTGCAAAATATCTAAGTACAGAGAATAGTTCTAGTATTGCAAAATGCACTCATACATAGAAAAAAAAATCAAGGATAAGAAAATTATAAAAGATATCAGAGCAGGAAGATAATTCACAAACATGGTTGCGAAATGAAGTTTTAATACTCAATACTATTTAACATCACCAAGACCATCGATCCATATCAAAATGACATTTAAGATTAACCACACCCAAAATGGTCACATCGATGTATTCACATATCAGACATTTTCAGATTAAATTTCATTCAAGCTTTCTTTTTGTATTGGTTGTTAGGAGGTAATGGAATAGCTCACCGAGAACCAACTTAATTTCTGTACTGGATATGTGTTACTCACTTACTTGAGTAAAGATATATTCAGAAGTATGACTCATACAGGAAATCTGAAAATAGAAAAGGCAACATAAATACTTAGTAAGGTCCATGTGTAATTCCTTGGGCCCGGTGTTATTCTCTGGCCATTATTTAAGATCAATAATGCACAGTAATTTATTGATGCATAAAAAATAAATTATTTAAGAGGAAAATAAAAACCAGGATGTCATATATTTTCATTGATCACCTTATGTAAGCACTCAAGCTGTACTTTCTTCATTTTACCAATAATTTATTTAAACTTTCATATGTCAATGGAAGGAAAGCTCAGATGCATCCCACTACAACTGAACCACTGCAATGTAAAAGAATGGCAATATTTCAGAACAGTTGGATAAATCAGTTGCCGATGCAAACAACTCCCTGCCTCTGCAGAGGGGCAGGCTGCAAACGCGGCCCGGTGTTGAGGGCTCAGCGGCGCCAATCTCAGCCCTGCCCCGGCGCGCCTCCACCTCCTTGGCCTAGTGCTGCGGGAGCTGCAGTTTAGGCGGCGGGATGGTGGTGGAGGATGGGATCCCGGTCGCCGCCGCGGAGGATGGGATTGTGCGGGATGGCAGACGGCTCGTGCGGCGGCTTGGCGGGATGGCGGCGGAGGACGACGGGATCGCGCGGGATGGCAGTCGATTGTTCGACGATAGGGGGTAGGGGGTAGGGGGATGGGATTGTTCGACGTAATTTTTTTTTCGCAAGCAGACCGCAACACTATAGTAGAGGTAACACAAACTATAACCAAAGATCTAGAAAAATTAATATCAACATTTTATGCAAATTGAGCATAACTCATTGCATCTAAGATTAGTAATCCTTCTAATGTAGAAATGATAAATTTTTAATAGTAACACACGTGAAGTGATTTTGTAATTTTGATATCTATCACCCATTCTATTAAATTAATTTTGTATATATAAGTTATATGTAGAAAGTATATGTATAAGTTATATCTAGAAAGTGATCACTTTTTATGATGCCAAAAAAATGACTAAAGGCTAAAATAATTACTACTAACTCAATTAAAAATTGTAATTGTATACTAACTTATAGACTTCATTGTTATATCATTTCGTCTTTTTAAATAAATATAAAAATTCAAAACAATAAACTCTACTAAATAATATTTTTATAAATAAGTTTAATAAAATGAATGATCAAATATAATATCTACTCTCTCCTTTACTAAATTGTTGTCGCTATTGACTTTTTTCGTGGTGTTTGACCATTCTTCAAATACAAAAAGTAAAATGCTACATTTCAAGTTTCTTTAGTGATAAAACACATTCCAACAAAATATATGACATTTGTTAAAGTTTATTTAAATAAGACAAATGGTCAAACTTAAAAAAAAGTCAACGACGACAACAATTTAGTAAGGAAATAGTATAAGAGAACAAATGGTTTCTGTGGGTGGAGGGAGTGACCAGATGTTTGGGTTTCCAAACTTTTTTCTTTTTGAGAAGCTGTTTACAAACTTTTTTTTTTTAACGTGCGTTTACAAATCTGGTACGTCTATCCGAGTCGGGCCGCACAGCCCGTATCTTTGAACGTACTCCTTGATGGGCCCCCGTCTGCCGAGCCCACGCTGACCTAATCCACGGAAGTCCCTTGCGAGGCTGCGCCGACGAGTCGACGGCGACGAACACGGTGGCGGCTGGCCTCCTTGCGCGGTGATCCATCAGGTAGCCTTCCTTCCTGATGAAACTTCTAGAAAGCCTTGGCCACGCTAGCTGCTTTCTTCTCCCTTTCTCCCCGCGTGCGTAAAGCTCCGGCTTGTCCGCTGGCGTTCGTACTCCTTGGGTGGTGTTGGTGGGAATTGCTTGAATGTGTGGAGCTGGGCATCCATGGTGCCGGGGCGTTAGCTTTATCCAGGAGTCCTCTCCTCTCGCGGCGTAGGGCGAGACGAGGGCATCAATTAGCGCCTGCCTGTCCTATGGTTCCTCCCGGGCGCTTAAGGGTTATTTTCTGCACTTTTACTGTGAGCAATTAATTCTCCAAATCGTTTGCCAGGATAGGAACTTCAGACCATTCAGTTTGACCCCTGCGGATCTTTTTGGCTGTAGCTTTTAATTCATGCCCTAAAATTGTTCTGTGCTACAGCTTGAATCATCCTTGCAAGTGCTCCTGTGAATGGGCTCACATGCATTGTGCTCAAGTTGGTATCTTTCTTGTGTTATCAAATGTAAATGGAGAGTGCTTGAATAACACTTAACTTTTGATGAGGCTGAATGCTACAATGAGCTTAAATGTGAGGTCATACCGCCACTTTAGCTTGTTTATGTGAGCTACCTAAGCTGGGTTGATGTGACCTTTTGTACTTATGCTGAAGTGCTCTTAATGACTGGCCTTTTGGGGGAATTTTTTGAGTGTTGGATATCTTTTTTTCTTTACGGGTTCATGCTAGTAAATCTGTTTGCAATATCGTATTTTACCTTTAGGTGGTGACCTGATGAGGTCTTATGGTAGAGGTCACCCTAACAGTCGCTGTAAATTACATGTGCTAAGGTGCCTTTTGATGCTGTTAGTGATTATTTACCTTAATTGAACTGGATGTAGCTTCCACCTGTCATTTGTGAAATAAACGAACTGTAGCTCTCCAGTTGCTGAGCATCCTTTCCACCTGGTACAACTAGAATCAGATATGATATTTTAGATCTTATATAAAAATAGAATTGGCTATTTTTCATATCGTAAACTTTTAATCTATTTTGGTGAAAGGGTTGATGAAGCAAACCTTGCACTGGTTTATTTATTGGGAAAATTCCTTCTATGCCATCGGCTTAAACTCTAATCCCTTATTCACCACCTAAAAACTCATATCTCTCGAATGCCATTGATTTAAAATTTTAATCTCTTTCAAACCATCCTGGTTATATTTTATTTGGTAGGAACATTAGAAAAGTCATTTTTACCCTTAGACCCACTTGACATTTGTTTCTTCCTCCTCCCATCGGACTTCCCCCTTCGAAACCTACTTAGTTCTCTTTTATGTTGAGTCTATACAAGAAAAGAAAGATTTGTGTTTAGCAAGACCATCCTCCCAGCCAGAAAAGAGTAATGGTGCTTATGTCTCGTGAAGAAGAAAAGGCCACACCTTTTCTCTTCCAGTAGCTAGATCGGTGCTCATCACCCCAAGCTCTTCCTGTTCTGCACATGAGAGATATCTACTAGTACAGTGGCTGGCACGGCAGCAGTGCACTAGGCAGCGATTCTTAGTGCGCATCCTACTGTCTGTGAGCTACGAGGAAAGGAGCCATCTGAGCTGGTGAACCTCAGAATAAAGCGAATCGATTCAGCCATCCCAAGAGATATATAGCAGACTAGGTGGAATTCGTGGGGAAGAAGCGAGACCAAGGAAAGCTCTTGCATTACGCTCAACAATCCTTGATGGAATTGGATTCGTTGGTGCATGCCAGCAGTTCTACCATGCCCATTACAGATGTGGATAAAGCTCGGTTTCTTTTTCTGTTGGACAGATCAATTTCTTTTCTCTATTGTATAGGAGCAGGATGGAAAGGGGGAAAACTGGTGGGAGGAAGAAGCAAATGTCAAGTGGGCCTAAGGGCAGAAATTGCTTTTCCAATTTTCCTTCCAAATAAAATATAACATGGATGATTTGAAAGAGATTGAAATTTAAAATCAATGGCATTCAAGAGATATGAGTTTTTTAGGTGGCGAATAAGAGATTAGAGTTTAAGCCAATGGCATAGAAGGAATGTTTCCCTTATTTATTTCTTCTACATCATCTGGCTCCTTTCAACTTTTCATCTACTTATATAAATTATCTGTGATACCTAAATATTATGGTCCCTTTCCCGTGCTGGCATCATATTTGCAAGTCGGAAAAATTGGACAAATTTAATTCAAAGTCAAAACACTTGTTTAAACTTTTCCAGCCACAAATCGTATTCACTCTCTTTTGATCCATAAAAGTGATGCTATTATTGGAGCAGATTTTGTGATGGCACTTTTATTTATAAAGGAAATTGTAATGTAAACTGTTGCCTGAATATATATGTTGAAAGTAAATAGCAGGCAAATTTATCTTTTAAACAATGCGAACTATGGTCTCCAGGGTGTCTCATCTGGTTAATGCCTCTTGTGTACTTGTGAATTACTTTGTACCGGTATGCTCTGAATCCAAATATCGACATGAACATTTAGAATCAGATTCTGACTCAGAAGGTATACAGAAGCCGTAAGCCCTTGAATCCTTGATAATTGGTTCCTTTGCATGCTACATCCTTTCATTTCTGCATTGCCTTCAGTTTTATGCTGATAAATCGTTCTTTGTGTAGGTAAAGGTGGACTATAAAGTTGATTTTGATGGACTATAATAATTCTAGAAGTAGTTCCAAACGGAGGACACATTTCAATTCTGATGATGGAGAGAGGAAACGATTAAATACCAGGCATGATGACACATCTATCACCACTGAGCCAATCGAAACAATTTACAGGATACTGTGTCCAGTAAAAAAATAGGTAGTGTCTTAGGGAGAGGTGGTGACATTGTTAAGGCCCTTAGAGAGGAAACCAAAGCAAAGATAAGGGTTGCTGATTCCATTCCTGGTGCTGATGAGAGAGTAATTATCATCTTCAACTACCAAAATCAATCTGAAAGAGCTGACAAAGCAGCTCAAAATATTTCTAACTTAGAGCATATGAAGCCCCATTGTTCTGCCCAAGATGCATTTATGAAGATACATGATAGGATTGTGGAAGATGATGTTCCCCACCACAAGTCTGAAACTGTTGATAATGTGATTGCTCGCATTTTAGTTCCAGGCAATCAAATTGGCTGTCTGCTAGGAAAAGGTGGATCTATTATACAACAATTGCGAAATGATACTGGTGCAGGGATCCGTGTCTTGCCATCTGAAAACCTTCCCCAGTGTGCACTTAGAAGTGATGAACTCGTGCAGGTATGTTTGTTCAGTAGTAAGACAAGAAGTCCTTATTTATTCAGCTTTGTGATGTTGGCTTAATATAACGTTTCTTAATTTGGATTATTATTCGACTAGCTGTGCTTTACTTTTATGGAAACAAATATTTCACTGTGGTACGTATCAATGGTGACCTACCTGGGAAATTCCTGATGATGTTATGAATTTTCTTATGATGTTATTGATTTGACATATTGTTTTTTTTGTGAACATGATTTGACATATTGCTGTAAAGTTTTTTTTTTTTTTTTTTGAAGTGAAAGCAGTGGGAGAGGCTCCCGCTGCTGATTTTTATTTATATTGCTGTAAAGTGAATGAACTAAATAGTGAAAAATTGGATCTGGCCTATTTTCATCGCTTGGATTTGTTTTGACCCTACTCTTGGACATGATTAGCTATTTTCTTACATTATTTCAGGTATCTGGGGCACCTCTTGTTGTAAGAAAAGCTCTATATGAAATATCTACTCGTCTCCATCAACACCCTCGTAAAGAAAATCCACCTCTTGAGGAAATAATAGATGCAAGCACACAAAGGAGACGCTCTCCACCGTCATTATCAGATGGGAATCCAGTGTTGCCGTACCTGCATGTTGGTCACCCACCACCAATACCCTTGCTTGATCCATACAGAAATGCACCATTGCAATATCCTGCTGCTGAAGCTGAAGAGTTTTCTGTCAGAATTCTGTGTGCTTCTGAGCTCATTGGTTCAGTTATTGGGAAAAATGGGGCCAATGTTCGGCAGGTGGAGCAGCAGACTGGTGCTCGCATTAAGGTTCAAGAAGTTGACAAAGATGCTTCTGGAGAAAGGCTTATTATTGTGGCATCTAAGGAGGTAACAGTGCAGATGGTTGTTTTAGGTACCTCATCTGATACCGAATCGCAGCATCAGTACTAATATCCTTTTGCCTCTTTTTAATTATCCAGATACAAGCCGATCCAATCTCTCCTACGATTGAGGCACTTATTTTGCTTTATGACAAAGTCAGTGTACCCTCAGAGAAACACCATTTGAGTACAAGGCTTGTTGTACCATCAAGTAAAGTTGGTTGTATTCTTGGGGAAGGTGGGAAGGTAATTACTGAAATGAGAAGGCGAACGGGGCTGAAATTCGAGTTTACTCGAAGGCAGATAAGCCAAAGTACTTGCCTTTTGATGACGAGCTTGTGCAGGTGATTTGATATTTGAAGCTAAATTAAGATTTGTATATTGTTTTTATAACTGTACTTTATTTTTCTTTATAACTTTTGTGTGCCTTTACACTTGTTCCAAGCTTTCAGGTTGCTGGGCCTCCAGCTACCGCAAGAGGAGCCCTCATAGAGATTGCTTCGAGACTTAGAACTAGGACTTTAAGAGATACATGTTCTGCCGATAATCCTCCACGTATTACCCCTTTTGATGGTCCTCCTACTGGTATTTTACCTAGCAGGAAATTTACATTATATGATAGGCCTGCCAACAATGCACTATATGGAAGGCCCGACATTGATCCACCTTACAGAAAATCTACCAACAATCCACCACACGGAAGGTCTGCCGTTGATCCACCACATGAAAGACCTGTCATTGATCCACCATATGGAAGACCTGCCATTGATGCATCATATGGAAGACCTGCCAATGATGCACCATATGGAAGACCGTCGAGTAATATGCCATATGGAAGGCCGATCGAAAAGGCATCTTGTGTTCCTTCCCATGCTTATCTTATAGATCGCTTTTCTAAAAGAGAATACCCTGATGGAAGCCCTCCATTTGTTAGTAATGCCCCATCATCTGCTTATCAGAGATATGCAGTGCCTGCTCGCTTGCCAACTAGAGATCTATCGTCATCTAGTCACAGCTCAGATTATATGTCCCATCGTTCTTATCGCGACCATGTGCTTACTGATGGCTACCCTAGTAGGACTTCACAGCAATTAGGCGTCACAAGAGATGGAAATTCCAATGCTTATGACTATACTGAGGTACATCTTTGACGCATTGGATTATCTCTTTCTCAAATGGCCATCACCTAAAGTTTTTCATTGGAAGCTTGAGACACGTGACTGTTCCTTTCTGCCAATTTTGTTCCACAATGGAGTTGTGTTCCCGAATAAAAAAATAATTATTATAAGTTAGTGTCTTGTATTGATCCACATTCATCCTTCCAAAGTTCCGATTGTCACTTCTGTGGCAGCTATGTCTTCTGTAATATGGAGAAGATGATGTGGCACTATCCATTTTGTTGACTTGCTTACAAATCCTAGACTTGAATGCTGAGATGTTATCTGTTGCGACCGATTTTTGTTCTGTTTATGCATATCAGATTGAAGTACTGAATAAATTTCAATTTCTTACTTGCCAGATGCATGGACATGTGGATTATCCAGGACTGGCAAGTGTTACTGCCACCGGGTATGTCTTTGACGTCCTGTTTCCTTCCAAAACAATTTTATTAAGTGGACAAATTGCATTGAAAGATAAACCCTTGGGCAGCAGGTTCTCTAGCACTATTGAACTGAGGATTCCAAATAGTTCTCTCGAATCTATTATTGGAGTTGGTGGGGTCAATTTAGCGGAGATACGTCAGGTATATAAGTCATGCTTTTTGTTATATTGAGACTGCAATTTCCAGGGATGTTCTAGTGTTCCAATAGTTTTTCTCATGAATGCTTGGTTGATCCTAGATTTCCGGTGCAAGACTAAGGATACTTGAAGTTCATGCCCGTTCATCTGAATCGATCGTGGAGATCCAGGGCACACTGGACCAAGTGAAAGCAGCACAGAGCCTTCTTCAGGGCTTCATTAGCGCTAACACACGAAGTGATAGCAGCCAGAGCACGCAGCAGTTCCAGTCTTCCGGCATGCCATATTACCCAAGCTGGGGCTAGATGCTGATCTCGTGGCAGAGGAAAACAGATCAATCAGGGTTGCTGTATGGCTGGAGTTATCTTTGAGGGCAGATCAGTTGTTGCGTTTATGTTCTTGGAATGGTAGATAGTTGACTTAGATTGTCTTGTCACGACACAATATCGTGATAAAAAGTTAGTGACGAGCTTCTGGTATGGGTGTTTTATTCTGTGTTATAATGGCAGATTGGCAGTTATTTGAGATCAGAAGCCGAATGAGTCTGCGTGCCTTTTTCTCCAAGAGTTGCTACCCCCATGCTGTTTCACCAAAGGATATTTGAAAATACCTAAAAATTTTGTTCTTTAATCCGCATGAAAAAAAAAAAGAAAGATCGTCAGAATTTTTTTCCATTCGACGTAGGCATCACGAGCATAACGTGAAATAACCATCGATTCAGGCTGTAAAGAATCAACATTTGAAATACTCGATAAAATTGGAACGCCAACAAATTTCACTCGCACGCACGAGATTGGCAAGGACATAATGGACTGGACCCTCGAGCAATTGCAAGGTCTGGGAATCGATACGCCTCAGTCCTCACTATACTTTGCATTACTGTGCAAAAAAATTCCAAGAGTAGTAATATTAAAAATTAAATAGCCTGAGGCCGGTTGAACAATCACACGAAGTATATGCAGTCCAGAACTCCAGATACGCATGGTTGGGTTTCTATTTGTTTCGTTGTAGCAGAGTTGGCGCGTTGGCAGGTCGAGGGTGATTAACTGAAAATGATTATGGTTATGTTGAAAGAATATAATTAATTATTTAAGTGAGGGTAATTAAAAAAATTGTAGCTCATACGCTGTATGCGGTAAATTTCTCATATTTGTACACATGACGAATACAATTAAGAAGTTACATGAAATTGACTAGACAAAGGGTCATGCAAGAATTGTAACTACAATAGTATAGACTGCCTTTGCGATTTTTCCGAGTTTCTAAATTGCGCCGCAAAGTCCCTACTAGTTCCAATAGCAGATTATTTCTAGAAGATGAAGAAGTGAAACAAGGATAGATCATCGCCGCGCTTTTTTCCCCGGCAATCTGTCGTCCACGCGCGGTCGGCAGAAGCTATTTACTGGGGGAGGCCACGGCCTGGTCGCACCCGGCCAGGACGCAGAGTGACATGTCCTGATGTCCGGAGGCATCTCAGCGGAAGGAGGCCGTAGCTGCATTGCATGGCGCACCAAAGAGAGGCGCTGCAGTCTCAAAAAAAAAAAAAGTCTCAACAAAAAAAAGAGAGGCGCTGCTCACATGTACGTGTTCACGGGCGCTCAAGATCGAGAACGGCGGCAAAAACTCCAAGCTGCAAAATGCAATCGCCAAGAAATAGAGCGCTCCCCGAGACCATGCAGTGTGAGAAAGATATCATCATGGCCCACTAATCCATATTTATGAGATTAAAATTGCCGGTGTTATCCTAGGAATAAGAGGCTTGCTAATTTTCAGCCGATTAAAAGTACCGTCCAACATAACTAAATTGAAATCGGATGCTCTTCAGAAAATATTTTTTTCCTATAGTCTATATATTAATAGATTTTTCCCTCTCTACTGACATGTTACATAAATCTATAAAAATAAATAACGATACAAATTCTAGTACAAAATCATGGTGATTGACCACAACATCAGGAGACTAAATTAATGTTACATCAGGCTCTCTAACTATTTTTTTATTCTACATAAAAAAAACTATTTTTTGATCCAGCCCCTGAATAGTGTGTCTCTACCATGTAATTGAGCCCCTGATAGTTCCAAGAATCAGTAGTGCCAATCTACTATTTATAGGACTACACATACAAGAGGATGAACGAACCTAACTAGCAGAACAAGGGGAGTTGATCCATGTAAATTGCTAACCACAATAGTGAACTTATAAGTCTAACATTGCAGTGGTCAACTTTTTAAAAAATACATACAAAAATCCGTAGAATTGGTATCCAAACATACATGTCACTAACATATGAACATGACTACATCATTTGTTTTAAAATGAATTTTATTCAAATAGCAACAACAGAATTCCATAGCTGCACAACATATTGTAGAAGGACATTAACACTTCGCCTGTACAAATTTATCCATTGCCGTTTTTCAGTTGAATTTGATACTTTTCAGGGAGCAACTTCATAGTTTCCCGATATTCTGCTTTAGAGGAAAGTGATATTAACAATGACGCAGTGGAAGCTTCAAGTGAGAAGTTATTCTCATCAATTCTGAAGAGGCAAGTCCGAGCTCTACTAAAATCTCCCCTACGCAATAAACTCCTAGCTACGGAATTAAGCATACGTGAGTTTGGAGTACAGCCACTTTTTTTCCATGTCTAAAAACATAGTGTCTGACTCTTCCAATAAACCCTCTTTTATCAGATTTTTCATCATAATGCTGTAGGTTACCACATCTGGCACTAAACCATTGTCTGATATAGCAGAAAATAAACTTTTTGCATCATCCTTTCTGCCGGCATTGAACAATGCATTGATCATAATATTGAAAGTCCAGATATCAAGCTCAATATCCATAGAGCATAGGCTCTGGAAAATTCTGAATGCGTCAGCAACATAGTTATTTTTACAGAGTCCATTAAGTACCGTGCTGCATGTCACAATATTCAAACATATTCCACCATCAACCATATCCAGATAAAGCTTCTTTGCAGCAAGCACCCGACCAGATTGAAATAACCCACGCAGAACTATGTTATAGGTAGCAGAATCAGGCTTCACACTCTTCCTCAACATTTCCTTGAAAACAGCTAAGCCTTCTATCAATTCTTTCTTACAGTAGACATCAATCAATATACTGAAGGTAACATTGTCAGGTCCCAAGCCAATTGTAACCATATCAGCAAACAGCTTCAATGCTTTGTCCATTCTTCGACCTAAGCAATGTCCACCAATTAAAATATTATAAGAAACAACATTAGGCTTCACACCTATATCTACCATCAGATCGAAGAAACGTTGAGCTTCCATAACTCTTCCTTCTTTACACAGGTTGTCCATAATTGTGTTGAAGAATATAACATTCGGATGAATGCCTGTGTCTATCATTTGGAAAGATAATTCCTCAGCCTTCTCCCATTGGTCATAGACACATAGACCACGAATTAATGATGTAAATACAATGATGTTGGGAGTCAATCCTTCACTGATCATCTGATTGAATTGGAACATAGCATCATCCACTCTACCTGCATTGCATAGCGCATCTATGAGCGCCCTATAGTTGACTATGTTAGGGCTCAATCCCTGTTCTCGCATTTTAGTAAAAGTAAGAATTGCCTTATCAACCATTTGCCATTTCGCATATCCACATATCACTATGTTGAAGACATGATGACCAAAGGAAATACCATCTCGAATCATCAACTCCATAAAATCATGCATATCAGCAAGAGATCCATTGGCCACATAGCCATGAAGCAGAGTACAATAAGTTTTATAATTGGGTTTGGGACCCTTGTGGACCATAGAGTCAAAAATCTTCCTAGCTTCTGTGCATCTTCCATTCTTGCAAAAATAATCGATCAGTGTAGTACAAGTAACAACATCTGGTTTGTGACCATGTTTAGACATTTCTTTGAGTATTCTAATTGCCTCCTTCCACTGTCCCAAAGAGCAATACCCATGAATTTAGACTGGTATATGTGAAGCAGTCAGGCAGCACACCTTTTTGAGACATCTTTTGTAGAACCTCCTCAACCCTGTCCATAGCTCGAGCCTTCCATAGGCCATCAATCATTGAGTTGTAAGTCACAACATCTGGTGAAATCCCATGATCCAATATGTCTATTGCTTCACTCATCCTCTTGACATCACAGAGGCCCTTAACTAGTTGATTGGAGATGACGGTGTTGACCCTCCATCCAGATTTGATGATCTGACAGAACACGGCAAAGCCGAGGTCTAAGCGGCCGACGCGGCAGCAGCAGCCGATCGCAACGCTGTACGTGTATATATCAGGACCCACCTGGTTGGGGCGGGCTCGGGCCATGCGGTTGAAGAGCGAGACAGTGAGCGCATCGGCGTCAAGCATGGACGACGAGCAATCAGTCAGCGCACGACGGATGGCGGTGAAAAGCTTGTTGAAGGCGTCCACCGAGGTGGGTCTGGCTTGAGGAAGAAATTCGTCGAACAGTTGGAGTGCATCCTCGGGGCGGAGTCTTCCGGAGCGATAGCGTTCCCTAATGACCTGCTCCAGCTCCCAGCAGGGTCGAAAGCCGGTGCGGACGTCCGTTGCCGCGGCGGCGGCAGAGAGCCTACGGTGCACGGCCATATGTGGGAACTGATACCTAAGGAGCACCGGCGGAATTAGGAGGGAGGGGGAAAAACCGGCCACTTGTGCGTCCGCAACTCGATCGTTAGGAACAGGGGGACAGCACATCAGCGATGCGCGATCAGAGCGTCACAGCTGTGCTAGCTGAAAGGATGAAGGATGGCGCGTGCCTGGCGGCGCATTTGGCAGACGATGGGGAAAAGGAAGTTGCTCTGTTTCAAACCGGGCGCCGCTAGATGTAGGAAGGAAACAGTACGAAGCCCCTACGAACTGCCCACAGATCGAACCCACGAGCAATTCGCGCATGGCATGCCAACAGGCACCTTCGCGTCTGCCCACTGAAATTTTATCTTCTGGCCGGGATCGTGCTTAACTCCAATCAGGTCTATGTGGAGCATGTCCTGAACTTCACAAATGCATTACGTATATAACACTCAAATGACCAGATCATAATGCAAATCACAATCCATAAACTCATATACTCAACTGTAAAAGTTGTACAATATTTCTCGACGAACAACCAGATGGAGGCATTTTACAATTGAGTCGTTGAGATGGTCACAACTCACAAATAAAAAGGAAGAAAGCATGTGCCATGTGCTGGGCCTAATTCGGTGATTAATAATCCTTCCATTCCATCAGTTTGTTTTTGCGACCGGTACTTCACGTGGAATCACTTCGTTGCTGTTTCGTACAGGAACTCTTTGTACGTGTAGAGTTTTCCTTTTAAACCGGTGCATGTGCCCGTTTTAACTCGCTGATTCATTATTTCTGGTAAAATTATTATGTCAAACCTTCATGAAAAAAGGCATTCAGCACCCTGAATTAGGATTACGACCGAAATGGGACTTTTTTATACATACCGAGATGGGACTGTTGTGGAGCGGTATCATGGCAGGATGGGAAGCATGTGGCTAAAACGTCACCGTTTCATTATGCCTTACTCGCCTTGAATAAAATCATATACATATAGCAATGATCCTGATCTTAATTTGACAGCATGTCAGTGGAACCCTGGATTATCGAGAACAGTATTCAGAACTCAGGGATACTGATAAAATGAGAGGCATTTCAATAAAATAATTGTTATTATTATGCTTCATTCGATATAACATAATAAAATTGTAATAATTTAATAGAATATAAGTGTCGTATTGGGTTGTAAAGAAACTACCTTCATCAGACTGTTCGCTCCAGCACTGAAGCTAAAGTAACCGCCTCTAAAGTAATGGCACTTGGTAGGCGTACAGTACTAAATGAGAATGTATAATTGTATGCCGCATCCAATACATTATTATACGCACCAATCATCCAAGCTATCCGTCCAGACAACATGATATTACACCACCCAATCTCGTATGCAGTACGTCAGTGAATACAATCCGCAATTACAACACAATGGGAAAGAAGAAAAGAAATAGTTGCAGCGACGGCAGGATGATCCCTCTCATCTGGATCCATAGTAATTGTTCTGGTGAGGAGGGTAGGACCCTGGGGTGTTGTAGGGTGGCTGAGGATACGGCCCAGGTTGCTGTGGCTGTGGCTGGTGCGCATTGTAGTATGGACCGCGCCATCCAGGGTATGCCGGTTGTCCATAGTCATGGCTTGGAGGTGGCTGGTGTGGCGGCTGCTGGTACTGCCCATGGTGTGGTGCGCCGCCATATGGAGGCTGCTGCGGTGGAGCACCGTAGGATGGTGGGTATGGTTGTGAGTATGCAGGTCTTGGCTCCGGTTGGGAGTATCCAGGCCTCGAGTCTGCCCCATGTGGAGCACTGTAGGGAGGCTGAACATGCGGAGGTGGTGATGGACTGCTCTGATCAGGTGGTACTGAAGCATTCCTCGGCAGAGATGTGTGGCTAGAGGATGAGAAGCTGAAACCAGCTAGCTTCCTCTGCACATCTTCGATCATTTCGCGACACTGAATGTTTCGGGTCATTACGAAGTCACTGCACTGCTGTTTTATTTTGCCTATTGCTTCCTGTACACAGGAATTATTCATGAATCAGAAACCCTTAAAGAGAGGAGACATCAGAACTCACATGTTAAATAAAAAAACAGGAACGAAATGCGGAGGTACAAACACACCTGTAAGGTCACATAAAAGTTTAGCCCCTCATTGATATTCTTCTTAATCTCTCTGTATTTAGCAACAGCAGCAGCAATTTGTTTGTAACATCTCTCACGAGCAGCTGAAAATAAATTTCAGAAATCAGATCAACATCTACAGTTTGGAAAGGCCTGACTCCCAGAGGTCTAAACAAAATGAAGGTACGCATAATTCTATACAAAAAGGTCATGATTCTGATCATTTCCGTATCATGATTATTAGAAGTTATAAATGAAGCAACTTCTCAGCATATACTACAGAGCAGTGCTAGAAAATTTCGTGAATAAGACTGTTTATTAAACAGAAGCATTATTAATTCAGGTAGCTCCAGAAAAGTGATACACAGAAAGGAAAATGTTTGCACACAAGCAAGCTTGCTATCTGAACAAAAACTTTGAAACAGATTGGTCGTCCTAGCGACATCAACTTGAGAACGGGAGTATATAATTATGATAAAGGGAGAAAAAGGTTTACCCTTATAATCCTCAAGATTGAAGACAGCAGCAAATTGCTCATTTTGTGCCTGTGCAAGGATCCAAAATGTAAGTCCGTAGGCAGAAGCAGACAGAACATGGCAAAACATAGCAAATCAAGCTTTTAATAGATACTTCTCAATTGTCTTTCTACTTTTACCTGTATCTACTGAAGTTAACTCATTTCAATTGTAAAATGATAACATAACTTTCACTCCACTCCAACAAATATGCCAATAATCACTTACATGCCCAAACTTCTAGCACAAAAAGAGCCAAAAGGAATGCATTATTATTTTGTCAGAAATGTTGGCTTACCTGTATTTGCAGCAACAATTGTTCCTGTGCTACAATATTATCAGCAATTTCAGCACAGATTGGATCATACTTTGCAATTTCCTTCTTAAAAAGATCGTCATGTGATCCAACACCGGCCATCAACTTGGGCAGAATATCATCCTGGTAGAAATGAACCTTCTCAGTCCACAAATAGTATATGATAACATTGCCGGTTACTTGCAACTATTTTCAGTAACGAAAGGCAAATCATGAACTCCAGCTATTGCGAGGACCAACAATTTCAAAAACCTAAGTACCAAGATCTCCAGAAAATCTTCAAGTGACGTCGGAAAGAGCTATGCAAAACTTAATTACAAGAAGTAGTGACTTTACCTTTCTCTTCATTTCTTTGAGCATGTCTTCAAGACCTGCCCTTTGCGCTCCTAGTGATTCCAGTTGCCTCTGTGTCAACATAACAAAATTTAGTTTTATTTATCAAGTTTTTATTTAAAAAAAGATCCTACTGCGTAACTCAAGAACTAATGTATATTACCAAGCTCTGTTTCAGGGCTCCAACAATAGCATCTTCGTTCCCATCCAAGGACATGATAGGCCTTGACATGCTTGGAAGCGCAGACTCTATCTGCAATAACACGAATGTGTAAGTATCTAAATTAGATAGCGATAACAGAAAACAGGTTTGCAGTTCATTGTGAAGCGAATATAGACAAGTGATCCTCTGATATATCTTGGAACTACTTGAGTCTCGTGATGTTAAACTCTCACCGGTCTTTTATCAAGAATAGACATCAAGGGATAGTTCTCCTTTACACCTCGTTCGATTAGAGAATCACTATCAGAAGCTTTCTTCAGATTAGCAGCAAATAGATTTAATCGATCTTGAATATTTTTTGTCAGGGTGCTTGATTGAGGTCTAGTCCAACGACTCCCGAATTGTGTCCGGAATTGAGCATCTTCATTCGCCTCCTTCTGCAGAAGCTCCTCAGTCTGAACAAGAAGTTCTTGGTTGACTCTTTTCAAATCCTGAAGCTGCTGCAACTCAGCCTCCAATCCAGCAGGGCCCCCACTTATCTGCACGGCCTCTACATCTTCCTTCAGATCCAAAGGTAATGCAATATTACCTTCCAGTGAGAGAATAGAATCTGGTAAGTCCATTTCCTTCAGCCTGACTCTAGTGATCTCACTAGCTTGCTGCAATTTCTCCGCCTGGGTCCGGATAATATTGTCTACCATTTCCGTGTACTTAGAGAGTGCTTTCATGCTGCCATCAGGGACAAGCGAAGAAAAAGTCTTTCCTTGCTAGCATCTAAAGCTTCAGCAAGAGAAGTAGGCTTTACAAGGGGTGCGGCAGGGAGGGACCCCAAGGACCCAGCAGCTGGAACCCGCATAAGGTAAACACGATCATTCTCCTTCATAGCTCTCTCCAAATTGGTTTTCATGTTACTCTCTAGCTTGTTGACAGAATCGAGAAGCTGGGAAGCGACTCCCCTGGCAGCCTTCTTGGCATCTGCCAAAGCCCCCATTCCAATCTTTAATCGTGCAATTTCCTCAGCAATTTCTTCTTTCTCATGAAGATCCAATGAATACCTATAGCAAGCATCAGCATAGAATTGTGCTGCCTTCAGTTGGACATGGGCCACCCATGACTTATCGAAATGCTGACTAAGAGGAGGTGCACTGAGAGCTGCATAAGCTTCTTCATAGTATATGCCCACCTGAAAATATGTGTGAACATGCAATGACCAAGAATTAGCAGGTAACCACAGCATCGGAGTTTCATATACGCAAAAATAAATGTGACAATGGTCCATAAGATGTGCTGAACTAATAGTAACAGTAATATAAATCAACAATGCAATTCATATACAACTAAATAAAATCAATAACAGAAGATAATCTCACTGCCATCAGGGTACACACGTGAACTCAAGCAAGTCCATCAGGATAAAATCATCTGTACTCAATAAATGATCATTATACTCCTTTCATGTCCGCTACGTATTAGAAATTCTCTAATTAAACAATTTAATATAGTTTTATCACGATTTTAAGATAAACATGCTCCTGTTGCTTAGGGTTCATCATATCTTTATTCTTCTAAGTAGTCCCTTGAGTCCTTGACTGGATAGGTTCCCAAACACTAACATCACAAATTCACCTACGGATATTACTGGTTGTCACCGTTTAAACAACTTGGGGATCATTTGAAGGTTTGGTCCATATGAATCCATGTAAGATCTCCAGCAACAAAACAACCTGAGCATAAGCAATAAGCTGTAACCACGCACCTGGCGCGCCACCTTGGAGCACAGCGCGGGTGGCTTCCCTCCAGCCACGACCTTCTCGAAGAAGCACTCCTGCGCCTGCGCGAGCATGAGCCTCTCCAGCATGCCAGAGCACTCGGGGGTGACGTCGACGGTGGTGGCCCCCGCAGCGACGGCCTTGGCCGCTACCCCGCTCTCCCTGAGCCAGGCGAACGCCCCCGCCGCGGCCTGAAACGCGCCGCACGCGGTCTTGATCCCGACCTCGGTGGCGCGGTCGGCAGCGAGCGCGATCTGGGAGTAGACGGCTCCGAGGTTGAAGAGCACGGCGGCCTTCTCCAGGTGGATCGATGCGAGGGCGCACTTCTGCTTCACCTTGAAGGAGTCGTGCCAGGTGAAGGTGAGGGAGTGGACGTGGGCGCGGTCGGGGGAGATGGGGAAGCGGGGCTCCACGAGCGCCAGCGCGCGGGCGTAGGCGAGGAGCGCGTCCCGGCGCTGCTCGAGCGAGGACGGGTCCGGGAGAGACGGCTGCTCGACCGCGGTGCGCAGGTCGCGCACCAAACAGAGGTCATCGTCGGCCGAGGCGGCCTCCCGCTCCGAGTAGGCGGAGGCGATGTAGAGGCGCAGCGGGCGGTAGAGGTCCGTCGCGGTGGTCTTCTTCTCGTGGATCGCGAGCATCACGTTGGACGCCGCCGACGCCATGGGGGCGCCGAGGCGGGACCAAGATGGAGATGGGGTTCGGTTTGCTTCGAGGTGAAGAAGATGCAATTTGGGGGAGGCAGGAGTCGTCTCGCTGGTAGAAGGTAGTGTGCGAGAAGAAGAGGAGGTTGCTTCCTTCGCCGCGTCGGGTCCGCTGGATGCTTTGCGATTCGTGCGGCCGTGGCGTGACTGGGTCCCTGTGCTTCCTGCCTCAGTAGTCAAGAACATTTTTTAACGGAGTTTAACACCTGGCCATCTGTGTTGGTGGACGCGTGCGGTCGTCGGCCCGTGAAATTCACACAATCTTGGTTTTGATATTTCATATTACATTTTTTCTCAAATATATCTTAGTCTATACATGACCTGTTGCACAAAACTTAAAGTTAATTCAGATTGCTTTTAGCGAGTGACTAAGGATATGTTCGTTTTCTTTATTATGCTAAATTTTAATGTCTCTTTTAAAACTAAAATTTAGCCTCTTATTTACCGTTATCTTTTGGACTAAATTTTAATTCCTTTTTGTCCACGTGTTCTTTTATGAGACTAAATTTTAGCCCTTTACCCCTTTAGTATCCATGAAACGATGGTATCTTTTTCTTTAGGGAGAAAATGGTGGTATCTTTGTGCTTCATTTTTTGTTTTCTCCTGTTCCATCTTGGTTTAGTTAGAGTATTTTTCAAGGTTAATCAAATGCACCATAAAAACACAGAACAGTATCCGTCGCACGATCCGTCCGCATGGGAAACCAAGGCCCATCCAAATGGGCCCACGTTTGAAAAATTATTAATCACAAATCATGGCAGCACAATTTAGCAGCGCACACGATTGGATTATCACCGAACAACGAACAAACATATGCACAAGCATGAATAAAAATATTATGCAGAGCTTGTTAATGGCGAGCGGTTGGAGCTCCGCCTCTCGCCAATGCCGCCTCGCCGTCGGGTTCCCGCAGGACCCTCTCCTCCGGGGAGGGCCGCACCAGCGGCGCTTCCAGCCCTGGTAGAGCAGGGAGCGCGTCGGCAGCCGGCACGCGCTCCACGAACACATGACAGTTATCGTTCTCCGCGGCGGCCAGCTGCGCCTCCACCTCCTTTCGGAGCGCCGCCGCAGCGTCGCGCACGCCCGCCGGGGCCTTCTTGATCGCGGCCTTGCCGGCGCCGTCCAGGACGGCCGGCGATAGCGCGTACCGCAGCCGCGCGACCGCCTCGCCGACGCAGCCGGCGCCAACCTCAAGCAGCGCCCGCGCATGCAGGTGGCAGGCCTTGGCGTGGAAGTAGACGGCCTTCGCCTCCACGTGCGGCGCCCACGACTTGTCCATCTGCTGTTGAAGGCTGTCGAGGGCGACGGAGACTTGGTGGTAGTCGAGGCTGACCTGCAAGACGAACAATGGAAATTATATTTAGAATATAAACATTGCGGTTGCGGACGGATTTTGATCAATCAATGCTTTATCTAGCCACGAGTAGGTACCTGGCGCGCGATCTTGGCGCACAGCGCCGGCGGCTTGCCTCCGGCGACGGCGAGCTCGAAGTAGCACTCGTGGGCCTGCACGAGCATCAGGCGCTCGAGCGCCGCGAGGCACGCGCCCGTCACGTGGCACAGCCCGCTGCCCTCCTCGGGCGCGGCGCGGCCCTTGGCGGCCGCCGCGCTAAGCGCGCCGGCCGCGTCGCCGAGCGCGGCGCACGCGCGCCGCACCCCGTCCACGCCGCGCCGGTCCTCCTCCGCCGCGGCGCGCGCGAGCTCCGCGGCCAGCGCGAACAGCGCCACCGCGTGCTCCGTCGCCAGCGAGGCGTGCCCGTTACTCTGCACCGCCGCCGACGAGGACGACGACGATGCCTTGGACACCTTCTTGTCTTTACTACTGCTCCCGCTCCCGGCGTCGCGCCACGCGAAGCGGAGCAGCTGTTGGCCGTACGAGCCATTGATCTCCACCGCGTAGAGGACGCGTAGGTACGCGCGGAGCGCGGCGGCTGCCTCCGCGGCGGTGGCGGCACGCTTCTTGGCGCTGTCTGAGCTTAGCGCGACGACGTGTCCTCGGGCGAGCATCAGCTTGGCGAGGTCCGTGTCCCGCTCCGCGGCCGAGGTGTCGCCCGTGAAGCGCAGCGCCTTCTTTCCTGGGAACGACAGCATCGGCATCGGCGCCGGCGCGACTCCGGCAGCGGCCGACGGCGCCTTGGCGCGTCGGAACAGCGAGTGCATCGCGCGCGTCTCTGTCCCTGCCCTGCCGCCACGCGTCGGGAGAGCGAAGTATGCAATCCAGGGGCTGCGTCTGCAACTCTGGTTCTTCGAGCAATCGAGCTTGTTGCGTGGAGGCGGAGCTATTAATGAAGGAAAGGAGTTGGATTAGTAGATCTAAGTTGCGATTTGTGTTCGGATTAATTAAGATGTTAAATTGCTAATCAAGAGACGGAGTCGGAATAAGGGAGAGCAGGGCGGAGCCGGGATGCCATGGTGGGGTCATGGCGAGGGCGGGAAGCTGGCCGGGCCCACACGGTTCGTTAGGGCGCCGCACTGGGCAAATGTCAACTGCTGCTGTGGAAAAAACAGCGAGCACCAAAACTTTTATTTTTGGAGGGCAAATCACGAGAGCTTTCATTGTTAAATATTTAAAATTTAAGAGTACTGCTGTACATACCACCAGATTATCAACAGGCAGCTAACACAAGTCGAACAGATGAGTCAGACAGCCGAAACGTACACAGAGCATTTCACTTAATTTAATCACGGCAGGATTGCAGTCCTTGGTTACGACCTACTTTCATTCTTTAGCCAGTCCGAAGTGTCGCCAAACCAAAGAGCATACACGATTATTACAAGAGGCCATTCTCTCACGACAACGAACTGCCGATAAGACTTAAGACTGGCTATAGAAAAAATAAATTGTTGGTATGCTGATATAAGCTGGCAAAAATTGCTAATTTTAGTAGCGCCCCATTTAAAATTATTGTACTGTTGGCAACAGATCGTTGGTAATTTCGTAATGGAACAGAGTTTAGTTTAGGGGAATCATCTCGCTGACCTTGCAATGGCTACAAAGAGAGAGAACAAAAGTTTCCATCGCAAGCATATAGGTTCCTTGTTTCGTATCACACATAATCATTCAGAACAGAAAAAATCGTGAGTCAATTTCTAAGCAATTATTGGCCAGTGATGTCAACACACATAAGAGACATGAAAATAAGACCCATGTTGAAGAAGCAAACATATATAAATAGTTCTAAAGAAGATACAGGGAAATGACGGACAAAACACAACTGAACTTTCCTAATTGCAATTCTTCAAGAATAGGCAAACGTCTTTCATGATAGCAAGTGTACCACACTACACTGCCAACATTTTTGCCGAGTCCTATCAAGAAAAACTAATGCTTGACCTTCTTCTTGGGATGTGATTTCCTTTTCGTTTTCAAAGGTGTCTTGTTTACTAGTCTGCGTTTGTTCCGTCTCTTCAGTTTCGCCTTGTTTTAATTCTTGAACTCACACTATCCGGGTCTACAAAGTCTTCATCACTATCATCCTCAACAACAAAGGAGTCCCATCCACATCCGATTCTTGATCATTACCTTCATCTTCCTCTTCCTCTTCCTCGTCTGAGCTTAGGACCAAATCCTCAACCAGATCCTCCTCATCATGCTCATGGACCAGCTTCTTGTTCTTCTCCTTCACTGTTCAGCATCCCGAGTGAGGGTATAAGAGCTTTCCACGAGAAGAAACCAGAAAAGGAATGCAAAAAAAAGTAGGAACGTACTTGGGTTTCTTCTTTTCAGCCAACAGATTCTTATTGAAAACAATGGTGCTGTTATTATCATCATCCAGCTCATCTTGTTGCTTCTGCGAAGGTAGAGGATTCTGAGCCCACAATGACACTGGTTGTCTGGTTGGCCGGAAGAGGGAATCAGTGAGGCCTATGCCATTAATCAATATGTATTCACAAAATAAGAAGCAATGTTCTTGTGAATTGCACACAGTACCAGATGTGCTACATGCTACAATACATAACTGTAACGGATATTTTGTTTTTGGATGTGCTACATGTGATATAAATCCAGTTAAGCTCCTGTATTTATTCATCCCTGATATTCATTGCTTCCAACTGTGTGCGGCAGATGCTCGCGGTCGACTCTTCCTCCATCTTCCGGCGCCGCTTCACGTCTTTATTCCGTGCAAAACGGGTGCACCACACGATCAGGTCCCGCTTGTCGACCAGCAGCCTGACAAGGCCGAGCTCCCTCTGATCGAACAGCGCGGCCAACCGGTCCTCAGCGTCTCTGTTGTCGCCCCGTAAGTCAGCGGGTACCTCAAATGTATCCTCCGCGAGCTTCCGGCAGCGATGGGGATCGATCGAGATCCGGGAACGCCGTCGATATCTTTTCCTCCAGCCAGCGAGCGTCGATATCTTGTCCCGGCTCTTCAAGCGCACCGGCGGCTTCTCCTGACGGCAGCGCTTGGTGGCAGATCTGCTGCCATCGACACCGGTGCTGTGGCGGAGGAAATCGACGCCGCCCGACAGGGACGGGAAGACGGAGACGTGGTTGCGCCTGACTTCCGGGCTGGACTGGACTTGTTACGAGCCTCCGCCCCGCGGTTCGTTGGTAAGGCTATGTGTGTGTCCTTCATGATCTCGTTGTTGGAGCATGCGTCGTCCAGCCAGGTGCCGACGGCGACGAGCACGCGAAGATGAAGCTGGAAACTGTTGACGTCAAAAGTCGCCAATACACCGTTGTCCGGAGAGTCCACCGAAACCCCGGCCGAGCAGGGCCCCGTGCTCCCAACGGACCGGCTCGGCTCGCCGATTCTCGTGTGCGCTGGTGCGTGCGATGGTTTTCCTGCAAACCAACAAAGACAATAAAAAGTGTAAAATTCCGGGTCATCGGCCTAGATAGACCGATGTGCAGCCGTGGCCGATTCTAGCGTAAGATAGACAGAATCGGCCATCGACGAGGAACAAGCACGGCCCATCCATTTATGTATTAAATGCCAGTGCAAGCGAACTCGTGATACAAATGATACGAAATCGGCCGACGCTATAACATGCGATCGGTGGCTAGCAGCTCGATTTCGTCGGTGAACAATCAAATCATTAAGACTTTGCAGGGATGCATTATCGAATAAAGTATAAACAAGGTAATTATTAATGGGATGTAATTAATTTGATAGCAAAAAGATGGTTTAATCGTCAAATCGAGTAATAAATCGGCCGATCGGGCATCCGGCCGATTCTGCCATCGATTATAACAGTGAGTTATTAGATCTATCTAGATGTATAATGATGATCAACGAAATCATACTAATAACTCAGGTTCAAAGGCAGCTTTAACAGATTCGGTACTAATTGCACATAAAAACCGGCTAATGAACGTGATAAACAATCGGCTAAACACTCCGAAAGAACAAGTAAGACAAATACAACCACGCAGATCCCGAATCGACCAGCCGCTCCAACAGGACAAGTCAACCGATGGTACGCGATCGGACCAGATCTAACGGCCGCGCACGCCCGCCGATTCAGACAAGCACAATCATAAACGCCTTAGCTATGAAAGTAGATTTACACCCTAGCCAATCGGCTGCATGCGCCTAGGACAAGTCAACTATCGCAAAGGCAAACACAGAACACGTCAACCGAGTCCGCACAGTCGAATCGGCCAAGATGTAAAAGAATTCTCATAGCGGCTACCGTGACTCGGACGACCGGATCCGAGCCAATCGGCGTTGCGAGCAAAGGCTGGGACGGGGAGGCAGGACAAGTCAAACTACCTCCACCACGAGCCCGACCAGTGTCGACTTGACTCATCCCGGCCGATACTCACTACGACGATCAAGAACAGATCCGGTCGCCGGATAACTAGTAATTAAGCCATCTAATTACGAACAATGCGCCGAGAACTAGACAACATAATTACCTTATCAAGCCAACGTATCGTCGACCGGAGCCCCGAGGATCCCCGCGCGAAAACAGTAGATACTTGACAGAAAATTAGGGTTTGGCGATGCGCCGAAAGTTGTATTGGATGTGAATCGAGTTTACATGTTACACCTGAGTACATATTTATACCCGGCACAAAGAATCCTACTCGGACCCTCTTCGGGCCGATTTCCTAACCGACTAGGATCTTTTTCCAAAATTAAACTATTATTTCTAATTTTACAACGTGGGCCAGGCCCATCAATATTATGCTCTTCTCGTTGGCATCCGCGCACGATTCCCGGAGGGACGCGCCTCTTACTCGTCCATGCGGCCGTCGGCCTTCGGCCCACCGGCCCTCTTTTGACCTATAGTCGCCGACAATGGGTCCCTTGGTCAAAAACCGGCGTCAACACATGTCCCCCAGTCTGGGGTATGCAACGCATGCGTCTGGACCGATCTGTTCTCTTTTATCGCGCCGGTTTTATCGCCCGTCACTCCTCCATAAAACCCGGGCCACCCCCGGTCATTTCTCATCTCGCTTCCTCTCCTTGGCCTTCATCTTCTTCTCGTTTCCGGCGACCTTTTCCTCCTCGAGCCTTTTCAACTTCTCATCGCGCCGTCGCCGTCTTTCTTCTCCGGCGACCATGAACCCCGTTGTTGCTGCTGCTGCGGCCGCCGCCGCCGGCCGCGTTGCCGCCACCACCAACGCCGTTCCGAAGGTAATGTACATTCGGGCATCCCTCTTTTCTACCTTTGCAATTTTTTTTTTCGCGTTCTTGTTCTTGTTCATTTTCACAATTTATCTTCTTCCCGTTCCGCTTCTCATTTTAGCCCTATTTCTTGTTTTTAGGAGATCCGAACCAAGTCGTTATTCCGTCCAACATCCCGACTCATTTCTTCTTGGGTCCTATGGGCGATCCCGACCCCACGGATCTCATCCGTGCCGAAACGGACCGGGTTCCGTTTCGGCAACAGCTCCCGCTATCGGCCGAGTGGGCCAACAGCTTCCGGTCATGGCCGACCCCCGTCGCAGGATGGCGTGATTGGTATAAACGGGTGTCGGCCGTCTATTTGCAAGGTTGGGCCAACATCGGCATCGCCCATGCCATCAAGCCGTCTCTCGGCCGATCACCGAAGAATGAACCGTTGTCGGCGATCGCTTGCTACTTCGGTCGACGCCCGAATCGCTTCATGTTCGGCCACGGCCCGGCCACCATGACCTTATTGGATACAGTCATGTTGGCCGATCTCGAACATCACGGCGGAGGCCACTCCGTACGCTGTCCGCATTAAGTCCTCCCACCGGATCAACCCTAAAGACACCAGGGGCTGGAAGGGCTATATTCGGACTTACAACAAGGGGCACGGCACGGTCGATCGCCGCGAACATGTCGCCTTCCTCAACATGTGGCTTGACCATTTCTTCTTTGTGGGGTCAGCGTGAGCCCCACAAACAATTTTCTGCCGATGGCCGATGTATCGGCCGACAGCCCATGCCCTTCCCATGGGCAAGTATCTTCCGGGGTCGGCGTACCTCCTTCTTCACCAGGTTTCAGTGGAGCTGCGCGCCGGCCGATCGCTCAAAAACCTAGGTGGCCCTTGGTGGTTTATTCAAATGTGGTTGACCCTCCATACCACCAAGGCCATCAATCTGGATCTCGCCGTGCTCCGCTTCCCCGGCGACTACGCCGAATCGGCCGTGCCCGGATTCGGCCGGTGCATCTCTTTCGGGGAGGCGTTATCCATGGCACCAGGGGCGGCCATGTCGGACAAGAACCCGGCGTATTGGTTCGCCGCCTTCTACAAGGGCCTCAACGATGAAAGTACGGACCGGTACCCGTACATTGATTTCTTCGAGAGGGAGTACGACACCCCCTTTTGATCGACCCAACTTTCCCGACGGCCGACGGGGAAGCAATCAAAATCTTCACCACTTGCCTCCGCCCTCGTCTCGCCGCCGACGGGACTCATCGCCGGGAGCAAGGCCTTCTGCTCCTATGAGTTCTACCACCCGTCGATATCGGCCCGTCAACTCGGCTTCGCCGCTTGCTCCCCGACCTCTTCTATGTGGGGCGGATAAAGGCGCGGGCTGCCGTCGACAATGCCATTCGGTGGAATCGGCTCATCGGCCGTACCGCCGATATCGTCACCGGTGACTTGGCCGGATTTTCCCGGCGCCCGGAGTACCCGCCTTTTTGACCGTTGGTGGGGTGAGTGGAACCGGCACCTTCGCAGCCGGAACACCGCTTCCTTCTTCTCCGGCCTAGTCCCGGAAGAACCTTTCGCCGAGGTACGTGTAGCTGATTTATTTTTGTAAGGCCGATTTTGTAAATGAAATCGGCCACTCCAAATGCTCATCCTTGTATCTTCTCTTTCGGCCGGACTCGGAGGAGCCGCCGACCCAAAGCATCGGTGGCCGGCCGATTGCATATTTATTACCGAGCCCAATCGTTCCAAATATCGGCTTCACCGACCGCACTCCCGCTCAAGCATTTGCGGCGATGAGTCGAGGGGCGCCAGCCTGTCCGCAAGGCCAAAACCAAAACGGCCGCCCCCAAAAGAGGAAGGCTAATGTGCCAGCTGCAGGGTCGACTCAGGCCCCGAAGCGATACCGCGCGCCGCTAAAGCAGCTCGTGCGCTCGTCCGACCCGGATTACTATAGCGAACCGTCTCCGCTGCGTCAGGTTGTTATTGCATGATCGCCGATTCCTTTTCACTTAACATGCCATCTAATTATGAGTTTTTAGCAGAATCGGCGGTCCCTTCTCCTCGGGCTCGGACGCCAACGCCCGATAGGCCGATCCGCCCGCCGACTCCTCCACGGGCCAAGACGCCGACGCCCGAAAGGCCGACTCAAACAGCTCCGGAGCCTCGCAGTCGTACCAAGCCAGGCCGATCCAAATCCTACGGAGAGCCCAACTCACTCGGATCGGCCTCGCGTCTCCCGAGGCCGCCACCGAAGCCGAACAAGCCGGCCATGTGTCGCCCACGGCTCCTCCCAAAGGCACCGCTGCCGACGAAGAATCGGCCGGCCAGGAGCCGCCCGCGGCTTCTCCCGAAGGTAATGCTGCCGATGAGCCGGCCGGCAGAGCGTCGCTCGATGCCGCCTCCGAGGATGTCGCCGGTGAAGGTGGATCGGCCGGCCGAGAGCTGCTTGGAACACACGAACCCGTGGGTTCAATGGCACGGCCGATGGACGTCCGGCCGCTCGCGTCGACGCTTCGCAGGTCTGTTTTTACTATTTCCTCCTTGATTCGCCGCTGATCATTAGTTTTATCTTACTCTTCTTGGTATTTCAGTGCGCTCAGCTTTCCTCGTCCCGCGCTCGATTTCGGTATCTTCCGCTGGTCTTATCACCATGACCGAAATCGCGCGCCGGCTTGAAGTGTCATCGGTTGAAGGCTTGGTGGCCGACGCCCACTCTATCCGGGAGCGGTACTTGGAAATCCGGGCCGAGCTCCCGGATGATGTGCGCGATGCTCTACACCGCGTAGCATACATGGAGTACCGGCAAATGGATTTCATCCGTGCCCAGCAGCGTCTAGCTCGCCACGCGGAGCAACAAGCAAGCTGCACTACTCGCCGAGAACTCCATCAAGCGTTCCGAGGAGGAGGCCCGCAAGACCTCGGAGATGCAAGAGCAACTCTCAAATCGGCAGGGCGAATCGCAAGCAATCAATCAGGAGATTGCCGATTTGAGAGCAGCGCCGGCTCTCAAGGAGAAGGATGCGGCGGCTTTAGAAGCCATCATTGCACAGCTTGGCGGTTGATGTGGCGGCCCAACAAAAGACGACGGACGAGGCAATCCAAGCGGCCGATAAGATGGTTGCCGCGGCGCATGCCGATGTCGGCCCCATCGAAGATGACCCGTCGGTCATGGCCAAACTCGACTCCATGCCGGCCCGCGCCTTATCTCGCCATCCAAGACCTTCTCGTCCCGCGCCGAGGCCGTCGACTACGCTTAGATGTAATAGGACTTAAACAATCTTTTGTTGTAAATATTTTTTGTACTAAGGGCGATATACGTAATATCGGCCATCCGAAGACGATGCTTAAAACACCGGCTGTAACTCATTTGTCCATTACTTCCTGCGTTTTGCTTTCATGCTTTACGGCTAAGGGCGATACTCTCGACATCGGCTGTCTCAAGGCGATGTGCATCGACATCGGCTGTAGTCCCTTTTAGACCGAACACTATGAATTAATCCAAATACTAGGATAATACCGCTTCAAATACTTCCCATTAAGCGCTCGGCCGAATTCTTCTCCCGCTAACTCTTTCAAAATATATGCATTACCCGGTGCCGATCGGCTAATCAAATAAGGTCCTTCCCAATTAGGCGACCATTTACCAAACCGATTGTCCTTCACGCCGATCGGCATCCTAAGCTTCCGCACCAAATCGCCCCTTTTAAACTGTTTCAGCACAACCTTCTTATCATAATGGCGGGCGACCCTCGCCTTATTCTCGCTCTATCTTTTCCAATGCATCCAGCCGATTTTGTACTACGTCTTCTAATTCATCCATCATCAATCCGTGGTACCGATCGGCCGATAGCTTTTGTTGCAATTCAACCCTTCCGGAGCCGATAGTCTGTCTCCCATGGTAGTACGGCTTCGTGCCCATACACAAGCTGATACGGTGCGACTTGCATGGCCCCATGCCGTGACATACGATAAGCCCACAAAGCGTCCATCAACTTCATGTGCCACTTACGAGGATGCTCTTGTATTTTCCGCTTGATCAACTTGATCGGACTCTTATTTGCCGCTTCAGCTTGACCATTGGCTTGGGCATAATAAGGCGACGAATTAATCAATTTAATCCCCATCTCTTCAGACAAAAGATTGAAATTCGTCCGACGTGAATACCGATCCTTGATCTGTCGTGATTGTTTCCGGAATCCCAAATCTATGAATGATATGCTCCTTAACAAACGTTATCACGTCGGCCGTCGAGACTTTGCGATAGGGTGCCGCTTCAACCCACTTTGTGAAGTAATCTGTAGCTACCAATATGTATTGATGTCCTTTGCTTGATGCTGGATTTATCCGGCCGATCATATCCATGGCCCAGCCTCCGAATGGCCAAGGTTTGATGACTGGATTCATGGCCGACGCAGTGCCCTCTCGTATAGGCCCGAATTTCCGGCAATCTTGGCAACTTTTATAATATTTGAAACAATCGGTCAACATTGTCGGCCAGTAATAACCAGCTCGCCTTAGCAGCCATTTCATTTTATGGGCCGATTGATGCGTTCCGCAAATCCCATCATGTACTTCGCTCATTACCACTTTGGCTTCGGTGTCATTAATACATTTGAGAAGCACCCCATCAATTGTCTTGAAAAATAATTGATCATCCAACAGAACATATTTCAAGGCTTTATATCTTATCTTCTTATCCGTAGGTTGGGATGGATTGCTTAAAAATTTCGAATTTCCGTGCGCCAATCGGCCTCTTCAATATCGGCTATTTCCAAGCTGTTTTCGGCGAACCGATATCCGGATGCTAGTTGAGCCAAGTTATTTGCTTCGAAGTTCTCGCTCTCTTGGTATATGACCGATTTTAACACACTTGAATCTTTTCATTAACTTCTGGCACTTTCTATGATATTGCAACAATATTTCATCTTTACACTCATACTCATCGGCCAGCTGACTCACGACCAACAAGGAATCGCCGAAAATTTCCACAAAATCAGCCCCGGCATCGATGAGTAGTTCCAGTCCTTTTAATACTCGCCTCATATTCGACTTGGTTGTTGGTGTGCGCCTCTACTGTAATAGAATATCCACGTATTGCCCCCGAGGCGACACAACAACCAAGCCGATTCCACTTCCTTGCTTGCAAATTGACCCATCGAAGAACACCGTCCATGGCACCGGTTCAACGTATTTGGCCGAGTGTTCACCGTGTTGCACTATTAAATCGGCCAATACTTGTGCCTTCACCGCTTTGGCCGATTCATAGCCTAGATCAAACTCCGCAATTGCCAACATCCATTTACCCAACCGGCCTTTGGGGACCGGGGCCGATAGCATATATTTCACAACATCGGCCCGGCAAACCACAAGTACACTCCTCGGCTAACGGATAATGCCTTAGTTTTGTGCATGAAAAATACAAACAGAGACATAACCTTTCCACCTCCGGATACCGTGTTTCTGCATCAATTAATTTGCGGCTGAGATAAAATATGACCCGCTCTTTTCCCTCCTCGTTCTTGAGTCAATGCGAGCCGATGCACCTATCATCGGCCGATAAATATAACTTAAAGGGTGTGCCCGACTTTGGCGGAACCATCACCGGTGGGGACACCAAATATTTCTTGATATCTTCTAAAGCCCTTTGATGGATCGGCTCCCACCGAAATTCTTGATCGGCCTTGAGTTTTAATAATGGCGTAAATACGTCAAGCCGACCGGACAAATTTGAGATAAATCGTCCGATAAAATTAATCTTGCCGATTAGGGACTGGAGCTTTGTCTTGTTCGTCGGCGGTTCCAGCTTTCTCGATAGAATCAATACTCTTGGGGCCGATTTCAATTCCCTTTTCATGCACAATAAACCCCAGAAATTGTCCAGCTGAGACACCAAAAGCACACTTGAGCGGGTTCATCTTCGAGCCGTATTGTCTTGTCCTCTTCAACACTTCTCCGAGATCAGCCGCATGACTTTCGGCCGATTTTGATTTCACCATTACATCATCAATATAAATTTCCACCAATCGGCCGATCAAATCGTGATATATAAAATTCATGGCTCTCCGATATGTGGCACCAGCATTTTTTAGGCCGAAGGTCATGACAACCCACTCATATAGTCCCAACGCTCCGGGCATCCGAACGCTGTCTTCGATATATCTTCTTCGGCCATAAAAATCTGATTGTACCCAGCATTTCCATCCATAAAGCTCAAAATTTTGTTGCCGGCGGCTGCATCAACTAACAAATCGGCGTTTGGCATTGGGTACTCATCTTTCGGAGTCGCTTTATTCAAATTCCCGAAGTCAATGCGGACCCGCATCTTTCCATTTTTCTTTTCCACCGGCACAATATCGGAAACCCACTCGGCATATCGGCATGGCCTAATAAAGCCGGCTTCATATAATCTGATAATCTCTTCTTTGACGGCTTCATAATACCTAGGGTCAATTTTCCGAGCCCCCGCTTATACGGCCGATATCCGGGTTTGGTGGGCAGCCGATGTTCAACGATCGATCGGCCGAGTCCAGGCATCTCGCTATAATCCCAAGCAAAACAATCTTTATATTCTTTCAATAAGGCCACTAATTCATCTCTTACTTCTTTACACAATTTCTTGCTAATATATGTCGGCCGAGGCTTGTCTCCATCCCCTATATCTACTCTCTTCTAACTCGTCGGCCGACACAAAACCGTGGCCTAATTTCCCGTCTTCCGGTTCGTTAATCGGCCGATTCATCATATCCCCAATGCGCGTGTCGATCGGCCGATTGTCCGTCAATTCTCCCGTGGGGCCCATCGAGCAGCCGGGGGTACCTGACCCCCGGTCACAATAACTCCGTCGTCGGTGATGTTTACGGCTTCCGCATCCCAATATGTGCCCGAGAAACAAGGCAGGCTCTCCAGACCGGCAAACTCGAAATCGGCGGTCGCGATGGTTGCGGACTTATCGGCCCGCACGATTTCGACCTTGTTGCCGACCCATTGAATCAAGCACCGGTGCATGGTTGATGGGATGCAACAGCTTGGCATGAATCCAATCTCTCCCCAACAAAGTTGTGTATGCACCTTTCCCGTCGATGATGAAAAATGTGGCGGGTATGGTTTTGCTGCCCACGAGTGATCTCCATTATTGCGGCCCCACGCACATCTTGGCTTCTCCCGCTATAATCCTTGAGCGTCGGATTAGCCCTCATCATTTCTTCTCGGCGTCTTCCCGAGCTTGCGGTATGTAGTAATCGGCATGATATTGACCGCTGCTCCTCCGTCGACCAACATTTTCCTCATCGGCGACCCATTGATGTAGCCGCTAATGTACAATGCCTTGAGATGCAAATGATCGGAGTTGATCGGCTTATCAAATACCGCCGATTCCGGCGTCCACGGAATCTCTCGAAGTCTCCCCAACCGGTTCTTCCTCGGCCGAATTTTCATCGACCGATTCGTCCTCTACGGCCGATCCGACAATCCCGGGCATCAAGGATATCATATTCACCGCGGCTTCAGCCCGACCACCCGAGACCGCACTTTGGGCCTCCACTCCCTTTTGGGCTTGGACTCATCATCTTGGTCATCTCTCGTAATACTCGTCCACCCTTAATTTCTCGACAGCGCATTCTTTGGAGCCTCCTCTTCCGGGTTTTATTGAGCAAACCACCGGGCACCACTGTTCTTCGTTCTTGGTTTGATCGCCTTTCGAATCTTCATGGTATTGCCGATCAAACTCTTCTTCATCGTTGATTGGCCCCAACCGATCGTGAACGGAGGTTCTCTTTGGCACGCATATCTCCGTTCATCATAGCGTGATCATGGCCGATCGCTTCTTCCGGGGGCCGATTGTCGTGATTCGTAGTTGCGACTAATCGGCCGTCCTCGGGAACTTGATGACCCGTCATCACGATACTCTTCACGGCCAATGCACTCGGGCAGTCCTCGATAGATGGAAGCTTCATGTTTTGGTCCCAGCAGTATCGAAAGAAAGGACAAGCCCAGTGTGGGTCAAAATCTTCGGCCGATCACGCCTTGTCCGTACCGCCGACTTTGGCCGATAGATTCCTGCTCACGTGCCATCCGAGCACTTTCTTCCCTCTCTCTCTTCTTCTCATATCGGCGTATGAAACCAGCCGATCCACCACCGATGGTGTTGATGTACATCGTATTAGCCGGAAAGGGTGCCCATCAACTTTCATCTTCTTCTTTACATCGGCCGCTCGCAATACCCCACTCGTCAATCGCCTCTCGGATTTCATCTCTCATGGCATGATGTATAATGATGATCAACGAAATCATACTAATAACTCAGGTTCAAAGGCAGTTTTAACAGATTCGGTACTAATTGCACAAAAAAACCGGCTAATGAACGTGATAAACAATCGGCTAAACACTCCGAAAGAACAAGTAAGACAAATACAACCACGCAGATCCCGAATCGACCGATCGCTCCAACAGGACAAGTCAACCGATGGTACGCGATCGGACCAGATCTAACGGCCGCGCATGCCCGGCCGATTCAGGACAAGCACAATCATAAACGCCTTAGCTATGAAAGTAGATTTACACCCTAGCCAATCGGCTGCATGCGCCTAGGACAAGTCAACTATCGCAAAGGCAAACACAGGACACGTCAACCGAGTCCGCACAGTCGAATCGGCCAAGATGTAAAAGAATTCTCATAGCGGCTATCGTGACTTGGACGACCGGATTCGAGCCAATCGGCGTTGCGAGCAAAGGCCGGGACGGGGAGGCGGGACAAGTCAAACTACCTCCACCACGAGCCCGGACCAGGTCGACTTAACTCATCCCGCCGATACTCACTACGACGATCAAGAACAGATCCGGTCGCCGGATAACTAGTAATTAAGCCATCTAATTACGAACAATGCGCCGAGAACTAGACAACATAATTACCTTATCAAGCCAACGTATCGTCGACCGGAGCCCCGAGGATCCCCGCGCAAACAGTAGATACTTGACGAAAAATTAGGGTTTGACGATGCGCCGAAAGTTGTATTGGATGTGAATCGAGTTTACATGTTACACCCGAGTACATATTTATACCCGGCACAAAGAATCCTACTCGGACCCTCTTCGGGCCGATTTCCTAACCGACTAGGATCTTTTTCCAAAAATTAAACTATTATTTCTAATTTTACAACGTGGGCCGGGCCCATCAATATTATGCTCTTCTCGTTGGCATCCGCGCTCGATTCCCGGGAGGGACGCGCCTCTTACTCGTCCATGCGGCCGTCGGCCTTCGGCCCACCGGCCCTCTTTTGACCTATAGTCGCCGACAATGGGTCCCTTGGTCAAAAACCGGCGTCAACAGGATCGGTCCGAGATTGCTCTGAGAATCGTGATTAACAGGGGTACATGAGGTCCTACTGATTTGTAAGAGCAGGGCTAATGTTTTTTTTTCTTTTGATGTACGGGGCTAATGGATGAGCCAGCTGCTGGCTAAATCCAATGGCCATGTCATATTAATCCTTCCACATAGTTAGCTCATACCATAGTGGTGCTGGCTATTAGATTAGCTAAGAGAGGATTGCATTAAATAGCCACTACTTAATACAAAGCATGTAGATCTTTGTGGCCGGAACAACAAAATATGAAACTCACACATAATCATCCAGAAACTTTAGAAAACATAATAATTAGTAAAGAGCATGGTGATTGATATCACCGTGACCTGACAACAAGCATTACATAAGTCTTGGAAAATAAAGTTAAACAATGATGATAGCAAATAAGTTCTTAGGCAACAAAATACACTAACTATTGGTCTAAATGACGGTGATAAAGGCACATCAAAGCTTGGATCTTCGATAGAAAGGAGCAGCCACGTTGTTCTGCATCAGCGGTTCACTAGCAACTCTACAAATTGAAAAGTGAAAAAATGAATAATTCTGAAACAAAACTCTTCCCTTAACAAAACAAAGCAAACTTTATCGGAGGGGCGGAACACAACGTCGACGTAGTCGCCACTCGCTACCAACGAGCTAAGATCGGGCGACGAAGTCATGGGTCGAGCGCTCTGCTAGCGACTCAGCTCGATTCTCTCTCTCTATATATATGTTGGATCGCTGGCTGACATAAGACCACAATACTTGCTCTAAAGGATCCGGGTCTTGTGTAATTTCCTCCCAATAGACAGGATCAATCATTGATAACACCACATGCAGGCAACATGGAACTTAAAGTGTTGATTAACATTGATGTTTCCTTCAAGTTACAATGAACCTTCCCGTTAAAAAAAACATCACGCATTCACGCCTACGAGTATGCCTGAAACCGGCACCAACCGCAATACAAAAGCGACTATGAATTCAATAGGGACAGTCCCCGTCCTCGTTGAGGTTATTTTTGTTTTTTGGATAACCAGCGTTGAGGTTGACTGATGGAAGAAAAGCGACGCAAGCAAACCAGTCCGTCGTCGCGATCGGGACGCGCCGTCGTGCCTTGCCAATCAGGCACTGACCCTGGTGGCGAAACCGTGTGTTTTATTTTGTCGCTTGCGTGGCGAGGATCATTTCCTTCCGTTAATCCGGTAATCAAAGCATGTACTCCGTGAATAAACTTTTTTTTACTCGTCCGTAAATGAACTAATGATCACGATCCATCTCCTTGCTTAATCGACACAAACGCGGTATTGCGGCAGGTAGAGACGGCGAGGCGACGACCAGATCAGACGCACGTCACGCACGCTTCCTTCCTCCATTTGCCTGTTCCGACCGAGCCCGAGCCAGCTCGCCAAAAGCGCAGACGCGTTCGCGCATCCCGGATCCGGGATCCCGGGGACCAACCAGGACAAACCCACAGGCCACAGCCTCTCCGCCTTCCCGCTGAACCGAGCCGCCCACCGGCCCCACATGGCCGGCTCCACCGCGGTGCTGGTCGCCATCCTCGTCATCGACATCGTCGCCTTCGGCCTCGCCATCGGCGCCGAGCAAAGCCGCCCCACGGTACGCCGCCCTCTCCTCTCCGAAGCTTTCATTACTCTTTTCTCCTCTGCTCCTGACGCTGCCTGTGCTGCTCGACCTGCTGTTCCGACCCGCCCGGCGCCAGGCGAGGCTGGAGACGGACGCGCGCAAGGACTGGACCTACTGCGCGTACCGCCCGGACAAGGCCACGGCCATGGCCGGCGCCGCGCTCGCACTGCTGCTCGTGGGCCAGGCGGTGGCCGCCGTCGCCAGTCGCTGCTTCTGCTGCGGCGCCGCGCTCCGCCCCGGCGGCGCCCGGGCCTGCGCGCTCATCCTCTTCATCTCCTCATGGTACCTCATTCTCCCCCGCCGATCCCCCATCTCAATCCCGCATTCCTTTCCTTCCCCTTCTCGGCTCGTCACCTTGACTTCCCACGTGACACTGACGTGCGGGCCCCGCGAGTCGGTGGCTTCACGTTTCGTAGTGCTTTCCTCGTTTGTTTAATCAGCATTGCGCAAATTTAGCAGTCAGAGTGTGAGTCTTAGCTGTCCTACCAACAAGTCAAGACTCGACTTTTCTTAGCAGAAAAGATTGCTGACTAGTGGGGCTTACACCAAATTCCCGTGAGCTTAATGTGACTAGTTCATGCTATATACTACTATAGATGTAATTTCAAGGGAACACAAATCGTTCTAATTGTTCATGTGCCTATCCACATGTAGAGAATGATGGAATTTTATCATGTGGTTTCCAGCAGCTAGTGGTCCTTAGAATTTCCTCTTTTTTTTAAGGCGAGTAAAACACCGATTACTTTTCCTTTTCTACTGCTGAGTTGTTCTATCAGGCTCTCAGCCTTTTAGGGTGTGTCTGGTTTCGGCCTTTCGGGACAAGGTGGGATGGGACGGGACGGGACGGACTCATCCCAATTTTGAGTGACAGGATGATCACATTTCTTATTTGACTGAAGGAATGGGATGAACCTTGTTTTCTGTTTGATTGGAGGGATGAAAGAGGGATGGGGATGAATGGTGTCTTGTAGTAGTCTGTTAGCAGCCGGTGACTCAGACATTTCATCGAACACCCACATTGCATGACTCCCGCACCACCATAGCCCACTCCAAGCAAAGCCATGGCGATCCCCTGGTCGAGCTCTCACAAAACAACGTTCGCTCCACAACAGCATCACTCTCTCAACCACAGTGTGGCGGCTGCCTGATGTGCGAAGCTCACTCCTCCTTACCGTTCTGTGCGAAGCTCTTATCCGACACCATGTTGTCAAGCTTTCGCGTAGGTTCCTACCATGGCGCCCACACCTCCTGCAAGCCAGCTCGCATGGCTGCAGCTCGGATGGGCCTCTCAGATTTTCCCACTTGCCTATTGCCCCGGTGAGCTTGCCTCTACTGCCTCAAGCGATGAGAGAGCAACGGGAGGGAAGGCCAACAGAGAGCGACACGAAGACGGAGAGCAGCACCGTTTGAGTGGGATGAGTTGATCTGACCAATTTTTGGGGTCAGCTCATCCGCATCTACAAGGGATATTCCCATTCTGGGATGGACTCGTCCCAGTTGTCTCCGAATCAAACACTAGCGAGAATGGGTTCTCCCTGTCCCATCCTTTCCTGGATTTTTAGGGAGGCATGCGCTCTTTCATCACATTTGCCAGCCTAAAAAACTGAATTGAGAGATTATTTAAGGAGGTAGCAGATGTATTTTACAGACAATAAAATGTTACCTTTGAAAAAAACATATTCTGTATTATGCTAGGTGAAAATTTCTGTGGTTTACTCACAGTTCCCATCCACAAACATTTGTAGCATATGCATTGCTTTACGGATTTAACATTGGGACATAATCATAGGAATGCATAGTGATGTCTCCAGTAGAATCCAAGAGGTTCCTTGGGTATATTATTTAATAAACTAGCCTTTCTGGCTTTCTTCCAATGTGATTGATTATGCTGGGTTGGCCAGAGTGAAGCAGTCTTCACCCATTATGTCAACCAATAACTAAATCAATCGACTCAAGCTGCTGCGTTTACTGGCGCTGGAAAAAGATTGACCCAGTCATTGTCATATTGGTTAAGTGATGTCTGGTCAATGAAATTACTTAGTATGCTTGCTCTGATTTGTGGCATCTGGGACTTTCTCTTGAAATTCTTCTTAGACTGATTTAGTAATACAACCCCTTTTCAGGTTTGCTTGATAAACAGAAATGTGCACATTAATGTCACGTTTATTATTGGCTCCAAAACCTAGGCAATCTCTATGTTACATGGGCATTTCCTTTTTCTTCTCCCAGTGTTATTTGCTTATTTCTTTTAGAATAAGTGAAACGTTCAACTAGAACAAAGTACCCAACCGGTTAGTCATGTGACATGGGCGCAAATATACTGTTCCAGTATAGTTTTTTGTCCCAATAAACATATTCTGGTTCATGTGCCAGTGCTGCCATGCTGGTATGGAGCTTGCTTTAGCCGATCGATGTCATGTATATTACTACATCAGGCTACCGGTTTAGAATAATTTCACTCTCTTGAAACATATCAGTGGCAATTTTATACTCCCTGATGGATCAGAAACAAGGAATACCTACGTCTCAAAAAAAAAAAGGAATACCTGCTAATGGTCATTGTTTATGAACAATTTTATGTCTGTTGATTTGTGAATCATGCATTAAGAATGATCAATGGCACTATGTTTTCCCAGTCAAAAGTAAGATTATGGTTTTCAGTCATTTCTTGGCTTGACCCTTATTGACCTTTTAGGTTATCCGACATGCTAATGGTCATTGTTTATGAACAATTTTACGTCTGTTGATTTTTGTGAATCATGCATTAAGAATGATCAATATCACTTTGTTTTCCCAGTCAAAAGTAAGATTATGGGTTTTCAGTCATTTCTTGGCTTCTTGCATTACTGAATTTGTACCTTTCATTCCCCATCTAAAAAAACGTTATGCGAAAATTGTCCTTGGTAATTGGCCTGACTGGAAAGCACCTTGAATTTTCTTTCTCGTTAAACATTCCTGATTGCTTCTGGTGTTTGAAACATTTGTTATATTAACACGTAATGCATTCTGCACATTTTCTTATTAAAGAAGGTATCTATTTTTTTGAAGTTTAAAGAGTATAAATTCTATTTTTATCAAAGTGATTGTGCACAACTTCTTTAAATCTTCACTAATCATATTGGTCAGAGGCTCTATTAGTATTGCCTTGGAATTGAAGATAAATGCAAAACATATGAACTCTTCAAATGCTTGGATTGCCAAACTACTAGTATGTGTTTCTTACACTGAATGAATAATTATGCAAACCATCCTAATTCACGACAGAAAATAGGCCCTGAGCTGGTTTTTTGCTTGATCTACCTACACAGGGTGACATTCATCATCGCTGAGGCTTGCTTGCTGGCTGGGCTGGTACAATCCGCTTACCATACCGGCTACCGGACAGTGTATTTTGAAAACCCCCGGACTGTGAGACGGTGAGGCGGGGCACGTTTGGAGTCGGCGCGGCTTTTACCTTCATCACCTGCTTGCTCACCTCGGGCTACTACTACAACTTTTCCAAGTCCCGGGTCTCCTTTCACCGCCGGGAAGCCACCATCGGCATGACGCCGTTGTAACTGAGTCTCCATTGCCGGCAGAAATCGTGAAGATCTCATTGAATGCAACAGTTTTGATAGAAATGCCATTCTCATCTTCTTAGCTTTTGCACATATTGCCTTCCTGATTTGTTGTTGTTGGTTAACCTGTTATGGGTTACATTTTTTCCGATTATTGCTCATTTTTTTTTGACCGAAATTATTGCTCATTTTGCTACGGCTTTACTATACATGTTCACTTCTTATGTGCACGAGGTAAACATTGTGGAAGACATGAGCTAGCAAAGAATGTCCACTTAGCTTGAACTTGATAAGTAAACTGGCCAAGATACATAGCCATATGTTGAAAATACTCATAGCAGGAGGACAATTTGGCCATAATTAATATCACAAGCAAGCAATGATATTAATATGATTATAACAAGTCTAATATGTGCGCCAGCATACTGAGCGAAGCAAGCTCCTGCAGACAGCACTACACTGGTAGGCACGAACGTGTGTACTTTAACAGCTACTACTAGGCACATACCTTGTGCCTATACAGCTATACTGATACACAAGCACTACTCTTTTCTTTTTTGCGAGAGGGGAACAAGGCACTATTCTATCTGTCATATTTAGCATTCCCCATCCAGACCGGGCACGTCATCTTGCTGCCACCCGCTCCAGTATTGCAAGGCGCCGCAGTTGGCGTCCATCGCCGTTCCACCGAGCGCACCAGCGTCGGCGGTTCCTTGTGGCGGTGCTGTGGCAGACATCATTTGCTGCCACGCGCCCAGGTCAATGCCGTACCCGCCCCCGCCGCCGCCCATCGTCCCCATCGGCTGGAACAGCACCTGCCGCAGGATATCCGGGAACGCGACGTCGGCGCCGCCGCCCACCGGCAGGGCCGTCGCCATCGTCGCCGATGAGGAGGAGGGGGATGAGGCCTTTGCGGCGGCGGAAGCGGCCTTGCTCCCGCGCCGGGCCTTGCGGCCGCCGCCGACGGGCACGTCGCGGAGCGTGCCGCCCTCGGTCCAGTGGCGGCGGCACGCCTTGCAGAGGTACCGCGGCTGCGAGCGGCTGTAGTTGTTGTAGTAGCAGAACTTGGTGTTGCCCGAGCCGCACCGCGGGCACTGCCGCGGCGGCGGGCGCGGCAGCGGCGGGTGACCCGTCCTCCCCGCCGCCGCCGGCCTCGGAGGTGGCCCCACCACTACCGACGACGCGGCGCTCGCGACGCCCGTGACGCCGCTGCTCGTGGGCGCACTCCCCCGACGAAGCCATTGTTGACACCGTATCCATGTGCTTGTACCTGCTGTAGCATGAGCACAAGAAGCTAGGTTGTTGTGTCAGTCGCTCATCTGCGTGGTTGTAGCCAGCACAATCGTGTATACCGCGCGAGAGACGAATTACCGTGAGAAGGGAGGCGGCGGCCTAGCTGGGATCAGGTAAGAGAGGGGCGACGAAGCGGAAGAGGAAGGAGAGGCGCCCGGAAAGGAGGACGACGGCATGGCTGTCGCTGGTGCGTCGCGGCGACGGCCAGGGCAGCTTGTTGCTGGCGGCGGAGACGGCGTCGTCGAAGGGGGCGCGCTTGCTGCGGTGGGAGTGCCACGGTGACGCCCTGTGCATGTCGGTGCCGGACCGGTGACCCGCCCCCGACGACGACACGACTCCGATCCCCTCCTCTCACTCACAACCAACACAAACAGCTGATCGATTAATCACGCTGTCAGTATCAGAAGACCGCGCAAATCAGATGAGGTGATCTTAGTGCTGGTGGCAGGCGAAAGTTGAGGCAGCTAGAGAACTAGAAGGCGAGGCGGCGAATGCTGCGAGCCATGGAGGTGTTTCATTGCTCGTGCTGGTGGCGCTTATATAAGGCGAGCTAGCTGCTGGCGCAGCCGCCACGAGCGCGCGGGCGCGAAGGTTCGTCGGTCTCGTATTATTGGGCGACGGGGCCATTTACTTACTCGCTAAGGACATAGTGGAGCGAGCTCGCGAGACGGAGACGCAGACCAGCTGGCGCGACGGCGAAAAGCGTGCACCGGCAGACGTGGACTGACTGCTGCAACAACCACTGCTTCCGCCGCGCGCCGTGGGGCGGTCTCACCAGCTCAGGGCGATAGGCGAGGCGCTTTTTGCTCGGTGCACGTGCCGCGCCGCCGCACGGCGGTGTCATGTCCGCCACCAAATCTGCCGCCCGTTGCGTCCTTCCTCGTTCCGTGAACAACAACAGAATGCCTGTTTCTCCGTGGGCCGGGGGCACTACAGCGACGCTCTCCGCCGGCGACAGCTTCCGTCACGTGCCACACGCGACACGCGTGACCGAGCGCTTCCTTGTGGGCGAAGAATGGAAGCCACGGCCGGGCCGTGAACGTGTTGTCGCGCGGCAGGAGTAGCCGGCTGGTGCAGACGGCCTCCGCGCATGCGCGCGAGCCGTGTACTATAATTTACTGGGGTGGTGGGTAGGCGACGGCGACAGGAACCGGCCGGCGAGGAAGAGAGAGGCTGCTGGTCGGTGCGCAAAGTGCGCGGCTTTTTGGGCCCGGCCAGCTCTTCACCGCGGCCGGTGAGTAGGATCGGAAAACAACGGCGAGTTTTGTCGCGACTGCCCGGGCTGGGTAAGCTCGTCGTCGCTGGTCGTCCACTCAAGAAGGGTTAGCTTAGCCAGATGCGCTTGCCGGCTCCACACCTCGGCTGATTTGCCTTTTGGCGTGCCGGGGGATGGGTGGAGCGTGGAGCCAATGCGGCGTAGGATCCGTGTCCGCTCGTCGTCAGAAGATGCAGCTAGGGGTGGACAAAAAGTTTGAAGCTCGTGGCTGAGCTCCACTCGTGATTAGCTCAGCTCGACTCGGTTTCTTAACGATCTGAGCTTATATTTTAGCTCGTGCTCACAAGCTACTTTTGAGCTCAATGAGCTCTAAAACATCGAGAATAAGTAATGTTCAATACCAATATAATGTCATATATTAAGTTATTTTTTGAATAGTTTGAAATATATTTTAAATTAATCTACATTATTAGTTTTTTTGTTAAGTATAAATCATATATCTTACCCATTTTACAATAAAATATTTCAGATTTAAAGAATATAATGTCTTAATTGTTCTATATTCTTGGCTCGCGAGCCTAACGAGCTAGCACGAGCTGATTATCGAGACGAGCGAGTTAGGTTTTTAGCTCGTTTGTGTAACGAGTCGAGCCGGTTTTCTAACGAGCCAATACGAGCCGAGCCAGCTCGACATCCACCTCTAGATGCTGTCCAGGTAAGGCAAGTTGTGAACTACTAGCAACGTAGTGCAGCGGATTTGGCCATGATGTGTGTGCCAGATACTGCTGGACACGATATGGTTTGCTCAATGATCTAGTACACAGCAGCGTCGGTGGGTGAAGCGCCAATGCTAGTCGACTCGTTCAGAAAGTAACCAAAGTTAACATGCCGACCTGGTCGATGGTTCTGCCCAAAGCTGGCTCCGTTATCAGGTTTGTGTAGCAGGACCATTGACCACGTTGGTAAATACGAATGAATTCTGTGTCAAACAATATGTTCCACACATCGTCGTGCAATCAATAACACGTTCTTATGTCCAAGGTTTCAAAATGATATTAACGTGTACCTTTTGTTATATAACTTTATGTCGAAGAACTGGAAGTATTTTTTATCCGATATAATAAGTCATATATAGCTTCACATTGTTTTATATCAAAATATTACAAACAGGGCTCCTTACAACATGATCGTTGGAGATCCACTGGAAGCTCCCTTCGGCATGCTTCGTTTTGCTGGGATCCCAACTTAGCTCACGGTAAATGTTTTTCTTCTCCTTATCCTTGGTAAATTCTAGCTTTGATGGGGGATACACTAGTTGTCACTTCCCTGGGCATGCCAATGCTAATAGTATAGGATGAGTTTGCAACTCCTACATTGGTTACTGTCCTATTTACTGTATTTTTACCAAGACTCGCCCTAACAACAATCAAAGGATAGTTCAACTCGGCATCAACTATTTTTCTTCCATTTCCACAAGCACCCTTCTGATGTGTGATTGTCTCAACTTCATTGCTTGAGTGACCTAGACCACAAAGATGTGAAGTGTATTGCTATGCATCAATGTCATTAATCAGACCTGACTAATAAATTTAGAAGTGTTAACACGTCTAGCGCCAATACTAAAATGCCCAACTTTTTTAAATTCTCATCTAACAATAATAACATAGGCAGTCGTCATGATTGCTAGCTTTATTGCTACACGCGACCAATCTTTTTTTAACGAACACAGACAGGGGCTCTGCCATTTCATTGTAGGAGAAGCAAGCGACCAATCTTGATGCACACTCGAGCTGCTATTCCACTGAGGTGAGGTGCAAACATTGACGTACCAGAAATGGAACTGAATATCTTCGCATGGTCCTCACCTATTCCTGGCGGTCCAACTTTGAATGGCTAGGTTGCAGTAACATTGACTCCTAGTAGTCCGATAATGCACGAGAAGAGAAGCAAGCAACTACAGGAGCTGGACTAGTTCCCAATGATGTGCCAGTGAAAGTCCAAATAAACTCAACCACAACCTTTTGTGCCCTATTGTTTTCGATTTTTTAAATAATAACCAAGAGAATGCATTATTTTCTAAACGTAATGTCATAACAACTATATGAGGATTTCTGATAGAGATGACCAAAGTACTTGAAATAATGACAAAAAACTATGTAGTTTCATACATAGGGTTAAAAGTTGGAATCCAAACTGCAGACCTAGGAAGAATAAGACAAATTCATAATTGTTGCGACTCTTGTGAATACAAGCTCAAGAATGATTAATTGTTGCGACTCTTGTGAATACAAGCTCAAGAATGATTCAGTGGAGTAATAGATATCAGTTACAAAAGCGGAAGGCCTAAAACATACCACAACAATCAATTGTTCTCCAGGTGCTACTGCAAGATCAAATACTTCCGGTAGCTGAATACACATTCTAAAACCAGTTAGAAATTAAGAAGTGGGCAAACCTAGGAGGGGAAATAATTAAGTAGCTTTACTTAGATCTGTTGATTCTTTTGGGTCTGGAAATTTTGTATGCATAGGAATTTGTTGAAGGTGGTTTCCTTTATAGATAGATCCAACGAACCGAATTGTATCCTGACAAAAAGAAGCAAAATATGAGAATCAGCGAAGCAACACAAATCCTGGAAATATGTCATTTTGAAACATTTTAAGGTTTATAGGCAGGCTAATGGGTGCAATTCTCACTCAATATGTGAAGTGTAGAGCTTTTCAAGAGCAATTATCACTGTGTGCACAACAACATACTCAGCAGTTGTTGCCGCAGTGGCCAGGGAAGTTCCAGGGTAGTTCCAAGGGGGTTGTTTTCTTCCCTTCCTGTTTTGCTGTAACCTGTGCTTCTAGCACTTTTTGTATTGGTCCGTTCTCTTCTTAATACAAAGACACGCAGCTCTCCTACGCGTTCGACAAAAAAACATACTCAGCAGTTGGAATTAAACCACGGGAATGTCATTGTACAATCTAACCCTCTTTTAAATCATTACTCCATCAAAACGGAAACCACTCCATGAAATTTTGTACATCGTATAGCGAAAAGGTTAAACAATGATGCGTGAACTGGAAAGTATAGCACATAAGCATAAGTGACAGAGGTACTAAACACACCATTTCTAGAAGCATTACACCTATTGCCATGATACTGCCGAGTACAGTTTGTGCCCAATCACCTTCGACGGCCGAAACAAAAATTTGACCCGAGCAACGTTCACCCCGATGGCGCACTGCAACGTCGGTGTCCTCATTTGTGTCGCCCGAAAGCAGGCACGTACCCAGAAGACAAACTAGCGAAGCTGGTAGTGACACGCGGACAAGAGGCCGGAGCTTTATATGTGTTACCGGTGCATGGCTACAAAATCCACGGCCGGCTAGGAAGGTGCGTGCGTGCATAGGATATGGCGCATCAGCAGCAGCAGCACAATGGGCGGCACCGCAACCTGGAGACGGTGATCGACATGGCCCGGGTGGAGAAGAAGGCCGGCGGCGGCGGGTTCACGGGCGGGCTGGAGTTCACGAGCCTGACGTACACGGTGGTGAAGAAGCAGCGCGGCGCCGGCGGCGAGTGGGAGAAGAAGGACGTGGACCTGCTGCACGAGATCACCGGGTACGCGCCCAAGGGGTGCGTGACCGCCGTGATGGGCCCCAGCGGCGCCGGCAAGTCGACGTTCCTGGACGCGCTGGCCGGGCGCATCGCCAGCCTGGACGGCCGCGTGGCGCTGGACGGCGTGGAGATGAGCCCCAGCCTCATCAAGCGCTCCTCCGCCTACGTCATGCAGGACGACCGGCTGTTCCCCATGCTCACCGTCTACGAGACGCTCATGTTCGCCGCCGACTTCAGGCTCGGCTCCACCGTCTCCGCCGCCGACAAGAAGCGCCGCGTCGAGAACCTCATCGAGCAGCTAGGCCTCACGGTAAATAATTTGTCTTTGTTATATATTGTCAAAACTCTGCTTTCATTTTTCAAAAAGAAAAACTCTGCTTTTTTTCGAGCGAAAAAGAAAAACTCTGCTTTCAGAAAAAAGAAAAGAAAAGGAATTCGTGACGAAACTGGTTTCGCTGTGCAGACGTCGCGGAACACGTACATCGGCGACGAGGGCACTCGCGGCGTGTCGGGCGGCGAGCGGCGGCGCGTGTCGATCGGCGTGGACATCATCCACGGGCCGGCGCTGCTGTTCCTGGACGAGCCGACCTCCGGGCTGGACTCGACGAGCGCGCACAGCGTGATCGAGAAGGTGCACGACATCGCGTGCGCCGGGAGCACGGTGGTGCTGACCATCCACCAGCCGTCGTCGCGCATCCTGCTGCTGCTGGACCACCTGCTGATCCTGGCGCGCGGGCAGCTCATGTACAGCGGCGGGCCCAGGGACGTCGGGCCGCACCTGGGCCGCATGGGCCGCAAGGTGCCCAAGGGCGAGAACTCCATCGAGCACCTGCTGGACGTGATCCAGGAGTACGACCGGTCCGAGTTCGGGGTGAAGCCGCTCGCCGAGTTCTGCCTCACCGGGCTCAAGCCGCCCAAGCTCAACGGCGCCGAGGGGTTCCTGTCCACCGTGTCCAGCGTGCCGCCCACGCCCGTCGCCGGAGGGGACGAGGGCTTCGACCACAGCCTGCGCAGCCAGCACTCCAAGTCCCCGTGGAGCGGCGTGCAGCTCACGCCGTCGCGCCGCCCCGCCAACAACAAGAAGGACCGTCACCACAACCGGTACGACACGCCGGAGATCGTGATGGGCACGCCGACGCCGGTGAGCAGCGCGTACACGGTGAACGAGGACGACTACCTGACGCCGACGCACCGGGCCAACGCCACGGGGCCCCGGGCGTCGGGGTCAAGGCGCTGGGCCACAGGGGCAAATTCGCCAACTCGTACCCGGGGGAGGTGTGGGTGCTCATGCGGCGCAACTTCACCAACATCTGGCGCACGCCGGAGCTGTTCCTGTCGCGGCTCATGGTGCTCACGGTGATGGGCTTCCTCATGGCCACCATGTTCACCAAGCCCAAGGACGACCCGCAGGGGATCACCAACCGCCTCAGCTTCTTCATCTTCACCGTCTGCGTCTTCTTCTTCTCCTCCAACGACGCCGTGCCGGCATTCATCCAGGAGCGCTTCATCTTCATCAGGGAGACCTCGCACAACGCCTACCGCGCGTCGGCGTACGTCGTCGCCGGCCTCATCACCTACCTCCCGTTCCTGCTGCTCCAGGCGGCCACCTACGCCGCAATCGTCTGGTTCGCGCTCAAGCTGCACGGCCAGTTCCTCTACTTCCTCGTCATGCTCTACGCGTCGCTCCTCTCCACCAACTCCTTCGTCGTCTTCGTCAGCTCCGTCGTGCCAAACTTCATCCTCGGGTAATTTCTTCTTCTTCTTCTTCTTTTCGAACTACAATTCTTTTTTCTTTTTTCGAACTACGGTCTTACCAGCCTCTTCTGCGGCAAACATTATTAAATTAAATCGATCGGATTTTGGGCCAGGTACGCGGCGGTGATCGCGTTCACGGCGCTCTTCTTCCTCTTCTGCGGCTACTTCCTCAACAGCCACAGCATCCCGGTGGCGTGGAAGTGGATGAACACCGTCTCCACGATGAAGTACCCGTACGAGGGCCTGCTCATGAACGAGTTCCAAGGCGACCGGGTCTTCTCCTGGGACCCCATCAAGCTCACCGGCGACGACATCCTCCGCCAGCTGGCCATCAGCGTCGTCGAGGACCGCAAGTGGTGGATGGTGCTGTACCTCCTCGGATGGGCCGTCTTCTACCGGATCCTCTTCTACCTCGTCCTCCGCTTCGCGTCCAAGAACAAGAGGAAGTAGTCCCCAGCTTTTGATTACATTCATCGGGACTCGGAGCTCAGGACTAGTAATTATTCGGTTAAGAAACCTTACTGGATCGAGTCACGTTTTCTTGACGTGCCGGGATGATTGATTATGTCGAAAATTATTTGTCGCAAAATGCAAATTTTCAAAGAAACATTCGTTAACAATGATAGTGCTAATCGCGACGAGAGAAAGGTTATTTCTGTGCCGGCGACTAACGATCGAGCTGCCGGCTTGCATACTGACTTGGTTGTCGGACGGCTGCCCTGAACCAGCGCGAACCACCTTCTCAAATTTTGTTGGATGAAGCGTTTCCTCCACGGATCGAGCAGCCAGCCGATCCTCGTGCTGGGAAAACACATCGATCTCGTCATCCAGGCATGGCAAGTGGACGGCAACACTCTCGAGCCGATCGATCCCGTCAGCGTCGACGACGACCACGATGAGGAGGACTGGGACGACACGTCGCTGTCGATCGGGCGGAGTGCTGTGTACGAGCTGCGAGGGGAAGGGGAGAGTGGGTGCCGTGCGACAATCGTCGCTGGGAGTTGTATCGGCGGGCACTTCACACTGAAAATCGGATCAATCAACAGCTGCGATAGCAACTTGCAAGCGAAGCTCTGGTGTCTGCTTTCTTCGTCTGGTAAGCATCTGATAGGCTAATCGTTCCTTCAGATTAAAAAATGGGATTATTTCTCGAGGAAGACGCATTTAGAAAATTCTCCTTTGCAACTTTATAAAACTTGGATAGGAGAGGACAGAATAAGCAATATAGAGCACTAGTGGACTCGCTAGCTGGTTTGTTTTATTTTCTATACAATGCATGCATAGCTAAACTCCCTTCCTGAAAACACGAAGATTTTAATTTGTCAAGTAAAAGTTTCTTTCGATCCATGCTCCGATCCAAGTATCATGCTAGGAAATTTGAAATGAAGCCACCTTTACGGTGCTCCATGATACCTATTCCCAAAAGGTATCATGGATGCAATCCAACCGTTCATTTTAAAGGCTAATACCGCAATTAGTTCCTTAATTAATAGTCTTTTTTGTCTTGCTGCCGCAACCGCCGTCTGTCGAGATCGGGTCATTGCCGGCGCCATTCTCCGTCAAGCATGCGAAAATCTGTGCGGTTTTCATTGGTCCCAGTGTGATTCTTTGATGTCGTCATCATCATTCGACTCCGTCCGAGTTGGATCCACGCTAGTGGTCATTTGTTTGCTGCCTCGTAGCTGGCCACACCGTGAACATCAGTTCCCGTTCGATGGCATCTCAAATCAGAATTTTTGGAGAAGTCCCTGATTCAGTAGTTGATCAACGCCGTACGTTGAATAGAAAAATTAGTCCTTTCTAGCAGATCGATGTATGTATGTGTTGAGGTGCATTTGGTTTGTCTTTTGGTGGATGGCCCGCTGAGATGTCATCAAATGAAATCAATCCTTCATTTACAATAGCTCTTTTTGGTTGCTTTTTTTTTGCAGTATGTTGGCACTTTGTACGCTTATTTATTATTATTGCCCATTTGTAGTAGTAGAACCGTTAAGTTTTGCGTTGGTAGACACCAGCTCGTATCCACATTCGATCGACGATGCAGCAGGCACCGGATAACGTGGAAGCCTGACGGACAGCGTATGTTCTTGGCAGCTGATTTCATGCGAATGATGACCGATTTGTTCCACAGTGGGCAGCGCCGCCGCGCAAGAGACCTCAGCACCTAGGCGATGCCGCTTGATATGATGAACCCTAAATCCTACAAATCGAAATGACGAGTAATAAATTTCAAGAGATATGTTCGTTCACTTGAGAAATGAACGTGTGAACAACTACTGATAATATGTTATTATTTATTCCTATATTGCCATTGTGAAAAGTTCTCCAAAAAACACTATTCATAAGAAAATTGATGGATGTCTTTATTCATCGGCATATCCTAACATTCTCAGAGGTCACATCTCTCGCAATGGCGGCCCTCAAGCAATCCCCCATGATCAAAAAGTCATAAAGTGTGCTTTAGCAGCTTATGAATTTTCTGTTTTAATCGATTTGTCACATTCTAAATGAAGCATTTCAAAGTTATCTGATGTACTACTTCTTGGCTCATCTCAAGTTATAAATGGGACGAAAACTCTTCGTACCTTTGGACTGATGGTACATTTTAACTGGCAATTTTATATTATGGTATAAATTTTATAACCACTCTGGTACATATTATGGCATCAATTTTATGTGCGTACCATACCACAACTTGGTACTACATTATTGTGATAACAACTACTATCCTATACTCCAAATTATTAAATAGAATGAAAAATAAACGGGACTTCTTTCTCCTTTCCAGACTGGCCCAACAGAGACCCACTCGTCCTCAGCCTGCCAGTGTCCACAGGCCAGTAATAGCAGCATGGGCTAAAATGGCAAATTCATCGATCCGCTTTCCATGGCCCATGTTATGTCGGCCCATGTACCGAAGTCACGAATCAGCGAATGCCATTCCAATCCAAGGGTCCATGAGCTCGCCTCCTCCGATGCAGAGAAGATCAGCAGCCTTCGATCCGACGGCCGAAAGGTCGCTTCGTCAGCAAGTCCCCACTTGCCGGCCTGAACGGTGATATTCCCAACTGCCTGAACAAAGCAAACGGCTGAAACGGACAAACCAAACCCACGGTCTGGGCCCACGGGTCAGTGAGTGAGCCGAGCCGCCATCGTCTCTCCTCTCCCTCAAATCCCCCGATTCCCAAATCCAGATCAGCCGCAAATCGAAGCAAGCGCCCCGAACCCAAACCCGTCGCCCGCATCGTAGCGACGCCCAAATCCTTCTCCCTCTCTAGCTGCGCACGGCACGCGCGGCGCAGCTCGGCGGGCGCCATGATCGTGCGCACGTACGGGCGTAGATCCCGCTCCTTCTCCGACGGTGGGGCCGGCGGCGGGGCCCGGGGAACCGCCTCGGCGCACGACGCGTTCGACTTCGACGGCGACGACCTAGACGCGCTGGGGTCGTCGGCCTCGCAGCCGCTCCCACTCCCGCCCGCGGCGTCGCAGGAGTCGTCCTCGATGTGGGACTTTGACGAGGAGCCGCCACCGTCTCCGCCGCCCCGGCGGGAGGAGAGGAAGCGGGGGACCGGCGGGAGGCGCGGAGGGGAGGCTGGGAGCTCGCGGAGCCCCCGCGGCGCCGACGGCGACGCTGATGGAGGCGGAAGAGTACGGGGAAATGATGGAGAGCGTGGACGAGGTCACGTTCGCTCTCGACGGGCTGCGTCCCACCGCACCCAGGCGGACGCGGCGGGGCAGCCTGCTCGCGCTGCTCGGGATCTGCGAGTCCGCGGAGCGCCGCCGCATGCTCCGGGCCCACGGGTGAGTCTGCCAAAGGGCCTCCTTTCCCTCTTTCCTACGAAGCACACTGGTTAATTGAGATTCTTGACATAGAACCGAGAATTGTAGTGGTGTTTTTGTGAAATTAGGTTTTCAAGAATTAGGGCTCCTGTGAGAAAAGAACCAATTTTTTGCGCCTTTAAACAATGATCTTCCTCTGTTTGCTTCCTGTTGTGATAGATAACTAATTCGATCAGCCTGGCTTCAGAGCTTGCATCATGGCTCGACTAATTCAATCAGACTGGGTGCAGAGCTTGCTTTATGGCTCAGCTATTCTCGCCTACTCGCTTGACTTGAACTCTCATTTCGGTCAGGTTATATAGAACTATGAGTTTGTAGATGGGAGCATGCGTGATTACCAGTTCCTTGTATGTGTTTTGTGCCTTAGATGTTATGCATTTGAATTGCATAGGACTATAGGAACATTTATAGCAGAAATACCCTGCCTTGCATGTTTCCAGAACAGGAAGCATGGCGGGTGATTAGGAACTCTAAGAAACCAATATTTCTTGATTGAATTAGGGACTCTCAGGCATCTATTCAGATTGTCTGATTTCTTCTGTTTGATAGAACTGCCATCAGTTAAACTGGTTTTAATATTTCAATGCAAATGTAGAGTATCTTTTATGTGAACTCGGAATGTGTGTGTTCCAATTTGGAAATGGATAAAGATGAATATTGCCTTGTAACCCAAGCCAAACATGTAATTTGAGATGGAAAATTATGAAAGATGTGGTCCGCTGATTCCGTGCCCTGCCCTACACTAACTATATGGTATAGCAGCGCTGATGCTGTAAACACTTCTAGTTGAAAGATGCAATCATTTGTTTCCATAAACAGAAGACGTAGGACATATATCATGCTGTCTAAATTGGGCTTAGCTGGAGCAAGATCCGATGGAAGTTTAAAATGTCTCCAAATCTTGCAAGAATAGATATAGTTATTATTGAATCTAGAACTTCTTAATTGCTGAAACAATGCACCATTACCCAAAGGAGTGTTTTATATTATCATTCTGAAATTTTTACACCATTTCCATGTTATTGTTCACCAATTCATTCTTTCCCTTTTATCTTGTAGATTGGTACAACAAATTATCGATGCGATTTTAGTTCTGGACATTGATGATCCTCCCTGCGCTGTTGCTGCAGGGGCTCTTTTATTTGTTTTGGCAAGCGATGTGAGTACCTCTTTATCACAGTTTCCATTCATCTGTCTATGCTGCATTCCATTTTATGGCATATTGAATGCTTGCGCCCTCTTAAAATGACTAAGGGGCTGTTTGTTTCAGCTTGTATATTGTATAAGCTCCTTATTGTGCATGGGTAATATCGTAAAGTACTAGTAAAGTTTGGCAAATAAGCCGAAATAAGCAGCCCACGAGTAGCTTATTTCAGCTTATTTTGGAACTTTTGCTGGCGCTTTACGATACTACCCTTGTACAATAAGCAGCTTATATAATCCATAAGCTGAAACAAACAGCCCCTGAGCTGCTTACAGGGCAGAAAACTTATCTCTCTACTATGATTACATTTTTTTGTAGAAATATATACTTAAATAAATATTAGCAAGCTGACATATCATACAAAATAAAGTCAAATAAATGACTCCAAATAACTAATTAACTATAATAAAGATGGATGATAATTTATTTGGCATTACGTCTCAGGAAGGCCTGATATTTAGCCTTTCCATTAGCTGTACCTCTCTTGTTGTACACGATCTGATAGCTAACAGTTCTTCTCATTTGTTACATTCTTATTATCCAGGTCCAAGATAATCATTTGCTGGATTCAGAAACTTGTATTAATTTCCTTCTTAAATTATTAAACCCCCAGTGAGTGTTGTTGATGCCAAAGCACCATCAATAGGTTCCAAACTTCTTGGAATCAGTAAATTTCAGATGCTTAATGGCTCAAATAAAGATGCTGACTCTAGTTCAGAGGACATACTTTCTAAAGTTGAAGAAATTCTCTTAAGCTGCAAAGAGATCAAACCAGTAGACAGAGTTGACAAGAAAACAGCACGGCCAGAATTGTGTTCAAAGTGGCTTGCTTTGTTGACAATGGAAAAGGCATGCCTGTCTGCTGTTGGGATCGATGGTACGTTATTTAATTTTCTAGTTTGGCTTGCCTTCAAGAACACCTGTTATGTTAATCAGAATAAGTACAAAAATGAAGTACTGTATGTGTACAATGCTACACAGACTCCTTCTAATGTTCTTGATTTAGTTGATTGATGAGTGATTCTTGTTTAGACTTTGCAATAATGGACTGTGGTTTGATTCGATTATCTGACATAGCAGCAATTTCCATATTTCAATATAAATATTTTTTGTTTTAATTTGTTTTTGTTTATTTTTCAGAGACATCTGAAACGGTGACCAAACTTGGAGGAGATTTCAAAGAAACATTAAGGGAGTTGGGTGGCCTAGACCATATTTTTGATGTGATGGTGAACTGTCATTCAGAGCTGGAGGTAAGAGTTTATATATTCTACTTCTTTTCAAACATAGACAGACAATGCTATGCTAAAGGATTGGTGAGCATCATTTTGAGACTTGTACAATCTAATCCCTAAGAAAGTTGAAGCAGCAATGACTTAGGACAAGATTACTTTCAGCCATTGAAAACATGCTGCAGCTCAACTGCTCAAGTTATGCTGTAGAATATACTTTGAAATATTCTAAATGAGTAAACATGCACATGCTGCAGTTATGTTGTGGAAATTATGAGTAGTGGCATTATTTTAAGAATGATCAAGTAATAATTCTTAACTTTGAATCTGTTATGATGTTTTGCTCCAAGATGAACATACTTGACCTGGTGTTCCATGGCATTATTACTACTTACATTAAGTGGCTACTGCTCTGTTAAGTGTTGCATTTCCACTGATACTAACCTGATATAACAGTAATTTAAATTCTGGCATTATTTCTGATTTTCGTATTTTAATGCCTAGGGTACATATTATTTCCTCGGTTTGACATAGATATGCGATCATTGCATAAGTCTTGAGCTAAATGCCTGTGATAACATCATAACAATACATTTTACTTTATGGTGGCAAATCTTGTGTATCAGAAACTTGTAAAGGATACCACCACCATGGCCATGGACTTTAAGGAGGGAATTCCTGTACAAAGTGCAACACTCCTCTTGAAATGTTTGAAAATTCTGGAGAATGCAACATTTCTAAGTGATGACAACAAGGTAATATTCCTTATCTTGTCGATGTGATTTCTGGTATCTCACCTGTGGATAACATTACTTGTGCTTCTTTTTATGCTACCTTGAACTTCTGCTGATCTTCTTTTATTTATTATGTACAACATTAAACCCTTTCTATTTCTATTCTTTCTAGACCCATTTGCTCAACTTGAAGAGAAAATGGGCAACAAGGGCTCCCCACTTTCTTTTGTTGGGGTCGTCATCAGTAATATTGAATTATTATCAGGTATAATTCCGCTTCATTATTTGAATTTGTACCATTCACAATTTGTTATTACTAAACATACTTTGATTACTTGTAATCTGATGGTTATTTTCCGCATCTGCAGCCCTTTCTCTCCTGAAACCTTCTGCTGTGTCCAGCGAGATTGATGGAAAACCTTGTAATGTTTCCTTGGTGACCTGCTCTGGTAATAGCAAAATCCACTTCCTTTTATAATGGTTATGCCACCATTAAATCAGTGTTTTTTTCCCAATAAATTTGTTTGTTTTATTTTTCTATTTTTAAAAGCACCAAATTTAGTTTCCTGACCATTATTTGATGTTTTGTGATATCTGTATTTTCTGCTCTTAGCAATACATTTTCAGTTGCGTTATACATTTGTATAGCTATAGTTACAAGTTTTATATAGTTTTCAGGGCTGCATTTATCCTATTACAAGTTCAATTTAGTAACATTCTCAGGATTGCATTGTGCAGCAGACAGGAAAGATGCAACTTTGTTGGATGATAATGGCAAAGGCAAACACTCGAAGAAAAAGAGTCGTTTACTGAATCAAGAAAGACACCAAAACCATGCATCATCCAAACCAGGAGGTTCTCATATTACTATCTCTTCTAGCAGTGATATCTGTATGTCACAAAAGACATTCAGTTCTCTGTCTATTTCAAGCAACGGGCCACCAAATGGTTCATTTGGTGGAAGAGGGGCAAATGGTGTTGGTTTCAAGCTCAATGTAAGAAAGGATCGTTCTAAAGATAATCCAATTAGAGGCTCAAGTGGATGGATATCTATAAGAGCACATACTTCTGATGATAACTCCAGAGAAATGGCAAAAAGACGCCGTCTATCTGAAAATACAAGCTGTGATTTGACCAGTGGTGGTGATGATCCGTTTGCATTTGATGGTATTGATCAGCAACCTTCAAATTGGGACTTAATTGATCCGAAGAGGAAACCGCAACAGAAGCAAGTGAAGCGGGCAAATGGAAAAATGCTAGACAAATGCGAGACATCAGCAACTGGAAGTCAGGAATCATGTCAGCCTGAAGATAGTCATCAGCCAGTATCTCATATTGCAGATGAGTCCAATATTTTGGAAGACTGCCTTTTGGCATCAGTTAAGGTAAGTAAACATCTTTTCTTTTTATGCTTCTTGTCTCTTCTGGAATAGATATATGGTCCATGCCTCTATTGTGAGTTTCATAGTTACTTTTTTTATTACTTTTGGGATGACATCTGTAAAATTATGGTTGAAGAACTTGCATATTGTGTCAAATAGGTTCCAGTTGACATATTTTTCAACCTATTCCTTGCATGAATTTGCATCCTCACATAAATCAGTATGCACCATCTATACCGTATATTAATTGTTTGTGAGATTCATTTTGGGAAATTTGGACAAGGTGTATAAAACAAACCTGTCAGTATCTGATATCTAACATCTCATAAATTTTCTGATAGGTTCTTATGAACTTGGCAAATGATAACCCATCGGGCTGCGAGCAGATTGCTGCATATGGTGGACTTAACACCATGGCCTCCCTGATCATTAAGCATTTCCCCTCATTTGATCTCTACGCGGACAACAACTATCAAATTGAAGAAAGACTATCCAGTAGTCAAGATGTCTCATCTTCCCAGAACAGCGGCACACACCAGGTCAAAACTAAACAATTGCGAGATCATGAACTTGACTTTTTGGTTGCGATTCTGGGTTTGCTCGTCAATCTCGTGGAGAAAGATAGCATGAATAGGTAAACTATTTACTTGTGGCCTTTCCATGTTATCTCTTCGTCCCAGTATATTTGGCATTCTAGCCTCATCCAGTTTTCCCAAAATGTTTGGCATTCTCACTTCCCGAGACACCTTTCTCTCTTCCCAATACACCTTTATTTCTATCTCTTTCCTCCTTGCTTCCTGCACACCTACATTATTCCTTCTCTTCTTAATCTCCATGCCCAGAGCTATAATGCCAATTATATTGGGACGGAGGGAGTACTGTTCTGTCAGTTTTTTTTTTCATTCTAGGAGCATTTTTATATCTGGCTACAGGGTACGGCTTGCATCTGCCCGTGTTTCTTTCAATCCAACTCAAAATCCGGATGGTGAAGAAGTGCAGAGGGATGTCATACCCCTTCTCTGTTCAATATTCTTAGCATGCCAAGGAGCCAGTGAAGCTGCTGGAACTATATCGCCGGTAATTCTAATTTTTTGATCCACAATGTTACAGCATAAATAAGCTACTTAATGTTTAATGATGATCTGCTCACTTGTTTCAAAAAGATATTTGCATATCTGGCAAATGGCAAAGAGAACTAATGCAACGTATACTCATTCGTGATTACCGAACTTTTTTACGTGTGCCTTCTGTTCTCCATTTGCTTCTTGATAATAGCAATTTGGATGACTTTCTATAAATCATTTAATTGACTGCTGCTTGTAAATGTCAGGATGATGAAGAGTCTCTGTTGCGAGGAGCACGCGAAGCTGAAATGATGATAGTGCAGTCCTATGCAGCTCTTCTGCTTGCCTTTCTTTCAACGGAAAGGTTTGTAATCTGCAGTGTTTTGTTATCTTGATATGCTAATTATTATGTATCAGTCCGTCATGGTTTATAACTTCTGTTCTGCCTGCTGCAACAGCATGAAGGTTCGAGGAGACATTTCCAATTGCCTTCCAGACAACAACTTAAAAGTCCTTGTGCCTGTGCTGGAGGGATTTGTGGTATGTCTCAAAATTGCTGAGCTATCGTCTTGGAATATATTGAAATATATATCAACTACCAAGTTTTTGGAATCATTAGTTTCTCATGTCCCCTATTCTTTTGTTGGCATGTTATTTTGATATGTGTTTTTTCTAGCATTAAGGGGTTCTCAGTTGTTAACCCAGTTTCTTTTACTACACACCTTCTGGCCTTGCAAGGTCATTTTGTCCATTTTGATTGCCATCCTTGCTGGTTGATGTAGTTCTGGTGCATTGTCGTTTTGCTTAGTTATTTATCCACTGTGTTCTACTGCAGGCATTTCATTTGCAGCTCAATGTGATGACACGGGAAACACATTCAGCTGTTACAGAACTTATCGAAAGATGCAGACAATCATAGAAGTGTTTTAAGAGGCCTTGTACAGATTAATTGACTCCTTTTCAGATAAAAGCACACACTGGTGTTGCTTGATCACCCAGCCAAGGGGCTGCAGATGGATAGGATGCTGACTCTGCAGTGGGGTTGGGAGCTAACAATGATTTCATTCCTTCTTGTTGGTTTGCACTTTTTTTTTGTGAATCTCCATTGTTTCTTCTCCAGAAATCTTTTGTTTTCTGTCTTAGGAATAGGGCAAAAATTATGAATGTAAAACATAGGGAATGCAGTGTACTGTGTAAGATGCAATTGTTGACATTTCATCTATATAGTTGTTTTACATAGGGAATGCAAGTTCTGTTTGCCGCCCCCTTGCTCTGATGGCTTCACAAAACATCTGGTGTTATAATATCCAGTTCTTACATTTTTTTGTTTGTATCCTGAAGAAAACAGCAGAAACTCTAACTGATCCCTTTTTCCTTCACTTTAGAGAACAAGGCCAACTGGTCTCGAGTTTATAGTCCTTCCTGTGTACCAACAAGAAGTTATCCTGTTGCGACCTTGAAATGCACGAATGCCCATCGCGAAATTTTTAACTGTTCAGCGTATGCTCCAACAAAAAATTGGAAACTTCGGAAAAGCCTGTGACAAAATGCCAAAATCCGTAGCATTTCGTTCAGCTGGTCGTCGATCGAACCCAGCAAGGAAAAGCCACGAGTGCGGGCCGGCCGGCCGGCGCTCACACAGGCCCGACCCCAGACCACCGTTCGCATCGTCCTCGCCGGCGCGCGCACGCACCAAGACATCAGCAGTCCCCTCCCCGACGATACTCTTTTATCCACTCCTTGCCCCTCTCCTCTCCAGCGAAGCCACCTCTCTCCTCGCACACCCCAAAAGAGGCCGCGGCGCGCGACGACACGGCCTGGCCCTCCACCCCACGTTCGCCACGTGCGCGCCACCTCCGCGTTGCGCCCCGGCTAAGCCTCCGCCGCGGGAGGGAGGCGGGATCACGAGCTCGCCGTCTGCGTTCATCTGCGGTCAGACAGGCGGGCGGGCTGGTGGTGACCATGGGAACGCTCCTCCGGCCGGGGCCCGCCGCGTCGCCGCTCACCGTCGCCTCCTCCCCGTGCTCCTCATCCGCCACGCACGGTATTGACTACCGCCGCACCTCTCATCCGCGGTACTGATCTTATCTGATTGACGCTTTTTTGGTTGGTTCGCAGTTGTGGCTGGCGCCGCGGTCAGGCATTTGCCGCGTCTGGTGTCGGTGGCGGTGTTCCGGTCTCCAACTCCGCGTGTTCTGGAGGCGAGGTGGCGGCGGAGAGACACGGTCGTCAGGTCTGATGTCGTCGCCGGTGGCACCGCTGCCGCAGCAGCTGGGGATTCGGCGCGCACGATGTCAGGTTAGCCTCCTCGTTTCAATGCTTTCCAGGATGAATCCCGCCGCTTTAGGCCGCGTTGTGTCCGATCCCTGGTTGATGCCGCTTTGGTTCCAATCCCTCTACTTGACATTTGTTTCAGTTAAAATTGAAATGCATCCAGCAATAGTACTGGTCGAAATTGACATGCATCCGGCCATAGAAGTGATTAAGTTCTGACGACTTTATAGCAGCTGACAGCAGCATTGTTTCTAATTAATGTCAAGGAGCAGTAGACATTGGTACTGGATTATATGACGTATTGGGAGACCATCTAACCATCCTTTTTCAAATAGTTCAAGATGCTCATGTCTAATTCCTTGTGCTAAATTTGGTTTCTTTTATTAACCAGGCGGGCAAGTGGCTTCGAAAATCAGAGGGGTGTGCTTTTATCTGGTGACTGCAATTGCAGCGATCTTTTTGTTTGTAGCTATGGTTGTGGTTCATCCGTTCGTGCTTCTATTTGACCGATACCGTAGAAGAACCCAGCACTACATTGCAAAGATTTGGGCTACATTGACAATAGCCATGTTCTACAAGCTTGAAGTTGAAGGCATGGAGAATCTACCTCCAAATAGTAGCCCTGCTGTCTATGTTGCTAACCACCAGAGCTTCTTGGACATCTATACCCTTCTAACTCTAGGAAGGTGCTTCAAGTTTATCAGCAAAACCAGTATCTTCATGTTCCCGATTATAGGGTGGGCGATGTATCTCTTAGGTGTGATTCCACTACGGCGCATGGACAGCAGGAGCCAACTGGTAAGACCTTAGCCTCATCCCTTCTTTAGACATGTTTTGGATAAAATTGTGGTGTTACAAAATTTCTTGGATCATTGATATTTTTATAGGGACACATTACACAGTTTTGTTTGGTATAAGTGGCCTACTATACCTTTTGTTTTTCCAAGTCTATGTAGTGCTACATTTTAGCATTAGGAAGCACCATTTGTGGATTGGGATTCTCCATGTTGTTTCTACAATGCTGTTTTTCAACTTGGTCCTCCATGTTTCAACATAGCATTGATTCTCTAAATGCAGGATTGTCTCAAGCGGTGTGTGGATTTGGTTGGAAAAGGAGCCTCTGTATTTTTCTTTCCAGAGGGGACTCGAAGTAGAGATGGAAAATTAGGTGCATTTAAGGTTAGGTTCTATCAAATGAGATTTGATTTCTCTGTATATTATTTTTTTAATATTTTCTTGTAATAGTGGCATTTGGTTCCAATTGTTGTCAGAGAGGCGCATTCAGTGTTGCCACAAAGACAGGTGCTCCTGTGATACCTATTACTCTTATCGGAACTGGAAAATTGATGCCATCAGGAATGGAAGGCTCTCTTAATTCAGGTTCAGTGAAGGTCATTATTCATCAACCAATTCAAGGGAATGAAGCAGATGCATTATGTTCTGAAGCAAGGAATGTGATAGCAGACACTCTTCTTAGACATGGTTATGGGGTGCACTAACACAGGTGGGTGCTGTGGTGTATTTCCAACAAATACATTCCAAGGCACAATTACTTGAAACCAAATCTTATTTGTAGGTACTGGTACCACCTTTCTCCTTAAATACTTCGAGACTTGTATGTTAGGCTTGTTGTTTGTTGAATAATTTTGTACTGTAGAATATATATGCATGGTCTCCTGCACTTAAGTTTTTCTTCATAAAGTCCTATTTTGAAGCTTGCATGTGTTTTCTATCACAGCACTAGATAACCTTCAAAATTAATAGGATGATTAGTTAGCAATATACATTCTTTTCTAGAAACTTCTAGTGTCAGGTGATTCCTATGCTGTTTCTCTGCCGAGAGGAAGTATAACTTTGCCTTTCTTTTTTCAATGATAGTACAGGGAACACTGGTTTCTCAAGAACTCAGCAGTAAATATGTTTGGCTTAGCTACATGTATCTGAATAATCATATAGATGAACTCAGCAGTGACCCAAATGATTTCTCCCTGCATTCTTACAGCTACACAGTGGCGATGATACAAATGATTTCTTCCATAGCAATATTAATGTCACATGTACCATGAATGCTCCAGCCCTACAACACGTTCAATGTGCAATCTAAATTCTAAACTTTTGAGCTTTGACTACGGCGCAAGTGCTGAATTTTTTCCATAGTTTTTGCTGCAGAACAAAGTGATCGGTGGAAGAAGAATGGCCTGCAATTTCTTTGTTGTAGTTTGCAGCTTGAGACTGTAATTCAGCCCCACTCCCCCGTGAAGTCAATCGTTTCTCCTCTTCTTTCATTTCCTTCCCCCTTTTTTTTCTTGGCCTAACAATACATAGCGATGTAAAAGGTAAAGAGATCATCTTGATTGAATTCAGTGGCAAATAAAGAGCGTGCAATTTTTGACATCTTCTGCAATAGAATACTTTTTTGTACTGGTTGACACGGCATTCTATAGGTTGCTTCAGAGCCTGTTTGCTGGCGGCAGAATGCCATCGCTGCTGCCAGGAGGGACGTCGAAGCACTTGTGTAGAGCAAGGCTCTCTGGCTATTGATGAATGATGCTTTTAGTGATTCGTCGAACAAGTCAAAATTCACATGGGTCGTGACTTTGTGTAAGTGGGTTGTCGCATTCGACAGACGGGATGGCAGATAATTGATGTTTGAGTTCATGGGTTGGGCTGTTCAGATCATATGTACTACCGATCTTATCAAAGCTTTTCTCTCGACTCTTCCTGCTGTCACACCTGGTTTTCCTGCCTCTTTATATTGCGGCACATATATTGTGTCCCTTCGGTAGAATCTGAGATGATACAGTTCTTTGGCCTTGCCAAATGACATTGAGAAATTAGAGGAATGGTTGTCAATTCAGAAAATAGTTGCGAATCATTCCATATGTCATGTCTGCGGCATTTTTTTTTTACTTCTAGAATAAAATATTCATATTGGCTTCTCTTGAATACTAGTAGTTTTTAGTGCTCCTGGCGTTACAAGATAATGCCTTTCTCTTCATGCAGCTGCTACTTCTATTGATGGTAGTTGATAGCATTGTTAACAGAAGGCTCACAGCAATCAACATCATGCTTTTCAGACTCTGCTCTATTGAATCAACTAAAAAGATTGCTATCCCTAGTTTAGTGAAATTCTTCACACTACTCTTCTGGTTAAAAAGGAAACAGAAATAAAATCAAAACTCTTCTTGCTGGAAGGCCACCCTGATTTTACATTTTGCTTGAATGCCATGGTAACAGGATTGCAAGTTCTGCCAATACCTGTCGTTGGTTTGACACATGACCTTCCCCTAGTATCCTAAAAAGTTTGCTCTACTTATTTCTTTCAAAATATTTGTAAGTGACCCCTTCAAACTGTTAAGGCCTATAAATTATAATGAAAAAATATTAAAATGAAACGTTAAGAAATCAAGATTTTACTTGTTACCTTCTTAAATCATCTACAAGATGTCTTTCAAAAAAGAAAATCTACCAGATGGAAACAGGTGGAAAAAAATCCTTTTGAAGAAAACCCCAGATAAACCCTTTCTCTCATCATTAGAACTGAAAGGGTGTGCAAGGTCGTTCAGAGACGAAGAAGCAATACGAGTAGGTTCTATTTTTTAGGCTAATCAGCATTCATGATCCATGTAAAATGGTAGCACCTTCTCTGTGCGTGACGGGCCTGCGCTGTGCGCTCGCCCTCTCCCTCTTCACAGAGTATTCATAAATTGGATCAAAATCCAAAAATCGATTTAACAGGTTAATACGTGCGCAACTGCCGCTGCCTTCTCTCTGCCGCCGCGTGAACGGGATCCGTCCTCCGCTCTAGGTCCAGGGCCCCCACACGAATGACACGCCTTCGCCACCCACTGCGCAGTCTCTCCTCCGCTCCTGTCATCGCCCTTTCCTGGACCAGGTTGCCGAAGAGCAGCCGGCGACCCTTTCCTGTCATCGCCCTGCAGGGTCTTCTGTGTCATCGCCCTGCAAGCTGTCGTAGGTTGTAACCTCCACAAATGGCCGTGTCCCGTGGGCTCTTCGCCGCGGCGGACGCGTCGTGCCGTGCGGTCGCCAGTCGGCGCTCGTGCTCTGAACTGGAGCGGATCGTCCGAGAGCGCTTCAGCTTGGGAAGCCTCGGCCCTGACGACGCACTCAATCTGTTCGACGAATTGCTCCCGCAGGTTAGGCCTGCCTCTGTATACGCCATTAACCAGCTCCTCACTGTCGTCGCTCGCGCCCCTGCTTCCTCGTCCGTGCCTGACGGAGCTGCACGCGCCGTCTCGCTCTTCAACCGCATGGCGCAAGCAGCACGGGCCAAGAATGTGGCTCCCGACTTATGCACCTACAACATCATCATCAGATGTTGCTGCCGTATCAGCCGTCTAGACCTCGGCTTCGCGGCCTTCGGCAAGGTCCTTAAGGCGGGATGGCATGTGGAAGCCATCACCTTCACACACCTGCTTAGGGCACTCTGTGCTGAGAAGAAGACAAGTGAGGCAATGGATATTGTGCTCCGACGAATGCCAGAGCTTGGCTGCTCGCCCAATGTCTTTTCCTACAACATTCTTCTCAAAGGTCTTTGTGACAAGAAGGAGAGTCAAGAGGCTCTCGAGCTCCTCTACATGATGGTTGACAATGCAGGCACCTGTCCGCCCAATGCCGTATCATACAACATCGTCATTGATGGCTTCTTTAAACAGGCTGAGGTAGGGAAGGCTTGCAGCCTGTTTCATACAATGGTTGCTCAAGGGATTTTACCAGATGTTGTGACTTACAACTCAATGATTGATGGCCTATGCAAGGCACAAGCAACGGACAAGGCTCATGAGGTCCTAAAGCAGATGAAGGATAAAGGTATTAAACCAGACTGCACCACATACACTAGTCTGATTCACGGTTATTGCTCTTTAGGGAAGCTGGAAGATGCGATCAGAATGCTCAACGATATGTCCAGAGATGACCTTAAACCGAATGTTGTTACTTATACCTTACTGATTGACTATCTTTGCAAAAATGGAAGATACAAAGAGGCTAGGAGGACTTTCGATTCTATGGTCCAGAAGGGGATAAAACCCGATGTTAACGCCTACACGGTGCTACTTAATTGTTATGCTTGCAAAGGAGATCTAGCTAATATGCATGATCTCTTTAATTTGATGGTTGCTGATGGTATTGCACCTAATCATCATGTCTTCAACATACTGATACATGCATATGCTAAATGCGAAATGGTTGATCAGGCAATGCTTTTATTCACAAACATGCAGCAGCAAGGATTGAAGCCAAATGTTGTCAGCTACACCACGATTATGGACGGGCTTTGCAAAGCTGGCCGAGTGGATGATGCTATGTCAGAATTCAAGCAGATGGTCAATGAAGGATTGGCTCCTGACGTTGTTGTATTTAGCACCCTAATTCATGGTTTTTATACTGTTGGCAAATGGAATATGGCTGAGGAATTAGCTTTTGAAATGCTTGACAGGGGCATCCATTTCGATGTTGTATTCTTTAGCACAATTATCGGTAACCTGTGCCAAGAAAGGAGGGTCATGGAAGCTCGACATACCTTTGATTTGATGGTTCGTGTAGGTGTGACGCCTGATGTTATTTCATATAATACACTGATAGATGGATACTGTTTAGATGGTAAGATGGATGAAGCTGTCAAGCTACTGATGGGTATGGTAGATATTGGTTTGGTACCAGATGTTTTTACCTATAATACTTTGCTCAATGGCTACTGTAAGAACGGAAGGATAGATGATGGGCTAGCTCTGTTCAAAGAAATGGTGCGCAAGGATGTTAAGCCTGTTGCTATCACATACAACATAATGCTGCAAGGTTTATTTCAGGCTGGAAGAGCCCATGATGCAAAGGAGCTGTACGTGAGAATGGTTGACAGTGGAATTCAGTTGTATGTTGACACTTACACCATTGTTCTTGGAGGTCTATGTGAAAATGGCTTGCTTGATGAAGCACAAAAGTTGTTTCAGGGTCTACTTTCTAAGAGTATTCAACTTAATATTGTTCCTTTCAATACTATGATAGATGGCTTGTTCAAACGTGGCCAGAATAAAGCTGCTATGGATCTATTTGCTGCTATCCCATCTAATGGTTTGGTGCCAAATGTTGTGACGTACAACATAGTGATGCTGAATCTTATAAAACAAGGGCTTCTAGAGGAGTCCGATAATCTTATTCTGGACATGGAGAAGAGTGGATGTGCTCCAGACTCACGTATGCTCAATGCTATTGTTAGGAGATTATTATTTAGTGGTGAGATGAGCAGAGCTATGGCTTACCTCTCGAAAATCGATGAGAAAAACTTCACTCTTGAAGCTTCAACTGTTTCGCTTCTTATATCAGTTATCTCGGAGGGACTTTTTCAGGAACATTTGAAGTCACTACCTGAAAAGTACCATATTCTTTTGAAGGCCAGCAAAAGATAAACCGTTGTTTTAGCGATTATTCTGTCTGCTTGGAATGTTCATTGAGGTATGATCATATTTTGTTTTATCAATATGGAGCGATTATTCTGGCTGCTTGGAATGTTCATTGAGGTCTGATCATATTTTGTTTGATCAATGTGGAAGTAAAGATTGTTTTTTTATGTGAGTTGGTGATAAGCTTTTATCATCTTATATTTTATTGTGAATGCTTAGTTATGCATTAGCATACTTGGCGACGTATCATAAATTCATGTCATCTGCCCAGATTCTAACTAAAACTGTAATTTAGAATTTGATTCACATACATTTTCAGCTCTCAACTAATTTATCTTCAATCATTAGTTGGGAGGCTATATCATGAAGCTGGTGTTTTATTCTGTACGTCTCCTCTTGCTTGGAGCTGGTTCATTTGAGACTGCTTCCACTGTGGGAGCATTCGGCTCAAGGACACACTCTATCTATTTGACAAATTGCTCCTGTAAGCCTGGACCGCCTCTATGAGTACCTTCACACAGCTCCTCGAGTATTGTTGCTTGCGCCTCAGAATCCTCATCCCTACTGTAAAACCTTGCTGAAAGATATGCCAATGGTCGGGCAAAGGACCAGGTCTGTTTTCACTATTTTGATTTGTGCCTTTCTGAAAGATGGCACGAAGGATCAAGCAAAGGGTTTGGTTTCCTTTCTACGTGAACAGGACCTATACAAAGATCGATTTTTGGGAGTTATCAGGTAGATCGGCCTGATAAAGCTTATTAATAGCTTCTTGATAAGCATCCACTTACTTTTCTCCATCACAAAGGTCCACGGCGCCAAATTTCTTGCTTGCCCTTCTCTAATGTATGGTCCGTCGTAGCCAAGTCCTTGCTAACCCTTCATCAACCTACTATCATGATTCACACATTTCTTTGCATCATCCTTTAACACACGTTTGATATTCACCTTCATGTTATATTGATTTTTGTTGTGATATGTGTTGCTTTCTTTGATAAGACACCAAGAGTTGAGTCACCAATACTTGCGTACGGTGATAATTTCAATAACCAATATGATGTTTCAAATATGATTAATTATATTTTGAATTTAAATTCAAATGTGAACTCTATTTAAACAACTCGTAATTATTAAATACAACCTAATCACAGTTATGATTAGTAATCCCTTATAGAGAGGCTTAAAAGCTAATCCCTAAAATAATCGAAAAAAGATAATTTAATAAATGAGATTATTATTTATATTAAATAATTAATAAAAGTGATTATTAATTAAAAAATATATGTCTCGAGCTAAAAAACAGGCCAGAAATTGGTATCCGGAGTGTTATTTTAAAAAGAAAACTTATCCGGAGTGTTGGAACCAGGGCCGTGATCAAACAGAGCCCGGACCAGATCCGGCCGTCACCTCCATACACGACTACGTCACAAAATTCCTACTTTTTTTCTATACTATAGGACGCGAGCATGAATTTGTGATACGGGCGATTTAGGCGAGAGGAGGCACGTACGGCCAGTTTCATCATGATGAGGAAGAAGAATCAGAAAAGTTATTGGGCCACCAACGTTGCAAGTATCGGACGTTACTTGGCTTTGACGCCGCCGCCTTCGTTGGAGCCGGATGCCGGACGGAAGATGGAACCCGTGCCAGCGCGCTACTTTGTGTCTTTGCCACCAAACTGCAGGCCTGTCCGCATTACTTATTTTTAATTTTTTAACAACTCTTCTAGTTTGCCCCTCTCTCCCTAGCTAGCTGTAGTTCATTGGTTGTTCTTTGTATCAAGTGAATTTGCAATAGTTTTGGTGCGTTGCCACTTGGTCCGACCAAACTGGTGGTTGAGTTGTAATGTTGTACTCCTCTCTCCCCTATGAAATAGGCATATATTCTTAAAAAGAAAATAACCTATATGAAAGTCTACCAATATGACAACGATAAATTGATGTGTGCAAATAATTCATATTGGCAAAGAGATTTATTGATGCTTTTTTCTTTGAGAAAATCAAACTATAATACGGCCTTCCCAAGGTATCCATACTAAGGTTTTCTAGTAGTATAGGATATCATCTTCAGTTACTCCCTGCATGTCACATTGACTACAATCAATGCAATCTTACTTCAATACAAGATTCCAAGGTGCTTAAGTATAAGTTAAATGGGGTAGAGTGTTTTTTTAGGAATAAGTCATCTTTTCCTCCTTCAACTATTGATAAAGTTCCGTTTTTGCTCCTTGGACTATAAAATCAGTTTGGTTATTTTGACTCTTGAACTTTCCACTCTTTCCTTCCTGAGAGTAATTTTGTCCTACGTAGGAGATGGACATGTCAAGGAGCCACGTCATTATTAGTGAGACCTACCCTCACCTCTCTCTCTCTCTCTCTTCTTCTCTCTTTCTCTCTCACCGGTGGCCGGCTGCGCGGCGCGGCCAGGCTGAGCAGCCGCGGCTCGGCGGCTCCCTGCGCGCTGCCAGGCGAGGCGGTTTAATGGATCATGCAAAGTGCTATCCAGCCGGCCCAATTAAGCCGGTCGTCCACCACGTGGACGTTTTCCCGGTCGGCATACGGCCCAAGTGGACTTGCCGATGCAAGGGGACCCACTGCTTCCCCGTCTAACACGTCAGTACGTCACGTACCAAACCCAACCTGGCTGTTCCTCGTCTCGTCGTACCGAGGACCAACGCGGTGGGGGTGCATCTCCTTTGTGTTGCGATAAAGAAAAAACCGGGCGACTCAGGTCAGACAGACACAGGAGAGGGGGAGAGGCAGCTAGAACCACCGGCGGGAGGGGACAGAGAGGGAGAGGGAGAGACGGCGAGAGGGCCGAACGCGTGGACGTGACTCGGCGGTGGGCATGGCAGGCCGCGTGGCGGGGCGGGGCGGGAGGTCGCTGCTGGGCGGCGGCGGAGGCGGTGGCGGGAAGCGAGGCGGGAGGCCGTCGACGGCGATCGTGGCGGCGCTGCTGCTGGCGTGCGCTGCGCTCCTCCTCCTGGCGCTCGGCGCGCTCTCTCTGCCGGGGACCTCCGACGGCGCCGGCCGCGGCGCGGGCCTCGCGCGCCCGCGCCCGCGCTTCCGCAGATCCGCCTTCGAGTCGTGCGTTTTTTCTTCGTCTCCGCGAATCTCATCTTCCGCGCATTTGCTGGCGTCGTCTCCTATCGGATGCTGACACGTGTATTGGTTGCTTGCGTGCTGCAGGGGCGCGGAGAAGCGCGGGGAGAAAGGGGAGCCGTGGACGGAGGTGCTGTCGTGGGAGCCCCGCGCGTTCGTGTACCACAACTTCCTCGTGAGTCCCTTTGTCACCTCGTTCATTTTTGTTTGGTAAAGACCATCATGCTAGGCTGGGATGCCAATGCGAATTCCTTTTCCATGTTATGAGATCTAGCCGTTTTAGCATTGCTTCGATTCTATTCTAAAACGTAATCCAGCAATTTCACAAAGGCCAGATCTTCTTCGACCATGCGAGATTGACGGCTCCAATTTAGTTCGGTAGCTTGCAGCTGTGGATGCTCTGCGTCACCTGTCCCAGAAAGTGGTTGTAATACAGGAGATAGTCTGTATATGCTGTTAATGATGTGCGCAAAATGTGGTTTTCGTGACTTCATTCCAGACCTAAGAGGTTAGCACAACTGGCAATTTGCTTAAAATGGCTATTGTACATTGGGATACAGCTGTCGTTGAACTTTACGGTGACATTAAGCAGAGTTAGGTAGTACAACACTACATTTTACTTCTCATTAACATAGTACCAAGGGGAGTTTGAGTTGCTATGGTCTTCGTTTTTCTTTTACCTAAAATGACCAAGCTAAAACACTAGAGATACATAACTGAACTAGGTAGCTTTTATATGAGTACCGCTATAGGCCCAACCCGATTGTCCTACTCATGTACAACTCAAGCTATTATAGAAATTATATATCATCATTTGGAAATTTAAAATACTTGATTACCATATATTCATCCAATCAGAACAGAGTTGGACATTCGGGTTGGCTCTACAGCAATTCCCCTTTTATATTAAGAAGAAATAGACACCAAAATTGGAATACAATGGTCTAGGTATATGTCCCACACCCTTTAACAGACATAATACTTTTTACCAGAAAAAAATATATAGTAAAATACCATTAGCCTATGTGCCCATACCATTAAATTGATGTAACTTCTTATAAGTCATTGCTTATAAGTTTCTATCATAGGTATGAAGATATGTCAGGATTTTGTCATTCTTATTCAACCGTGCTTTGACTGAGTGCTCGTTATTTTGCTTTGCCTCGCCTTCTTCAGGATATGACTGACCCTTTTTTTGTTATTCCCAGTCCAAGGAGGAATGTGAGCATTTGATTGCACTTGCAACACCTCATATGAAAAAGTCGACTGTGGTTGATTCAGCTACTGGAGGGAGTAAAGATAGCAGGTTTGGATAGTGGAAACAACTATTAGTTCATTGGGGAATCTTACCTCACTTGTGGTGCTCATTTTGACTTAATGGCGGCATATCCAGGGTGAGAACAAGTTCAGGAATGTTTCTTAGAAGAGGGCAGGACAAAATTATCCGTACAATTGAGAAAAGGATAGCAGATTACACGTTCATACCTGTAGGTGAGCAACCTGTGCTGTATCAAAGACATTTCCTATCTCTGAAATTTGTATTGTGCTCTACAACAAATTTTGACATGCATCATCTGACAAACGCAAACAGAATGAAATGCCATGTTTCAATTTGCTTAAGATGTAGAAGCTTAGCTATTCCAAAGAAAAAGAAAAACTTTGTATACAATACTTTTTGGTCCTACATACAGCTAAAATTGTGCTTTACTTCATTGAGCCATCAATCTTGCAGGGTTTGTAGTACCCTTGATTATGACACAATATACAGATGTACCAAACTATGCACTATTGTAGATTAACACCCTTGAGTTCTACCCCACAATTCTTGGACTCTACAATAGCAACTTGTCATTGGTTTTGATGTAATACGTGCAGAGCATGATACATTTCATAGTTGTTGAAAACAGAAGTTATTTAGTAAAGTGCAGTAGTGCATGTTCCAAACTTTCTTAGTAGTAGACCTTTAGAACAGTACTACATATGTACTCTTGCTGAACATGGATGGTTTGACATGTAGATATATTTTTTGATTAAATGAAGTACAAATAGTACAACAGCCTTAGTTGTCAACCCCATGTCTGCAATAGAAAAGTACTACCTCTATTCTTAAATATATGTATGGCGGTTAATCCATATATTTAAAGAGAGAGTAATAAACCCTTGCAGAAAACCATCAACAATCAATATAAGCGCAACTAGTCCTTTGCGAACCATAGATCCTTGATTATTTTCCTCTGCAGTTTTTCTTCAAATGTCCTTTGTGCTCTCTGAGTAGCTTCATAAATTTGTAGATCATGGTGAGGGTCTTCAAGTTCTCCACTATGAAGCTGGACAGAAGTATGAACCTCACTTTGATTACTTCCATGATGATTTCAACACGAAAAATGGAGGCCAGCGTATAGCTACTGTTCTTATGTATCTGTATGTATCGTAATTATGGAGTTCTAAAAATTTTGTTGCTTTAGTTATGCAATTGACACAAAACTGTTGTCTGCTAGTTCTGATGTTGAAGAAGGTGGTGAGACTGTGTTCCCTTCCGCAAAAGCAAATAGCAGCTCATTACCCTTTTATAATGAGCTGTCTGAATGTGCAAAGAGAGGTATATCTGTTAAACCAAAGATGGGGGATGCATTGCTTTTCTGGAGCATGAGGCCTGATGGATCCTTGGATCCCACAAGTCTGCATGGTGAGATTTTGATGTCTAAGATGTTATGTGTGAATGTGTGATGGGATTTGTTCCTACATTCATGTATTATTCCATAATACACTGACACTTGTTTAAATGTGAACCTTTTTGTAGGTGGTTGTCCAGTGATAAAAGGCAACAAGTGGTCATCAACAAAGTGGATCCGGGTTCATGAGTACAAAGCGTAGATTATGATAAAACACATACCTGAGGTAATCTCAAGCTTCGCTACAAATGTAATACTAGGCCTCCACTCTGCACCAACTGTTTTCTCCATATTTCCAAAATATTGTGGTCAACTCCGAAGCTAGATTTCAAACTCGTCTTTCTCCCTTCAATTCTTTGCAGGTTATGCACTGGTTCTAAATCGCGGACATTTATTGCACATTGAGGACATCAATTTTCCATATAGATGATAATTTACAGTTCTTTTCCTTGGCTTTTAAACATTTTCTTAGGTACTATGTTGTACATTAACATGTTAGGCTTATGAACCATGATCATTCAGAGGAGATGGGTGTGTCGAGTGTATAAACCTTCATTGAACTTATTCAAATCAAGATAGGATGTCTGATAGACTGATTGCTGAAAAGGTTATTCTGTTTCGTGTTTCTGTTTTGAGATATTACTTCATTTGACGAAAATGGAAATGCCAAAACTGAATACGCTAATAATTCTTGGGGCGAGTTCACGGCTGATCGACATATAACATTGTTCTAGGTGTATGCTGGATGTTTTTCTTTGAGCCTCAGGGAGCTAAGCTTGGATTCAAATAGTTAAAGTGCATCATAAGATGTTTACGAGCACAAAACGTTTTAGAACTGCACATTGCTCACTGAATTCTGAAGCCCTTTCTCGGCGGGTGAACCATAAGATGTGTTTTGATATCCTCACCATGATTTGAATACGGGTCAAGACGCTGTAGAATTAAGAGCTTGTAATTTGTAAGCGCTGCGATGCCTTTGGAAACTAGACAAGAACCTGCACCAGCTTGAAAGAAGAATGTGATGCAGTAGTTTACCGACTGCTTGCCGCGTCACTACCACTGAGGCGAGCCCATCACAGGGAGGGACATAGGCGAACGAAAAGAAAATCAGCGGCGCGCTCCACGCGTTGCTCCGAGCGCGCGACAGACGTGCCTGCTCGCGCGGCGTCCAGCGACCTCGCGGGCAATTTTTTATGCTGAGCTCGCGGCGAGACATGGAAACTAACGAGGCGACGACGAAGAAGACGGGAGGAGTCCTCGCTCGCGAACCTCCGCGCGCCAACTCCTCTTCCTCTTCCCACGCCTCGAAGCGGCGCCGAGCCGAGGCCATGGCCGACCGCTTCTTCCCTAACGACTTCCCCGACTTCGTCGCTGAGGTTCCCGACGGCGAGGGCGGCGTCGAGCGGCCCGCGGGCCTCCGCGGCCTGCTCTCGCTCCCCTACGCTAAGCTTTCCGACCGGTTCCTCCGCGCAGCGCTTCAGCTCAAGGATAAGGCATGCTTTGCGCCTCTCTCTAGTCTAGCATCTCGCGCGCGCGCCAGGTGTTCGACTGATTGTTCGGCTGGTTCGCCGGCAGGTGGTGGAGGAGACGTGGGTCAAGGCGGGTCGGCAAGTGACGGATTACACGCTCTACACGGGCGCGCTGGGGACGGCGATGCTGCTGTTCAAGTCCTTCCAGGTCACTGGCAACCGAGGGGACCTCACACTGGCCGCTGACATAGTCCGGGCGTGCAATGACGCATCACAGGGCCTGCCGTAAGATTGACCGACTGATGAGCCTTTTTCTGTCTCTGTTTCCTAGTAGCTGGTCCTGGTTGTTTCTTCTCTGGTATTGTTTGATATGAAATGGTGGCATGTTTGCAAAGCGCAGATTCTTGACGTTCATCTGTGGGAGGGCTGGTGTCTGCGCTCTCGGCGCGGTGATCGCGAAGCATTGTGGTGACCAAATGATGGTCACTCAGTATCTGAGCTATTTCGATGAGGTGAGCTCCGTGTAATTTGGTGTTGTCATTCAAACTGTTACTGAACTGTATTTGTTTGAGATTTTGTAGATAACGGTCACTGAGAAAGTTCCAAATGAGCTGCTTTATGGAAGGGCGGGGTATTTATGGGCTTGTTTGTTCTTGAACAAGCATGTCAGCGAGAAGACCATCCCCGCCGAGCACATTGTATGTTCTTGCTGTAATTCTGTTTTATAATCTCTATCACAATGCTTGTTTTGATAATTTTGTGAGAGGAATTGAAAAACTTATTGGATGAACTTCTTTGACTGTTTAGAAATCTGTGGCAAAGGACATCATTTATGAGGGACGAAAGCTGTCAAACAAGGGGAGTAGCCCGCTGATGTACGAGTGGCATGGCAAGAAATACTGGGGTGCTGCCCATGGTCTTGCTGGGATAATGCACGTACTCATGCACACTGATCTCATGGTGGATGAGCAAGATGATGTGAAGAACACTCTACGTTACATGATCAAGAACCGGTTTCCTAGTGGCAACTACCCCTCAAGTGAAGGCAATGAATCGGACCGCTTGGTGCATTGGTGCCATGGAGCCCCTGGTGTTGCTCTTACACTAGCCAAAGCATACGAGGTGATTGCCTGTTGCTCTAATATGCTGCTGAGTTTGGTGCAGTGCTTAACTGATGACCGACAGTTAGTAACTATTTGTATTCAGATATGTTTTTTCTTATGATATCACAACTTTGGTATGGTCATCATGTGTTTTTGTATTTCAGGTCTTCAATGATGATCATTTCAAGCAATCTGCTGCAGAGGCTGCTGAAGTTGTTTGGAATCGAGGGCTTTTGAAGAGAGTCGGAATATGTCACGGTGTAAGCGGAAATGCCTACGTATTCCTCTCACTGTACAAGCTAACTGGCAATATTGAGTACCTCTACCGAGCAAAGGCCTTTGCTTCTTTTCTTCTTGAGAAAGCTGATCAGTTGATCACTGAGGGGACCATGCATAGCGGTGATCGCCCGTTTTCACTGTTTGAAGGGAAAGCTGGGATGGCATACCTCCTTTTGGACATGGTTAACCCATCTGAATCAAGGTTCCCAGCCTATGAACTTTGAGATTCCATCTTTGCATGAGTACACTTACCCTGTGAGTTGTGAGGTTCAGTGAACTTCCTTGTGTGTGGTTTCTGTAACCTCGGTGACACTTGCCATGTTTGTTATTTCGTGTTCCCGATGTTTCGACTTTCCATGTTTGTTATTTCCGTGTTCCTGATGTTTCAACTTTTGTGTAAATATGTGTGACGGTGTTCTTGTCAATAAGGATAACGTACATGCTGGATATCTTGAAGAGTTGATCCTCATCTGAATTTCCTTTTATGTGCTTGAGAGGGGATAGGAAACTTTATATGATCCTCGTCTATATAGGAAAAATCGCTTTTAATTTTCCAAAGTTCTTGTATGGGAAACCTTCTTGAACATCCAGACACAATTGTATTCTTTTGGAACCAGCACAGCCGCAAAATTGGCTAACGGAAATCAAGCACTTAAGTTCAGACTGTATGTACACAAGAATTTAAAAGAAGGGAATTGTTGTAGAGTCAACCCGAATGTCCAACTCTGTTCCAACTGGATGAATATATGGTAATCAAGTGTTTTAAATTTCCAAATGATGATATATAGTTTCTATAATAGCTTGAGTTGTACATGAGTAGGACAATCGGGTTGGACCTATAGCGGTACTCTTAAAAAACCCACTAACTATCAAGGTAACGGAGGGAGTAGAAGTTTTTATGAATGGATGAAGGATGAGGAAAATAACCGGGTAAGGTGAATGAGGAAAATAGCCGAATAACCATTACGCGTTACCATTTCATTTGTAAGTAGATACCACATGTCTACGAAGACGGTTGAAGTTTCTGATATTGTGTCTTGCCTGGTTAAAGTCATTGCATGGTATATGTTACAGATAAACAAATCAAAGCTACTTAGGGCTCACCGATGGCTCGTTCGTTGCTTCTCTACAAAGCCCTCCACACGAACAGCATGCCACTCAGTCCCATGCTTTCTTTATTTTGCAGTCATAAAGGCCAGCACCGGTGGTGCTATAGATCCATTGATCTACCATTTTAGTAAGAACCCCGCACTCCACTCGTCTGTAACGAGGGTCTCATGATTCAGTGAGCAGTCAGAGCAACACAAAACAACCACTTGCCTACTAAGCTTCCATAGCGTTCATTAGTTGCTGGCTAGATGTCATTCATTGCGGATACAATCCCTGACTTAATCTTCAACCGAAGATCAACACATTACATTAAAAGGCTAAATATAAATAAATGCAAAATGCAGTAGAAGTTTCCTTACACAACATTTTTAGTGCATTGAGGTGCTCATTCACACCAATCCTGCCTCAACTCTCCCAATGTTCCTCTGCCTAAGAACCTCAACTTGAATCAAGACTCCCTTTTTCACTTTGGGTCACTAACCAATTTCTTTTCTTTTTAACTTTCTGTGGCTTCTCTGCTCAGTATTTTGATCTTTCTGCTGCACTTCTTTCTGATCTCCAATTGTTTCAGTGCTTTTGGTGCAATCGGTTTTCTTGGTATCCTTGTTATGGTTCTTGAGTGGCTTCCATGCCACATCAGACACACGTTCACCATCTCCAGTGACAATGCTTCTTGATTCAGCATCCTTCTGAGGGAACCCACATGTCTCAGGGATTGTATTGCTTAACTTTTTCAGCTGTACCAAAACACAATACTCCTATCAGAATGTCATATCAAGCATGGAAAATAAATATCATGTTGTCCTAAATATCAAGAGAAATTCAGAAACCTCCGACTATCTGCACCCAAGTAACAGAAAACTACGACTACAAATAGTGGTAGGTTTCTGAAATTTACACTATGTTATTAAGAAGGTAGTCTATAGATCCAATTTAACAAATCATTTAGGACATGGACCATCTCTCACTTCCCGATTACAATGTCAAAAAAAAATATAGTAATCTATGATTCTATCAGTACGTTTTGACAAATTCAGGTTTAATTGCATAACGTTGTTTTGGTTATATAAAAATAATGAACAAACTATGGACTCAGTGATGGTAATAGAACCCATGCAAGTGGCTAAAACATACTGTCTTTTTGCCTTTTTGCCGACGCAGAAGAAAAACGAATATAGCTCAGCCCTAAATAACCGATTTACAGGCCATTAAAAAAAACGAATTCTCAGAAGTGAACATTGAGCTTGTTTGCAATGAATATTCTATAAAGATCACTATAATTGTCCTGGAAAATAATCAAATGGTAAGTACTAAGTACCTTAGCAATGAAAATCCCATCAACATTATTTACATGAGGATAAAACCTTCTTGTTTCCTCTAAAGAAGAATCAAAACTATGCTCCCTATAGTGGACAAACCTGAAGGATAAATAGAACATAAGAAACAATAAAACATTCTTCGTTATAGGGAAAAGAGGATTACTATACCCTGGTTGCCCAAAATCCAGTCCACAAGGTACAAGCTTTACATTTCTCTTCTTAAGTGCATAATCAATTACTGCCTCATTCTGCAAGAGTTAGACTGGTTGAGAACTCTTGTATCAACATGGACAATAAAACAGGACGAATTACATACCTCCAAGACCAATAATGAACAAGTGGAGTAAACAATGTAGCCACCGGTTTTGGAGTTGGCATCAACCAAATCAATAGCAGCTAGAAGTAATTGCTGCAAAAAAAGAAGAGGTAACTATGAACTACAACAATTAGTTAAAGTTTAACATGGCTTTTATTGATTTCTAAACTCTCCAAAGTGACGTCTATAAGCTAAGCATAGGCTAGCACAAACATGAATTGGGCACGAAGCAGGAGACACTTCTTTGTTTTGAAGATCAATTTTAGGAAAATAGTTAAAAATTTGACAAAATGCAAGCAAGATCAGTTCAAACAAGACTTTGATAAAGCATAACCATACCTTTTGAGCAGAACTACAGTTCCTGACATAATCAATGTCCGTTGATACTTTTATCTGTGGATCCTTCCAAATGACCTGCAGGAAAAACAGACATTGTTCATCGAGGCATCCAAATAAGCATACAGAGCATCTAATATAAGTAGCATGGTACTTACCCCAGTGTATGTGCAGGGTGCATCCAGCAATACTCTGTCAACCAAATTCACCCCAAGAACATTGGATAGCTGAAAATTTTTACTAAGGAACTGAGAAACAAGAACATTATGGGAAAACCTCAGAAGTCAGAAAAATACATGTTCCAAAATCATTTATAAGTGAAATTGAGCTATAAAACATTATGTGTTATGTTGCCTTTCACACCTCGACACATTTTCACTCAGTAATTATTCATCTTAGAAACAACGATTTACCTTGGTTACACTTTAATTAACAAATTCATCGATTAAGTTATTGCTGAAAATGGATGAATTGTATGTAGTATTTTGGCATATGGAATATTAAAATCCATAGGGAGGCTTTAACACCCAGTGATAGTAAGTGTATTATAGTTACCTCTTTACTCTCATAATTACAAACTATGGTATTTGTCACACCCATGCGATGTATGTTCCGCACAAGTCCATCAGATCTTTTTTTATTGAACTCGTTCGCATATATTATTCCTGTCATATACAAAGTGCACATTGAAAACAGATAGTCAGATTTTACTTTATATATGGAGAGTTAAGAAGAAAGCACATCGTATTGAGGTCAAGTACAATGAACTAACCAGTATTATTCATTAGAGCACCAATATAAGTAGTCTTAGCACCTTTAGCTGCTCTGTAAACGAAGTGTTATGCTCTCAGTTTTGGATAGAATGGCCGTAACACAGTGATTACTGAACAATTCAACTGAAGATTAACGTCAAAATGACGAAAACATGATATATCTTAGATGGCAGAATGAAAAGATGGTCACACAAAAATGTTATTTTCATCTGAATTTCATTGATTAGGATAAGCATTTTTTTTTGAAAGTGTATAGCAAGTGGCGGGTGAGAGAGAGCAACAACACAGCATTCAGGAAAAAAAACACTTAACGAGGCACTATAGAACACACATCCTCGAGGGAAAAATTCTCAATAAACATTTGGTATTGGTTTTGATGGCACAAGAGTCAAGGGAAATGGAAAATATCTTACACCATATCAAATATATGTTCATGTTCCTGTGGAGCAAGAGCCATCACCGGTAACAAAGAACTAGCATCTTGTCTCTGTGAGACCATATAATGGACAAGCTGTAAGGAAGGTATTGTATCTCAACATAATGAAAAGGTAAGAGAGGAACTACCATGTAATATCCAACCATATATTCCATCGTAGCACCAGCTGAAATCAGGGAGCGATGGACAAGTAGACCTACCTGCCATTGCCAACAGCAAGAAAGTTATAATTTTTGTAGTTTGCCATTACTACAATGTAGGGGAATATTGTAATTATTATTATACATTTGACCAGCCTATCGGATGCACATTAAACCGTGTTGATTGAAGAGTAGCGGCAAGATCAATCATCTTGGTCTGCAAAATCCAAACACCGCCAATTTAGATAACTCAACGAAGCAGCAAGAAAATTTGATAACAATAGATAGTTAAAAACTGTGCGCTGCGGGTATCACCCATGCATATTAAGATTAACCACAGGTAGTTCACCTTTAGTGTATTTATCCGCAAGCATATAGGTGGATTTTTATCAAATACTTCCAGTAACTTGAAAAGCTCAACAGCTGGAAACATCTGCAAAAAAGCCATAGCTAAACATATTAACTAATATTGTTGAATAAGCATGTTGAACAGAAAATTTACTACCAGTTTTATGCAGTTTGACAGATCGCATCCTAAGATATCTCACCTCAATAAACGCCTCTGCGAGAAAATCATTGTAACCGTAGTATGCCATGATGTCACTCTTGAGCTGATTCATGTTGCGTGTGCTGCGCTTTAACAGAACCTTTTGCCTCTGCTTGCTAAAGCGTGGAGGCACTTGAAAAGCTTAACAAGAAAATAAGTAGATGTAAACAAAAGCAAAAAGGGTAAAATATAGATAAGAGAAATCAAGTTTAATGTGCATTACAATACAGCCTAAATTTAACAAAAAACAACTAAAACACAAACTGTATTTGTGATAGTGATAAATATAGTCATATGGTTCATCAGCAATACTGTCCTAACAACCTCCATTTTATTCTCTCTTTAAAGAAAAGGAAATCTTGAAACCAGGGGAGAGGCATTACGCACTTAGTACAGTCCTCTGAAGCTTCGGTTGATTAGGCAGCCTACGCACCTCTTCCTCAAACTCCTGCAGAGAGTTAAACAATGATACAAGTCCTCATAGGATATAATATGACACATAGAATGAAACATGCGGTAGAAAAGCAACCTCTGTGGGCAACTGGACATCATCATATTCAGATCCTATGTTCATTCTTTTTACTTTGGCCTGTGCCTCTTCTGCTGCCTTCTTCCACATATCAATTGCTCTCAACTCCTCATCAGAGTCATCTACAAACCCAGCACAATGCAATTAGTGACAATTCACATTATACAAATCACAAAATAAATTAACATGAATGAATTCTACACAAGAATGGCATGGCGGGAACAAAAAGAAAATAAAGACCTTGAAGCAAATTCGATTCAATGCATATTAGAAAAGATGATAGAGAGGAAATTAATTTAGCAGATGACTTTTGGTTAGAAAATGACCTAGTTACTAATGAAGAAAATGAGAGTCTTGAGGCTCCCTTTACCGAGCAGGAGATTAAAGATGCTGTTTCTAGTAGTTAGCCGAAGGGGCCCCAGGCACAGATGGGATTCCATTTTTTTATTTTACCAAAAATTCTAGGAGGTAGTTAAAAAGGACCTCTGTAACATGTTTAATGCCTTATATGAAGGTAAACTTGATCTTTATAGGATCAACTTTGCCATGCTTACGCTGATCCCTAAAGAGGAGAATGCCAAATAAATGAAAAAGTTTAGTCCAATTAGTCTCCTAAATTGGATTTTTAAAATCTTTTCTAAGTTACTAACTATGAGATTAGGTATAGTTTGCCAAAGGATAGTAGCGAATGAGCAAAGCGCCTTCATAGAAAAATAGATACATCCTTGAGGGTGTTGTAGTGGCACATGAGTTGGTCCATAGTATGATTACCGTATTCCTCCTCACTATCATATGGGTACTCATCCTCTTCCAGCTTATGATTACCGTCCTCCTCCTCACTATCATATGGGTACTCATCCTCTTCCAGCTTGTGGCTCCATCTACTTCAGGGTCCGAGAAGGAGAACCTGTTGGCATTATTTTTTTTCATTTTCCCCTGTACCTCTTCTGCTGTCTTGTTCCAGAAATCAATAGTTCTCAACTCCTCACGAGAGTCAGCTACAAACCCAGCACAATACAATTAGTAATAATTCCCATTGCACAAATTGCAAATAAAATTAACATGAATGAATTCTATAGAAGAATGGCTTGGTGGGAACAAAAGAAAGTGAAGACGTTGAAGCAGATTCGATTCAATGCATATCCAAGTGAAGTGTTATCGTCTTCCTCGCTAGGATCACTAAGGAAGGCGTTTTAAAAGTTTGTGCATCGTGGCTATATCTGCTTCAGCGACCGAGTCAGAGAACTTGTCGGCATCAGCATCCAAACCAGCGAACTGCTCGGCTTTGAAATCCTGGTCGTCCGAATAGGGCTCGAGAAGCTTCTGCTTCTTGGCTGCCGACTCTGCTACCTTCGTGGACGCCTTCCTCTTTATCGCCGAGGCGGAGGCGGCGTTGCTTTTCGTCTCCTTCACCATGGAGACAATCTATAGCGGCGCGGGTGAGGGGCTTGCTAATGGGGGCCCCGACCGCTAAAAAGCCTAACCACAAGAGGAGGGGAGAGAATACCGGACGCTCGCATGCGCAGATCGAAGCCGCTCAAAGCACAAACCCTCTTCAACCACGCCGGAGAGGAGGCTGCCGGCGGCGATGAGCTAGGGGGAGGGTTAGGGGTTTGACAAGCAATGCTGTGCGCGCCAAACCAGGCAGAGCGCACCGCGCAAGGACTGCGAACCGTGAACCAGCCAGTTGTGGGCCAAAACGCCGGCTGCGAGCCTGCGATCCAACTCTTTATTTTTATTTTTATTTTTTGAGTCAGCTGCGATACAACTTGAGTACAAGTTAGGGAAATTTTTTTAATAATCGAATTTTATTATTAAATTTATATTAATAACATTCGAAATTCAAAATTTACAGAAATAGACCTATGAGTCGTCCATTGGTGAGGCGACATGTACTTAGTCGCCTTTAGACGCGCGACACGTGGCGGCTGTGGGTGACAGGTACCTGTTTCAGTTTTCTTTTTATACTCAACTATTTAATTTTGAAAGCTAATTTGATTCATAGAGTAAAAGAAAGATAAAATGACAATATAAATACAGAGAAAATATCATTAAGAGGTTGAGATAAATTCATAGAAAATAGTAAAAAAAAATACATCACTAACAATCCTTACTGCCTGCCACGCTTCGGTGGAACACCTCTAAGCGTGACAGGTTTTGCAGTCATGTGTTCTACCCTCACGTGGTCCGCAGAGTATGTGAGCAGAGAAGGTGGAACCACGTTACGTATCGGACGACCACTAGGCACAGGCGTGACATACTCGTCCTATAAAGGCTATGTAGTTATAGGTGCACCACCTAACTACGATTCGAGTATGGTCTCCGCATCTCCCTGTGCCATGAATGAGTCGAAGTCGAAAACATGTGATGGTGACCGGTGCTCCGGTGATCTCATCCTCATCCTCCTCCTTGTGGTAGTCACCGCTAGAAGATTTTTTTAAAAAAATATGTTGTTAAAATGTAAGTTATTGTGTATATAATATTTTTAAAAATAATATCTAAAATTATAGAAGTTACCTGGTGCCATATGTGCTATCTGCGAAGACGAGCAAACATACCTAAAGGAAGGATGCCAAGTAGTTGTGTGTACCTATCGATAGATATGTTAGACAATATTTTATTTAAATTATGCATAAATATGTTAGACCGTTACCTACACCGTAGGGCGACCGAGAAAGCGGACTGTCGGTCGTCCTCCGTAGCTAGGTTGTTGCAGAGGCGGACGACGTCCTATACTTGCTGAACTTGTTGTTGATGCGTGTTGAACAACGTCCACGTCTCTAGTGCACGACGATGTACAAGAGTTCAACTTGATAATTTCAACGCTACAATCATACATCCTCTTCATCATCAGGAAGACCTCGTGTGCAATAAGCTGAATGCCCTGGCTTGTGCGGTGCAACGTCGATCCAAACTCGACATTGATGCACCATGCTAGGTCAACCTACAGAAATTTTTAAGTGTCACCAAGTTAATTATTGAAATAATTTACAATATTATAATTGATCAAAATCAAATTTTAAAATTAATCTTACTGCGTGCATCTGATTTCATTAAACTATGTTGTTGGTCCTATGTTAAGGCTTGTTTTCTTTGATCTTTGAAACTTATGAGCTTGATAATTAATAGAATACTTAAATGAATATGGATGGGAAAGATACATGTGTCTTGATGATTTGAACCATCTGACATGATTACAATGTTGATTATACTAGGAGAATTTGTGTTTAGATTTGCTCGGGAACGAGCAAAAGCTGAGTGTGGAGGTGTTGTCGGTGCTTGATATGACTACCATTTTACTATCAATTTGAGATGCATAATGATCATTTGACCCATCTTGGCGCCTAACTTTAACCTCATTTTGGAGTAGTCGTTTGTATGCTATATTGCAGAAATAGTTAAAAAGACGACATAAAAGCTCAATTTAGGAAGCTCAATGCTTTGTACCTCGATCTTGGAGTTCAAGATGATTTCAATCAATAAAATCTAGACTTACAAAGTTGTAGATCTCATCGAGAGCTTTTCGAAACATATATGGATGATCCAAATTTGGATTTCGGAGCTAGAAGATATGGGCGCCGTAAGATGTGTTGCGCAAGGAAATCTTCTTGAACATCCAGACACAATTGTGTTGGAACCAACACAGCCGCAACATTGGCTAACGGAAATCAAGCAGATAAGTAAACTTTATATACGCAGATGAAGTTCCTAACAAAAACCTCTTCAAAAAGGTTCCTAAACAAATTAAACCAAACCATAGCAGTAGACTTGGGTAATGTGAAGTATAAAAAACAACATAGTTTTTTTTCTGAGTTCTTCATTCCATATTTCCGTTGCATGGTTTGAATTCTTTTCACGTGAAGGATCTGTCTCAGTTCTTAATTGCATCTGTGCTTGTTTCTAGAAGCAGCTGATCGGAATTGCTTAACCACCAATTATTTCCGGAGAGAGAACAGAGCACGAGAACCTGCAAACTGACATCTGGAATATCACGTGATTCTGATCTCATGTTCTGTACGTGGTCGCAACGTATCACTGGTCAGTCTGAGAAGTGAGAAGCCAATTAGTGTAATCAGAGAAGATAAGGCTGGTATAATCAGATTGCGTTCAATGCAGTTTTTAATCCTCTGCGTATGTTTTCGCTGCAGTTTACTGTCATGCTCAACAGCCCAAGGGGGAAATGCAGGCCTCGCAGGCCACCGGTTCGGTGATGCTGATCCAAGGATTCTCCTACTAGCAGCTTGTGCAGTGTTTGTCTTGACCTTCGGAAGGCACAAAAGACTGCGAGCGGCGTAGCGGAGTCAGAGAGAAACGACAAGCCCGAGGCAGAGCATAAACACGCGATACAGGCGGGGCGGCCTTGTGTAACGTGTGTTTGTTCACGCACTTCGTTCACTAAGCACTCCCCTCCGAGTTAAAATCAAGTCTCCTTCCGGCGCGGCCACGAGAAGCAAGCAAGCAGCGATGGCGCAGGAGATCGAGCACACCCACCTCCCCGTCCGAGGGCTCAACCTCCACGTCGCCCAGGTCGGCAAAGGTGAGGAGCTCCTCTGCACCGTAACCGTCGGCTGCCCGGCGCGTTCGATTCGATGCCGACGGATAATTTCACCGTGCGTTTGTTTGTGCTCGCAGGTGAGCTGGGGACGGTGGTGTTCCTGCACGGGTTCCCGGAGATATGGTACTCGTGGCGCCACCAGATGCTGGCCGTGGCCGCCGCCGGGTACCGCGCCGTCGCGCCGGACTGCCGCGGGTACGGGCTGTCCGACCAGCCGCCGGAGAGCGAGGAGGCCTCCTGGGAGGACCTCGACGCCGACGTGCTCGGCATCCTCGACGCGCTCTCCGTACCCAAGGTAATTAAGGCCCTGTTCGTTTCCACCCTCTAAAATTTATATACTCGTCACATCAAAGAAAATCTTACTATTTAGTAAGTACTTTTATTAATTTAATAACAAAACCTATGTTGCGACCCTCCTCTAATTTGCGAGACGAATCTAATGATCCTAATTAATCTATGTTTTGCTACAGTGATGCTACAGATAAACATCTTCTAATAACACCATAATTACCCCCGTTAGATTCGTCTCGTGAATTAGATAGAGGGTCTGTAATTAATTTCGAGATTAGACTTTATTTAAGTACTTCTAAAATAATAAAATTCTCTTTGATTTGACCCTCTAAAAATTATATAGCTGGAAACGAACAGGGCCTAATGCGAAAGAGACGGATCCGGAATTCGCCGTAGTATGAGTATGTGTTGTGAGCTACCTCGATCACACTGTCGTGCAGGCGTTCCTGGTGGGCAAGGACTTCGGCGCCATGCCGGCGTACGACTTCGCGCTGCGGCACCGGGACCGCACCCGCGGCGTGATGTGCCTCGGCATCCCCTTCGGCCCGCTCCCCGCCCCTTTCGACACCATGCCCGAAGGCTTCTACGTCCTGCGCTGGGGCGTACGTTACCTCCACCTCTGTTGCTGCTGCTCTGACTGGCTATCCGCAGCACTGGCGTTCGGCATCAGCTGACGTGTTTTTGATCCTGATGAACGATGCAGGAACCGGGCAGGGCGGAGGCTGACTTCGGCCGGTACGACGTGAGGCGCGTGGTGCGCACCGTCTACGTGCTCTTCTCCGGCGCCGAGATCCCGACGGCCAAGGAGGGGCAGGAGATCATGGACCTGGCCGACCTGTCCACGCCGCTGCCGGAGTGGTTCACGGAGGAGGACCTCGACGCATACGCCGCGCTCTACGAGAAGTCCGGCTTCCGCTACCCGCTCAAGATGCCATACAGGTACCAACCGCACGGGCTGAATCGCGTGTGCTCAGGTCATGTGGGTGCTCATTCCGTTTGTTGCTTCCATGGGTTGAATCGGCGTGCAGGGCTCTGCACCGCAGGCCGAACCAGATGGACGCCAAGTTCCAGGTGCCGGTGTTCATGGTGATGGGGGAGAAGGACTACGTCTTCAAGTTCCCCGGGTTTGAGACCGCGATGCGGAGCGGCGTCTTGAAGAATTTCGCTCCGGACCTCAAGACCACCTACATCCCGGAGGGCACCCACTTCGTGCAGGAGCAGTTCCCCGAGCAGGTCAACCAGCTGCTCCTCGACTTCCTCAAGGACCATCCCGTGGCAGCGTAACGTGTTAGTGACAATTGTGTCGGAAAAGTTCCCAAAAAGATAAGGGCAGAATAATTTGCCGGCAATTGCCTCTGCCTGGCTGTCACAGTTGGATCTTGACCAGCTGCGAATTGTAATCTCTGAATTTTCTCGGTATTAAAAGTGATCCTTGATTTTGTTTATGTTCATAGTTGCTTATTGATCGATCTGATGGGGTGGATGATTGTTGTTCATTTCCAGACGGTTATATGTTACGATTACGTAGGTAGCGGTAGGCCGGTAGCCCCTGGGACGGAGTGGTGGATGCGATTCTGGGCGCCCACGGAATAAGGCTTCCGTGTCACCTGAAAAGAAGAGTAATCAGCATTTGCTTAAGTTGGTCGGATTTTCCTCAACTTGTCAAACCAACTTTGTAAGGTCTTGAAAGTGAAAGGTGTCACAGTCACAGCAAGGCTAACGTTTGGGTGGAGACAGCAGTGAGACGTTCACTACCATCAATTTGCATTTTCTTTCTTTTTTCTGAGTAAAATTTGAGCATGATTCATCTCTTTCATGCGAGGCATCAGTGTTCAAACATGAGCTTGCTCACTCTTTGATGACTTCGCTTGCGGAAAAATTTTAGATAAAACAAGACCGCAGGATTGTAGTCCCCTGCATGCAGAGTAAAGAAAACAAACGTTTGGCTCCTGGGAAGTATCACTGATCGTTAATTTTTTACTCCAATTTATGTACCACTCGGGTGCCGGCCTTACCCTACAGCGTAAGTCTGTTCTAGATTAAGCCAACCTTCGAGGCCACACCGAGAGGTTAATAAGGAGCACGAAGTCCACGCAATCGACTTTGAAATGAACCAGAGCACAAAAGGAGGAAAATAGTTCAAACCAAAACAAACTGCACCCATTCAGTACAAAGTCAACCAGAGCACAAAAGCCATTCTGATCGAGCTTGTTCAGTATAGTAGTCAATGTTCTCAAAACCACCGCAACTAGATAAAGTTTGGCTACATGTCCCGCCTCACATTAAGTCATTTATTGCTCGACCATCACAACCCCAAAGTTCCTTCCCTAAGAAGGGCTCACAAAATTCGTGCAGACAAAGGCCGCACATATTTCCAAACGGCTTAGTAGGGCTCCACAGGTGCGCGGAATTTGGCACCTGCGTAGACAGCAGCTGCGCCAAGCTCTTCCTCAATCCTAAGAAGCTGTTACAAGAAAGAACATGAATGAGAAATTGAATGGAATTTGCAGTGTACATAAAAATGTACAGGCTTCTCAAGTTTGCATCTGAAACAAATTTCTTTGCTAGAATTAGAAGACAGTAAAACAAAGCTGCTTGCCTGGTTGTACTTGGCAAGGCGCTCTGATCGGCAGGGCGCTCCAGTCTTAATCTGACCCTGTAACACAAAGATTCAGGATATCAATTATTTAAGACTGATTCAGGATATCAATTATCCAAGATACTTGTATACAAAAAGAATGTATACAAGACTGTAGAGCTTACCGTGGACAAACCAACAGCCAGATCAGCAATGAATGTATCCTCAGTCTCACCACTGCAGAAAAATAAGTGTAGAATCAGGATCTATACCAAGCCAGCTTATTATATCGCTGCAGCAGCAAAGCATATGCTAATACCTCCTGTGACTGGTCATCACACCCCAGCCAGCATGCTTCGACATCTTCACAGCCTCAATACTCTCGGTCACAGAGCCAATTTGGTTAACCTAGAAATTTACAAACATTACTAAGTGGACATGACAACATCATAAGATGGTTGTTTAACAGAAGATGCTGGATGTGATAAAAACCTTGAGGAGAAGAGCATTGCAAGACTTCTCCTTGATAGCCTTGGAAACCCTCTGCAAATCATCATTTGGATGTAAATAACAGAAACAGTGTAAAATATAAGGTTGCTGTTGCATCAGATTCAATAAGATACTTACAGTTGGGTTAGTGACAAGAAGGTCATCACCAACAATCTGCACTTGCTCACCGATCTCTTCGGTCATCTTAGCATAGTGAACCCAGTCATCCTGATCAAATGGATCCTCAATCGAGACAATAGGGTATTCACTCACAAACGACTTGTAAACATTCTTCAAGCTGTCACCGGATATCTTCTGTGAGCCATCATTATTCTGGAACAACAAACAATATAATTATAACCAGGATGACTCCAGCAAAGTTGCCTGACCATCCATAAAAAAGGGAATAGTGTGACTACCTCCTCCTTAAAGTTAAGGTCATAGGTTTTGTCCTTGTCATTGTAGAACTCTGAAGCAGCAACATCCATTCCAATGACAACCTATCAATCAACAAACTACAATTAAAATTTTCCAACTAACAAAGTGAGAACTAACTTGATTAAAAGTGTACATACCTTGCCAGTGTATCCAGCCTTCTCAATCGCAGTCTTCAGGAGCTCAAGTCCTTCCTTGTTCTCCTACAGATACAGAAAAGGAAATATGACTTTTCTGAACAATCAAAATAAAACATAGCTATTCCCACATGCACAGCACTCTTGAAGATCTCAACAAATATCATTAACTAACCTGGATGTTGGGAGCAAAACCACCTTCATCACCAACATTGGTGGCATCTTGACCATACTTCTTCTTGATAACAGACTACACAAGGAAAGATATATCAAACTCGATGTTTTCCACAGCAACAAAACGAAAAAGAAGTTTCATCTATTTTTTCATTCAGACAACAGTTGCTAGTTGTTTTCCAGTTAGACCTTCGTGACTAAATGACCAAGAATCACAGATAGAGGGAGTAATGTTAACCTTGAGGTTGTGATAAACTTCAACACCCATCTTCATAGCCTCCTTGAATGAAGAAGCACCAGTGGGAAGGATCATGAACTCCTGTGCACAGAAGAAGAACATAAATAATATTTCAAATAAACCAAGAAACAACAAGTGAATGTCTGGTTCAGGGCCTTGCCTGCATAGCAAGCTTGTTTCCAGCATGGGAACCACCATTGATGACATTAAATGCAGGGACAGGCAAAACTAATTGCTTGTTGCCAGCAAGGTTTGCGATGTGCTGAAAAAAACAAATGTAAGGAAAATAACTTTGCACAATAGCAAGGTTTGTGATGTGCTATAAAAAAACAAATGTAAGGAAAATAACTTGGCACAACAGCAAGGCTTGCGATGTGCTGCAAAAAATCAAATGTTAGGTTAATCTTCAAACCTGGTACAGAGGAATTTTCTTGATGCTAGCTCCAGCTTTGCAAACAGCAAGTGACACGGCCAGGATCGCGTTGGCACCAAGCTGAATGCATAAGTTAAAATAACAAATCCAAGTTTAGACACAAATGGAAAATCTTTTTTTCAACAATAGCAAAAACCCACAGGTAAAAATATACCTTCTGCTTGCACCATCCCCACTCATTTTTAGTTCCATCAAGCTGCTGAACCATGAAGTTGTCAATCTCCGTCTGAGCAGTAGGGTCCTGGAGAACAGGAAAAAGAAGCAATTAGTATTTTCAATGTCACATAATAAGATGAGGGAAGCTGAGCAGACAAACCTTGCCAATCAGAGCAGGTCCAATGATAGAGTTCACATTGTTAACAGCCTGCGGTAGAAGCAAAAATAAAGTAAATTAGACAACTGCAATTATATAGTCTACTGAAATGACAGTAGCATATTAACACTTAACCCTCGATTCATCTAGGATATGTGATGGCACAAGGAAGTGTTAGTCATGGAAAAATTAGGAATCTTTAGAAAAGAATTTTAGTTGTCATTGCATGTCTGGCAAAATAAAAACAGAAACCATCTTTTTGTACACTCATCAGGAAGTTACAAACAAGGTAAATAAAATGGAAGGCTTCCAACACAAACCTTTGAAACTCCCTTGCCCAAGTAGTCAGATCCACCATCCCTCAGCTCAAGGGCTTCATAAACACCTGTGATAGACTTTAGGGTCAGCTTCTATCCACAGCTTTGTGCACTATATTTGCAAAGACTAATCAGGAAGGAACAATAAGAAATAACCCACCAGTTGATGCACCGCTGGGAACTGCAGCCCTTGCAAAGGTTCCATCTGAGCAGCACACATCGACCTGAGGCGTATAAATGGTTAAACTAACCTTCTTAGACATTTAACAAAGGAACAAACATATAGAGCAAAGGGATAATGATAACAAAACAAAGATACAATCCATTCAGACCATGAATTGCTCCTATTTCACTGCATCATCATGAATTTAATTACATTTTGCATCTTTATAAGGCCTTGTTGGGCTAAGTTCCTTGATAGAAAATCGAAAACCCCTACCAAACACAGTTTTTGACGAGAAATAGAAGAACCATACCAAATAATTACAATTTCTAGTTACAGAAACTGAAACCCATAGCAATCACACTGGTAGAATATATGTTACAGGGTCTAGCCATTCTATCGAGTAAGCGATTATGTAATGAACCCTCATTGACAGTAACTACCAGATCAGACGAGTTATATTAAAATAAAGTCCTAAAAATTAGGCACATTAAACAAACCAGATAAATTATAAGAATGACGTGAAAACCTAGCTAACTCTAGGACGAAACATGACTAACGATCTGTTCCCTAACAACCGGATCGATAAAAATGATGTCCCCTAACAAACGGATCGACACATATGGACAAAACATATTACAACTAATAAACATAAAATCCAACAGACCGTAAAAAAAAAGCCTAAAAGCTGCACTAAACATTTGACTAAAACTACATGCATATGCTGAGACACTAGGTGCATGACACGAGTCCAAGCGGATCCTGCATGCCCGCGCAAAACCCTCCAATATGCTATAAACCCTTGAAGGCCAACCAGTTCCTCTACTGGACGAGAAATTCCCAGAACTCGCCGACAACCCCACAAGACCACCTCGGGGAAACAAACAAGCCAGAACGCGACGCTACCTCGCTAACCAACACCAGTCAATAGCAATCGGAGCACGGCATGCCGCGACAAGGTCCAGCTCAGAAAGGAGCCGGGGTAGGGGAGAGAGCTCGGAGGGGAGCGAGCCGGTACCTCGACGGTGGGGTTGCCACGGCTGTCGAAGATCTGGCGAGCCTTCACGGACTGGATCGTGGCCGCCATCGTCGAAGCTTCCAGAAGAACCCTAGATCTGTTGAGGAGAGCGGTGGAGAAGGTGATGCGATTTGGATCGGTGGAGAGGGATGGGCGCAGGTGCCCCTGGATATATAGCTGGGTGGAAGGTGATGCCCCGTCGCTGTTACGAAGCGCCCATGGAATGGACGGATCTGTGTGGCTGCAAGTAGGACCGATGAGAATGCGCCTCCGAGTGGCCCACATGGAGGCGTCCTGACCTGCCATGTGTAAGAATTGAAAAACTTGTGGGTGCCGCCTGACGCACACCAGATGGAGCGGCTCCGAGCCGTTGATTTGGAAAAAGCCGAGGGAGCGCACGGTTTGTGACGCAGAAACTTTTTTTCTTGGGCGATACGCCCGACGCCCGGTGATTCCCAGATTTGAACACCTGACAGCGGTTAGCCCGAGCACGAGAGGGCTGCTTTGATTCTAGCGTAATGTGTGTACGAAATGAAAATGTGGCTCTAACAAAGTCTATGGAAAAAGCATGTACATGCTGGTTGTGCCTCACCATGTGAAGCATTTTTCTGATGAAATCGAACTGTTGAAACACTTTTGAAAATAAGATGTTTAGAATGGTTCTCGATCTAGATCATCTAATAAGGCAAGTCAAGTTCGTTTGGCTTTTGGTTTTTGTCCATTTGTTTTATCGGATGTCTCCGAAGAGACTTTTGTTCATTTGTTTTAGATGAGCTTCTAGATGTTTCACCATTTAATTTTGGATCTTGCTCTTGGTATTTGATAGTCACCCCTAAGCTGGAGCTAGAGCTGTTAATGAAATTCGTGCCAAGGAAGGCCTAAATCAATTAACTTTTATTTAGTTAAAAGACAAAACATACTTGTGTTCACAAAAATTTAGCCTCTTGTATAGCTCAAGTCGATACACGTAGTTCATGAAAGGATGATCCCATTTTTTTTTTGACCGAAGTGATGATCCCAATTTTGGCTTGGTTGCATGTTAATCTGCTAGTGAGAAGGCACTTTTATTGAAGCAATCAAATGCATCTCTTCTTTTCATAAAACTAAAGAAACTTCTCGCCTCTGAGCAGCCGCACACAACGTTTTACATTATTACAATATTCAGCCTTAGCTGATTTCTGAATCATTAATCATGTTTTCGCCATTGAATGCTATGCAGGCAATTTTTCAATCTATCTTGCTTATACTTGGAATAAATATCAATGACATGTGGATCCCATGTCATACTCACATATTAATTGCCCCAATTTAATCTAACAACTGTCTTGCCACTGCAATTGGCATTGTGCTATCCGCAACAAAATGGCACTATGCTAAATTTGGCTTAGTCATTAACCAAACACTATGTTTACCTTTTGTTCTGGCTTTGTTCTAACTTTAGTTACGATCAAAATTTAGTCATGTTATCTATGGTCAATAAAGACAAAAAAAAGATGCATGTATGCAAGAGTTGGTTTAGGGTGTGTTCGTTTCCTCCCTCTAAAATTTAAGCATCTGTCATATCAAAGAGAATCTTATTATTTATAAATATTTCGATTAATTTAATGACAAAACCCTATTGACAGATTGGTGCTAATTTTCGAGATGAATCTAATGAGCTTAATTAATCTATATTTTGCTAAAGTGATGCTACAGTAACCGTCTTCTAATCACGACTTAATTAACCTCATTAGATTCATCTCGTAAATTAGTCTAGCGGCCTGTAATTTGTTTTATAATTAAACTTTATTTAATACTCTTAAATAATAAGATTTTTTTTGACGTGATAATTTCTAAAATTTAGACTCTGAAAACGAACACACCCAGTTTCTAGAGGATGGATTGGGTCTGTAGTTTCAGGTCCCCATTTCCCAGAAAAAGCAAGCAAAGTTGGTTTGGGCGTTCCTGCTTTCACGTGTGATGAAAGGGACAGACCAATAGCCATCAGCTCGTTCAGCTTGACAAGAAGATGTGAATCGAAAGTTTTTTGAACACTCACACTTGTATGACAGTCAGGTTGATAAAATTTTCAGTGGTGTTAATTATAATATTTTGTAAATCCCATCAGAAGTGATGTATCAACGCTAATCATCGTCCATCAAGTATCTTGTCTCTGGCGCTGAGACAAAGTAATGAATTTTACAATAGACATTCATATAAAAAAACTCGAGTTTTTACATTCCATTCATAGTTACTCAATGTAAGACTATTTCCGCGATTCCTCGTAAGAAGACTTAGTTCTGGCGTTCAAGGGCAATGTCACAGACAAGAAACTCCAAATGAATGCGGCTGAATGGTGTTGCATGGTAGTATGTTGGATTAAGTGAAGGTCTCTGGCAGGTCCAATTATTCGCTGCAGAGAATCATCGCCATCATTTGGTCAATGCAATGCATGGAGGTACAGTGTACTGTGGAAGACATCGCGGAAACAGGTACTCAAAGGGGAACAAAATGTGGAAGGGAGTGGGAGGGGCATGAAAGTCCATTCGTTGCTAAGAAGGTAAGAGTGCCTTTGGTATCTGGACAACTCAATTTTTAGGGACGGGATGATCCTAATTCGTGTTTGATCGAAGAGATGAGATGATCAATGTTTTTAGTTTGGTAAAAGGGATGAAAGAGGGACGGGATAAACGAGGTTATTCTAACTCTGTTTAGCTCTTCTTGTATGCTTGTATGCATTTCATTTCATCGAGCATCATGACTGCGCTCACGGTGCCTCGCGGTACACACTTGTTTGGTACCACCGCATTGCCATGGCTTGTCGTTCTCACTCGGGGAAGTTACTACACCTCCCGTCGCCTGCCATGCATCCTTTCTTTCGCAGCTCTACCTGAGCCCCGCCCACTGCCAGCAAGCCGTCCGCGGCTCCGACAATGCCCGACATTGCCCCGCCGCACCACCTCCCACCGTCGTGTCGACCATCTTCCCTTGAACCCTAACCATGGTTGACGGGAGATTTTCATCCCCAGACAACCCGGACCCCTAACAATTATCGCCGACGAGATCCACCGTCGACGTTAATCCGCCTCCGGTGACGTGGCGACGCCCGCACCCGCTCGACTCCGCCACTCTCTGTCCCTAGGCCATGCCGGGACCGGTCGTGCGCAGCACGGAAACATTTTGTTCTCACTCGCTTGTCGCCATGTGCTCCCGCGACGGGACTGCCCCATCTCTCAAGCCCAGAGTTCCAACTAGCAAACCGAGCCACCATCTTCTCAAGCCCCGCCGCACCATCCCAAGTCTTGCAGTGCTTAAGGTGAGCCACTGTCTTCCCTTGCACGGGTTACCGAACGGTCAAAAAACGATCGCACGATCCCAAACCTTGCAGTGCTTAAGATGAGCCACTGCCTCCCCTTGTTCGGGTTATCGAACGGTCAAAATACGATCGCACGATCCTGAGCATTGCAGTGCTTGAGGTGAACCACTGTCTACCCTTGCTCGGGTTACCGAACGATCGAAAAACGACCATACCATCTCGAGCTTTGTAGTGCTTAAGGTGAGCCACTACCTGTCCTTGCCCGGGTTACCGAACGGTCGAAAAACGACCACATGATCCTGAGCCTTGCAGTGCTTGAGGTGAGCCACTGCTTGCCCTTGCCCGGGTTACCAAACTATCCAAAACCGGGCGCTCAAAGCGAGTCGAGTGGCTGCTGCAAGCAGACCTTGCTGCTGGCGTGCTTCGTCCTACCCTGAGTCATATTGTGTCGTTCTCATGGAGAAGAGAACTGAGTCGAAGAGGATCCGTCTGTGGAGTTCGAAGTTCGCTACAAAAACTATTCGACATTGCCCAACTCCTCTCTAGTTAGCGTCTCCCCGATCCTATATACGTTATGTGATCTTCTAGTTGGATCCCATCCTCGTTCTTAGATTCGGATCTTGTTCTATTGCAGAGACTCGGGAACATCGTTGATGCCGCTGGATGTGTCGTCAAGTTCGCGAACTGAAGGTCCGAAGCTGTGCAAGCAAAGGGTGGGTAAAAAGATCCGTACTTTTTGCATGATGGTAGAAAATGACATAAGCTATCTCCGGTTCCTCCCTCCAATACGGCGATTTCGATCCATCGCTGCCTCGGCCACTCAATGGGGGTTGAAGCTGCAATGTGGCCTGGGTTGTTTCTCCTTCAAAGGCACGAGTGTTAAACCAAAGATGTAACTTGTAACTTGTAACCTTAGCCACGTCGTGGCCTTTCTCCTTAATACAATGACACACAGCTCTCCTGCGCGTTCGAGAAAAAGAAAAAAAAGCTGCAATGTGGCCGCGACGAGCCGGGTGGTCAAGTGGCGCTCCCTCTAAAAAAAGGTAGCTTATTCTGTATTTGGGGGAGCTCCGCAAGTGAGGAGTATTATTCTTTAACCGGTTTTTGTGTTGTTGCCTGGGTTTGTTTCTGTCAAGTTTGGGATCAAGTTAACCGGTCAAGAATGCTTTGAGCCTGAAAGCTTCAGAATTCTGCTCTTAGAAGAGAAAGCGAAATTGGTTTTCTGACGGCCTTTGCTTTCGCACTGTGATGAAAGAGATTGACAGATGGTGAGTAGCCATCAGTTTCGTACTGTGCATGGCCTGATGCAGGAAATCGACACTTTGGTCAAGTTTCGTTGATTCGTGAGACCGTGTGTGCGCTGAACAATCTTGAAAATGAAGAGCAGCCACCAGCTGTATCACCAGGTATAAAATTCAGCGGAGAATTGTTAGCCTGGAAAAGTGGAAATTTGCCAGAAATTCCACCAACAGTCAATTTGTTTGAAACGCATTTCAGTCCAACCACCGGCCGCCAAGGTGGTAAGGCCACGAGAGAAACCCGTGCAAAATTCCATCACTTGTGCTTATTCCACGGTTCCTGGGAGAGAACAGAGAGAGAGAGAGAGAGAGAGAGAGAGAGACTTGCGGTCAAGGGTGAAGCCATGGACACGGAGCAACAGATTGAACACAGCCACCTCCCCATCCGAGGCCTCAATCTCCACGTCGCCCAAGCCGGCAAAGGTGGTGATCACTGACCAGCGCCTTGCTTTAATTCTAGCGTGTATCAATCCAATAAGGAAATCGTTTTTTGTCGTTCGGGGCAGCAGGTGAGCGGGGGCGGTGCTGTTCTTGCACGGGTTTCCGGAGATATGGTACTCGTGGCGCTACCAGATGCTGGCCGTGGCCGCCGCCGGCTACCGTGCCATCGCGCCCGACTGGCGCGGCTACGGACTCTCCGACCAGCCGCCGGAGGAAGAGGAGGTATCGTACGACCACCTGCTGGATGATCTTCTCGGCATACTCGACGCCCTTTCCATCCCCAAGGTATCATCTTTCAGTATCACCGATTTCAGAGTGCAGGCCGGTCCAATTTAGTACTACTACAGGTTAGATTAACATCATATAATGCTTCCGCAAGGCGCTTTGCTCTAACAAATGGTACATCTGTGTGGATCCCTACATAATTTAGTATTAGTACTCAGTAAGTAATATCACTCTATAAAAGAAAGTTGTGATGATTCATGCGGCACTGCAGAATGGACAAGAAAATTACTTTGTTTCTATGTGCTTGTTAGTACTGCAGAATGTACAAGAAACGATTCTTGTTTTATGCTCAGTACTGTACACTTTTACGAAACCAGTTCTCACAGTTGTTTTGTAACTTCCATTTTGTTTGAACCAGGCATTCCTTGTGGGGAAGGATTTTGGAGCCCTGCCAGCATATGATTTTGCTCTTCGTCATCCCAACCGTGTCTGCGGTGTGATGTGTTTGGGCATCCCTTTCACTCCTTTTTCTCCTTCTTTCACCGGCATGCCAGAAGGCTTCTACATGTTGCGTTGGCAGGTTATTTTCTACCCTGAGAGCTGTGAGTGCAATTTGCATGCCAGGCATTATTTCATTAAGATTATCAACTGGTTACTTGTAGGAACCGGGAAGAGCCGAAGCCGACTTTGGTAGGTACGACATCAAGAGAGTTGTGCGCACCATCTACATTCTGTTCTCTAGCAGCGAGATCCCAATAGCAGGAAAGGATCAAGAGGTCCTTGATCTAGCAGACTTGTCAACGCCTCTACCGGAGTGGTTCACTGAGAAGGATCTTTCTGTCTACGCTTCACTCTACGAGAATTCTGGATTCCGGTACCCACTAAAGGTGCCATACAGGTAAAACATTTCTTCGCTACTATGGTGTTATTGCCCTCTGTTCTAGACACTTGGGTGGATAACAAAGTTTAACCTTCGTATCTGTATCTGCTCCACTTGATAGGTCTGCTGATAAAAGGCAAATAATTGAAGACCCAAAGTTCCAAGTCCCGGTGTTTGTTGTCATGGGGCTGAAAGATTACGTTTACAAGCTCCCTGGTTTCGAGTCCGTTCTGAAAGATGGCATCATGGAGATGTTTGCGCCGGACCTGAAGATTGCCTACATCGAGGAAGGGAGCCATTTCGTGCAGGAACAGTTCCCGGACAAAGTGAATGAGATGCTCATTGGCTTCTTGAATGACCACCCTGTTCCCGAGTCAGCATAGATTTTTTCTGCTTTTGGCTGTAACTGCACTTGGTGCTTGATTTTCTGCTTTTATCGTGTACTATCTGTGAAGTTGTAGACTTTGCCATTGATGACTTTTCACCCATATTTACCTGAATGCCTGACTCAAAAGTTTCTCCAAACTCAACGTTGCTATAACTTTTATCTAATTTAGTCTTACCACCTTGCAAAAAAAAAAGGTCTTACCACATCGCGCCAATCACGTAAGAGCCTGTGAACTTCAGGTATCATATTCTCAGTGGACAAATCGATCATCTGCGGTACTTCAGCCTTACCGTAGGCACACAAGAGCCTGTGAACTTCGACAAGATGACGACGTTTTGTATTTATTTTTTCAGATATCATATTTTTGCCCCAAAATAATATATGCCAATGTGCCCATCTATTCTTCATCAGTAGAAAATTAAAGAGTACAAATAACGGAATTAAGAATATGAGATGCAAGAATAAACAGCATATAGGTGTCAAATAGATGCAACAACCTCGGTAAACCTTTTACCCGATTTTTTCCGTAGGTATAGGCACTGGGCGATTAGTTGCAGGCAACAAACGCGCGCTCACGCAACGAGCATGGCAGTGCCTCGCCGCGGCGCACGGTGCGCTTCCTTCCTTGCCCAAGCGCCTATAAATACCAGACCACGCCTATCTTGAGAGGCATCCATCCAGAGCAACGCTGCACGCACCAGTTCTGCTCGTGCCTCTCGTGAACCGGCCGGGAGAGAGGACGAAGGAAAGAAGTAGAGACCTCGATCGTATCGGCAGGCATCATCCTCGTCATGGCGACGAAGGCGGTAGCCACGCTGTTGGCCGTGGCCCTCGTCGCGGCGGCGATGAGCGCGGGCGGGGCCACGACCGACGACTGCGACGCGGGGAAGCTGTCGCCGTGCTTTCCCGCCATCGTCTTCGGGTCGAAGCCGTCGGGCAAGTGCTGCTCCCACCTGCGCGACCAGCAGCGTTGCTTCTGCCAGTTCGCCAAGGACCCGGCGTACAGCAAGTACATCAAAAGCCCCCACGCGCGCCACGCGCTCGGCTCGTGCGGCGTCGCCGTCCCCAACTGCGGCTAGCTAGGCGCGCCGCGCCGGCCGAGATGGCGTGTTCGTGTACTCTCCCGCTTGCGCCTTTATTTGTGTCTGATTTAATGGTGTATGAATAAAGGGTTCGTGTGCATCATCAAGTGCTGTGATTTCTGTACCTTGGAGCCACAGTAGCTCATACATAATTATGTATTGAATCTGTAGGAGTCTGTTTCATATACAGAGCTAGAGCTGTGTGTTGGTGACTAAGCCATGTACCTATGTATCTCTCGACTTGTGGATCACTGACTGGGAGTGGGAGGTCGTCATTTTCATATTCGAGGTAAGTTGAGGAATAAAATGCCGCCGTGTGGACGGAGGAGGCAGAGCCGACGGGAAGAGCGATCAAGTGGCAGGCTGAGCACAGCCGGTTTGTGTCACGAGTGCCGGAAGGGCATCACGTACTCCATCCATCAGGCCGCCTCTGCGTCGTGAGCCAAACCGTTGTCTTGTATACTAGTGGCAGACAAAGACAGCACTGGTGGCACCTAGGTCGTCGAGGAAGCGCGGACCGTCCTCACGATCACGAGCACCTGCTGGCCGCTGGCCGCCGCGGCAGGCAGAACGCCTGCGAGACAAGTTCGAGGGGAAAATCGAATCCCGTTCTAGCTCTTTCCCAGTCGGCGGGCCGCCTTTCACCCGTACGTACCACGCGCGCGACAGCTAGCTAGTTCCCGCGGTTTAGCACCACATCGCAGGATTTGCGTAGCAAGGGGATGCACAAAGCCAGGCGCATGCGAGCGTGTCTCGCCGGGCCTCGTGGCGGTGGCCCATGTCATTCCGAGCTTCTTTCGGAGGCAAAGGGGGTGAGTTGGACGGGGTGTTTCGAGGACGTTCGTCGACAGGGCTGACAATCTGACGGTCTCCCTGCAGCAAGTCCGGTGTGACGGTCACGATCGTAAATCCGGAGGACGCTGCACAGCGGGATTGCCTCGGCCCGGACCGCTCTCGCGCCCTTTCCAGCCCACGCCCTTTTTTATGTTCCTCCGCCGCGTCGTCAACAATTGAAAAGTGAAACAAGGATGGGACAATTAAATAAGATCAAACTGCACAGCTTCACTGATATGAATCAGCATAAATTTGATGGAAGCATAAGTTCTTACATCAAAAGATATGGCACTACCACAGAAGAATAACCAATTGCTTTGTAATGCATTACAATTTTGCCGTGCCAATTTCATCGATTGAGTTTTTTTTTCAGTACACAAACTTATATCAAGATATTTTGTCATTGTACCAGCAGAATAATTCCTCATGGTGCAAGTATTAGTCTGTTATGAAATCTCCTCTTCCTCCAACTGAAACAAGTATCAAATGTGGTCCTTGAGACTGAAAAACTGTGATTCTAGGAACATACCTGCCAACAAACAGAGCATTGGGCAGATCCAGTAGAGTATTCATCAAGATTGATGCTCTCGTGCATGTAACTGCATGCCAACAATGTCAGTTCTGTCTTTTTTTTAGCGAACGCGCAGGAGAACTGCGCGTCATTTTATTAAGAAGCAATGTCAGTTCTGTCATATGTAGATCCAATAGAGCATTGAGAGAGGGAATAGATGTGAGTGGAAATAAAAATACTGAATGCACACTGCCAATGTCATTAATTATTTTTAAACAGTGGCGCCTAATCTTTTGTAATAAAGACACAATATTCATATTACACGGTCAAAATTTTCTTAATAAATAAATAAACACCAAAAACGGTACTCCAGAATGCACCATACCGGAATATTCCATTCCAAATGAGAAAGCAGAATGACCACCGGAATGGAGTTTTCAGGTAAGATAAAAAGAGAAATAATCCATTATCCCAGTCCCCTTCTCCTATCCCTGCTCTTGTGGTGCAGCTGGCACCTTCAACGACACTGCTCCACTTGGGTCCAGGGCCATCTAGTTTGGTACATGACACAGTACTAACAAAAGCTTATTTTATTCTTATACCATCCAGAAAGATATTATGTAAATAAACTGTAACAGAATAACTAACTAATAATACCAGTTTTACTAAAATCCCTACTAAGGTCTGTTTTAGCGAACCTTATTTCTAATACTTCAGATCTAAACAACCACAAGGACCGGACTGGTGCTCGACAACATTCAGACTAAGACCATACAATTGCATGGTATTATCAATTTTGGTGTGGTCTCACCAAGTACAGGACTTATCTAAACATCATCATCAGTTGAAGCTAGAAGTACATTTCCACTGATTCATAGATATTGATCATAATTATTTGCAAAAGCTACATACCTCTATGAATACTTTCAGATATCTCGTTCAGTACGCGGCGAAACCATGAAAATATCTCATGTTGCCTTAAAAGTATATACTTCCAGTAATTTTCATCTCATGACGAATATCATCCAAAAGTTTCAACCCCAAGATGGAACTTTTATGCATATCTCCACACTATCAGGTGTCTTGATCAGTTCTTAAATGGTGCAGCTGTTTCGTTCGCTGGTGAAAATTGAGCAACTTGGTCTTCTTAACTTGCAAATTTCTAGTGGTGCATCCGGAAACTTTCCAAACAGAAATGCAAATATGTACTGGACTTTGCCATCCAAGACTCTTTATCATGAATTCTTAAATATATTTACATATCAAACAAAATAAATGCACCGATTTTGCAGATTTGTTGACTTCATCATGTCATTTTATAACTTATATAACAAAAGATGATAAGCATATTATGCATAGTCCATGGCTCTTTGATCAACTTCTCAACATGATTGGCAAAGCACCTGGCAAATAGATCATATAACGCCTTTTAGCTCGATCATAAAATGACTTGCACTCAGATTTGCATAAAAGTATCGCCAAAATCCAAATGGCTAGCGATATTTTTGCACTGCAAAATGCATTCACCAGCATGCACTCAATATAAATTAAAATAACATACTTGCATGTCGTTCACAGTTCATACCTTTAAAGAATCTAGCAGCTAAACCAGATTTTTTTTTATTATGGGGAAATTTGCTGTGGGACACAGAAAAATATGCTTTCGGGTACAGCAAACCACAAGATTCGATATTAGACAAGACACACTTCGAATTTGGATATTAGCTACAGCATACTAAAGCAGGGAAAATGATATTTTTAAACTTTTTTATCTCCTTGTTTGAAATACATTGCAACTTGAATTTTGCACAAAGTTTCATTGTGGCATTTACTATTTATGTGATTTTTTCGCTAAGTTTAAGAAGTTTTCATTGAGAACAATATTTATTTTGTAAACCAAATTGTGTAAATTGTTAAACATTTACAAAAAGAAAACACATGGATAGATAATGCAACAATGTATCTTTATACAGAGTTTCAACTTGTAATGTATCTTGTGCAAGGAAACAACAGTGTCATTTCTCCTGCTTCAGTGTGCTACAGCTAAATATCAATATATTTGTGAACCCTCAACATCCTGACCGTTACCTCCCCTGTTTGTGATTAGTACATAACGGGAGCCAAACGTTGCCCACAGCTCCGTCACCCCCTCCTATCCAGCAAGCAGCAACATGGCGTGGAAGCAATCGATGGCCTCATGGTGGCGACTATCCTTGACGCACTGGTCGATGGAGAGCGTGAGGGACAGATGTGGTGCTGGCCTGCTGGGGCCCAGCACGTGGGTGCAAGAGTTTTTTTTTTGGAGGGGGGAGAGACGGAGCTGCTCACGGCGTCAGCAGGGGCACTGAAGTGTTTCAGTCTCGTTTCCATGAAAATGGGGGCAGCGTGTTTCGCCTTTTCCTCTAAAATATGCTGAGATTTCTAAATTATAAGACAAAAGGGATGACACTTAAGGCGAAAAATACATAGGAATAAAGTTGAGTAGACTGCAATCCTTGGTAAAGGCTAACATGAGACACTTGTTACCTTTTCCTCCCTCCTAATTCTCTTTTTTATATATTGAAATAGAAATTGGAAGAAAGTAATGGTATCCATAACAATATAACACTAAGTACAAAACTAAACATTTTATAGGCTGCCAAGTTCAAAATGTCTAATCGCATCTGGTGACGCAAAAGCAGGTTACAGTAGAAAAAACCTTGTTTGCAAAGAGCATGTGTTGATTGATCTTTTCTAATGAGCTGTGAAGTTGTTTCAGCCTCGTTTCCATGAAAATGGGCAGCGCGCTTTGCCTTTTCCTATAAAATATGCTGACATTTTAAATTATAAGATAAAACGCAGGACACTTAGGCGGAAAATATATAGGAATAAAGTTAAGTAGACTGCAATCCTTGGTAAAGGACATGAGGCATTTGTTACTTTTTCCTCCCTCCTAATTCTCTTTTTTATATATTGAAATAGCAAATGGAAGAACATAACAATATCCATAACAGTATAACACTAAGTACAAAACTAAGACATTTTTATAGGCTGCCAAGTTCAAAATGTCTAATAGCATCTGGTGACGCAGAAGCAGAAGGTTACAACAGTAGAAAAAACCTTGTTTGCAAAGAGAATGTACAATAGTGCAAGAAATATGTATAACTTACATCAAAATTTCCCGTGGATATACTTTAGCATAGTGACCAGAGTTTTTGGAATATCTTCTACCATGGCGGTCATCTTGGTGGTGCTATGGGGCAGAAATGCACCAAAATAGTGTCAACATAAGACATAGGAAATCAAATGTGACCTTTGTTGACAGAATGCTCTTATTCATACATTTCTTCACAAAAAGAATCAATATTGTATCACAGAACACCAGAACTTCCAAAGATAAGAAGCTGTGCAAAAACACGTATAACATGGTAAATAAGAATTCTTCAGATTGATGAAGCATCACTTTCGAACATATTCAGACAGTTATGCTTTGCTATGGTAGTCCTCCAAATATGAAATAACATTTGAACTATATGTTTTAGATGTTACAGTCAGTCTTCAGTCCCTTGCTCAACAGTTCTCTGAATAGAGTTAATGCATCCTCTGTCCTACCTTCTTTACAATGGCCATTAATCAAGGTTTTATAGGTAACAACATCAGACTCCAAGCCAATAGAGGGCATTGCATCAAGTAAGGTATTATAGGTAACAGTATCAGGTTCCAGGCCAATTGCAACCATAGTATCAAATAATTTAATTGATACATCCATTTGACCAACAGAGATATACCCTCGTATCATTGTTGTATACGAGACAACATCAGGATTTACACCTGCACATGTCATCAAGTCAAAGAGATTTTGGGCCTCCATAACCCTACCTTCCTTGCATAGGTTGTCAATTATAGCGCTGAAGACAGCTACATCAGGATGGATACCTCTATCCAGCATTTCATAAAATAGTTTTTCAGCCTTTTCCCATTTGCCGCATGCAGAAAAACCATGAATTAGGGTGGTAAATGCATGTATGTTGGGGGATAACCCTTCTTCCATCATCTGACAGAATTGGGTCATAGCATCATCTGGTCGTCCTGCCCTACAAAGTCCATCAATTATTGTTGCATAGTTAACTACATTTGGTCTTAATCCATGCTGCTGCAGTTTGCTAAATATAAGCATTGCCTTGTCTACCATCCCATGTTTAGCATATGCAGATATCTTTATGTTGAAGACACGATGATCTAGCGGGATCCCGTTCTGCACCATCATATCAATTAGATGATTCATTTCAACAAGATCTCCTTTGGTAGCATACCCTTGAAGCAGACTTATGTAGGTAGAGGCATTGGGCTTTTCTCCTTTATGAACCATAGAATCAAATATCTTCCTAGCTTCCGTGCATCTTCCACCCTTCCAAAGATTGTCTATCAACAAATTGTAAGTAACAACATCTGGTCCTTGACCATCTCTGACCATTTCTTGGAGCATTCGAATTGCCTCATTCCACTGTCCTGAAGAGAAATATCCATGGAGCAGAGTATTATATGTGTTATTATTTGGCATAACACCAGTATCAAGCATCTCCTGTAGGATTGCCTCAGCCTTGTCCATTGCATGAGCCTTGCATAGGCCATCAATGATCGAGTTGCAAGTCACAACATCTGGGGATATCCCATGATCCAACATTTCACGAAACAGGTCGTGAGCTTTCCCTATCTTACCCTCATCAGAGAAACCATGGATGAGCACGTTATAAGACACAACATCAGGCCGGCAGCTACCTTGATCATCAGCCAACATGTGGAGCAACTCCAGGGCCTCTTGACACTTCCTTTCATCACAAAGCCCTTTTAGAATAACGTTGTAAGTGATGACATCAGGGTTGCAGCCAAGCTCCGGCATCCGTCGGAGAACTATGTCCATGGCATCCCTCGTCCTCCTGACACCACAAAGGGCCCTGAGAAGATGGGTTAAGGCTGTGGCGTCCAACCTCCATCCCGACTTAAAAATTTTGCCAACGACAGCGAAGCCAAGGTCCAATCGGCCCGCATTGCAGCAGCAACTGATGAGCAAGCTGTATGTGCAGATGTCAGGAGCTACCTTCTCGGCGCTGGCTTCTGCCATACGGTTGAAGAGGGAGATGGTTAATGCAGGGCCGTCGCGCACCGAGGAGGTGGATGGGGCACGAGCGACGACGGTGAGGAGCTGATTGAGGGCGTAAATGGAGCCGGGGATGGCTTGCGGAAGCAATTCGTCGAACAGGTCGAGCGCGTCCTCCGGGGAGAGGTGTCTAGAGCGGTAGCACTTCCCGATGAACCGCTCCAACTCCAGGCAAGGGCGCTGATCGGCCCAACTCCGTTGTGGCGTGCTCGGCGCCGTGGAAGCGACCGGTGGTGGCGAATGCCCCCGGATCGAGCCCTCACAGAGCTGGAGCGCGTCTTCGACCCTGAGGCTTCCCGAGCGAAGCCGCCGCCCAACGATCCGCTTCAGCTTCTTCGACCACGGGTGCAGCGACCGGCTTGACATGTCCGGCGCCAGCTGCTACAGCTAGCACATCTGGGTCGCCGTTGGTGGGTGGTTCGCCGTGCGCAGCTGCGCAGCGGCGGCGACGGGATATGCTGGGGAACGAAACTACGAAAGCCTTGTGGGCTCTGGACTCTGGGCTGCAACGTGGCAAAACAATTTCCCACGCCTGTGTTCCCTTAATTTGTCGATGTAAAACAATTTGCTAAAGGCGTGTTTGGCTGCCTCTAAGACAATGTGATGTCCTAAAAGGAAACTGTGAAAATGTGACTTTTTTTTTCCGGGGAGTATAATGAAGCACATTGAGAAAAAAAGTTCCGTAAAATTGCTTTTGCTATGGATTATCTAAAATGTTTTTGTGAGATGCAGGAAAAGAGGCCGCAACTTTTACTCTCTCTGTTCGAAATTATATACGTTTGACTTTCGTCTTATTTAAAATTTTATATAAATATTATTTATTTTGTTATAGTTTGTTTTATCATTAGAGATACTTTAAGTATGATATATTTGTTTTTATATTTATATAAATTTTTTGAATAAGAAGGATGGTCAAATGTGATGTCTAAAAGTAAAAAACTTCTTATAATTCTCAACAGAGGGAGTAGTTTATTTCATATATGGGTGGTTTATAGGTGCTTCAGGGTCCAAACTGTCTTAAATTTGACCGCTGTAGTATGTAAGGTGCATATGCCACTTCTCCCGCTGGACATAGCTTGTCCTCAGGGAACATGATTTTTATAAAGGCCTAATAATCAATTTCATCCTCAAACTACTGTTTGATGCTCAATCATTCCTGAACTCTTAAGGCCATGTTCAGTTGCAGCTGAATGAATAGGGCTAGGAATAATTCTACACCCCATTTTAGTGAAGTCAGCTAATTCGCTTGAACCAGTTTATTTCAATTTTCCAAGGAAAATCATTCCAGCCCTGCACAAACATGCTGATTTCACTACAGTTTACAAACTGAACTGACAAACATATATTTCAACATCATAACGAGCAAGCAGTTGCATGAAGTTACAGTAATACTTGCATCATAAACTAAGAATGAAACTTATAGTTCATATATACTCCTATATTATAAAAAGAAATAAACTTTCATGATTTTGACTGAAAGTTCTGCCAGATCTCACTAAATGATCAGTACCAAGCAAGCTAAACTAAGATCAATGACATTATTGACATAAACTAGGATCAATGCACAGCTGGAAACATGTCCTCAACAGAGTGAAACTTCACTTCCCTCAACAGAGCAATCTTGGAGAACCGGCATATCTTCTCAACAGACATTATCAACCTGTTCAAGCACAAAAACCAGTAAAGTAAAAACCCAAGAAAAGGAGTCAACAGGCAGCAATTATTCAAATGATAGCACATAACTTCACATGTTTTTCTAAGATGAATTATCAGTAACCACTAGCTACAGATAAAAGCTCAAGATTAAGCACACCATTCACTTGTATAGACACTTGCATATCAGAAAATTGGACAATAGAGCTAAAACAACTACTTTCAAAGAATTGGAGTTCAATAAATTTATGAGCAAGCCAGCAGCCAAGACACACTAACCTGATGAAGTGAGTTCAGAGCAGTAAGATGTGCGACCAGAATGAGCCTTAGGAGAGAGTATGTAAACCACACTGAAGTCATTATCAAAGTGAAATAACACTGTGATTCAATTTCAAGAAAATAAAGGGGAGCAAACAACCTACTGAATCCATGTTAGGATGAGAGAACATCAGAGTTGTTACTATAAATATTTCATCCCCACATACTACTCTCATAACCGAGGATTATTAACTGCTCTGAAGAGCTCATGTGCGCAAAATAAGAAGGGAATGATGTGAAAGAACACTGAACCTATACTTCAAACATCCTCTTTAGTATTAGATGTAGAATTAAGGTATTGATACACTTTTATATTAATGAAGAAAAACCAGAATTAATAAGGCTAAGCATTCCAAAACACAAAATAAGTCCAGAAATATACCAAAGAGCAACTGATATGGAAACACAAAATAAAGTATGGTTTTATCACACAACAAAATGCATGTAAGCAGCAACAGAAATGAATCTGGATGCAGCAGAAACAAACTGTAGTAAATGAAGAGAAAGGTTCTAGTACTAGTAACTAGTCTGAACAAGAATCAGAAATGAATTGATCCAAGCAGAGGAAAGTCCATGCGTTTAGGCAGATGGAAGGAAAAAAATCAATATCTATGTGATCGATCCTAGCAGCACACAAACTAAATGGCCCAGACAAAAAGAAGTCAATGTAAAGCACTAAATGGCCTCAATACATTGCAAGAAACATGCTCAAGAATATAAATCCCTGCACTACTAATTTGCATGAACATTCTATAAGCTATCAAAGGAAAAGGAATGAACAAGTACTAAGAACAGAGAGGGGACAGATAGTTAGCTTCCTTCCTGCCAGGTGACACACGACACAGCTAGGCCACAAGGTGCTCTGCGACTGCGAGCATGCACAACATCGGTGTTCGCTGCAGTCCACAGGATCGGAGGAAACAAGATAGGAGATGACAAAAATATGCACATACACAGAAGCTTAGCTAGTCTAAAGTTATTTTTACTTATTACTTGTCAGAACACTATAAAACGAAGAACTAGATATCAACCTCATGATTATCATTGTTGTTGATAAGATCGACACATCAAAAAACTATTTTTGTTCAAATGAAATACATATATGCATACAGTATAGCAAAACAGCTGACGGTCGTAATAGTATTCGAAATTGCAGAACCGTTAGACCAAAGCTTAAAATAAGATCCGTAACATATTTCAGGCTAAAGCTCAAAATAAAATTCTTCCCATCGCACACAAGTCGACATGATAATGCAAAAAAAGAAAATAGCCACGCGTCCCCAATACCATGCTTTCTACTTATAGAGTGTAAGGACATATTGCACTAAATACCTCATACAAAATAGCTACATAGAAGTCTAGGCAACTGCAGCATTGTGATTTTCTTCTTCAGCCAGCGCGACCACAGCTCTCATCAGAAGGGCTTCAACTGAAAGGTGTGAATTCTCAACAGCCTTAGTTATTGCTTGCCATTTCTCACCATGTTTGGGTTCCGCAGCAACACATCTTCTCAGAACATCCCTTTGTGTATCCGCATTTCCATGCTGAAGTTCAAATCGGTAGTAAGATGCCCAAAAAGTCCCCAATATCTGGCGCAAGAGTAACAGCCCTGTTGAACCAATTTCTGGCTTTATCAACCTTCCTGTCCTGCCAGAAAAGATTGGCCACTGCTGCAATGACATGCGGATCATGATCAGAACGCTTTAGAGCATCTGAACTTTTCCTTTGCGTTGTGGGCGTGCCACCATCTCAATAGCTTGGGCCCACAGAATACCACTTGTTGGACACTCTTGTTGTGCCTTAGCTAGTAAAGCATCTGCCTCCTTTTTGTTCCCATGCCTCAATTCAGCTCGAATTGCTGCAAGCCAGAGTTCAGGCGTAGCTGGGTTCCTCTTCCTTGCCATAGTGAGAATAGCACGTGACTTGCCCAACCCATTCATCCTCTCCTCAAGGCTAGTTAGAGAGAGCCAAAGAGGGATGCAACCAGGACAGTGCTTCAGGCCGTTCTCATAAACCTCTTTGGCCTTCGATCCATTACCAATGCGGTCTTCCATCTGTCCAAGCATTAACCACAATTTGAAGAATGATGGGAATAGCTTCAGACCAGCCTCCAATAACTTCCTTTCCTCCTCCACATTTCCAAGTTCCCTCTCAACAATGGCAGATTTCATCCAAACCCTCTCAGTGCCTCCTCTTTCCCTGGCCTTGGTCAAAAGAATCCTCGCCCTCTCTGGTTCATTGTTCTCAAACTCGAGCTTGAATGCAGCTAACCATATCTCTTCTGAATTGGGGATAGCAGCATAAGCTTCCTGGAGAATGGCCCGTGCAGCAGGCACTTCTCCAGCCAACCATTTCTCCTTTGCAGCCATCAGCCACAGTACTTCAGCTCGTGGATTGTAGTTAACAGCCTTCTTAAGGAGGGCATCAAGTGACTCCCTGGTCCCGTGGCTCTTCTCCAACTGGGCTGCTTTCAACCAAACCCCTTCTTACCAACGAAGACAGTAAGAGCATGTGCATAGATGGCACGAGCTGTTTCAATTGAACCTCGCTTCTTGCATTCCTCAGCATCAGCAACCCATGTGCGCTTTCGATCCTCATCATCAACTCCAATGCCAATAGTGTTCTTCACAATAGCCTGGCAAGTCAAAACAGATCCAGCACGCTCCGCAGCTTCTGCTTCCTTTAGCCACACCTCCCTATCAATATCCATCCCTTCTCTTTGTAGAGATCTGATAGCTCTCTCAATCACTTTGTTGACTGATTGTACATTCCCATTAGCCTCCTCTAGCTTTGCAGCCGTAATCCAAATGGAAGGCTCCTTAGGAAGCTTCTCTCTCGCCTTGTTAAGTACCTTCCTTGCTTGGTCATAGGTCTCTAGCCTCGCAAGTGCAAGCCACAGCTCAACATGCAACGGGCAGCACTCCACAGCCCTGTGAAGCAATAGCCTTGCATCCTCCTCGTTTGCAAGCTCCACTACAGCTTTCCACAGTCGAACTGAATCAGGAATGTGCTCCAGCCCTTTCCTCAAAACCCTGCTCTTGTTCACATCGTTGGTCTCTAATTTTGCTGCCTGCAACCACAGCTTCACGGAGTTTGGAATTGCCTTCACTCCCTGGCAATCACTGCCTTCGCCTCATCTGGACTAGCCAAACGACATGCCTCTAGCCAAACATCCTCATTCTTGGGACACTCTTCACAGCCACGCTGGATGAGCTGCCGAGCAACCTGAAGCTTCCCAGCAATCTCTTCAAGCCTAGCAGCAGCAATCCAACCTGGTGGATGCTTAGGGTTAGTCTGTGTCACCGACTTGAGCAACAGTCGTGCCTTCTTGATGTCAGATATCTCAGCATCACTAGTAATTTTCATGCTTTTCAGGTCAGTCAAGTAACCCTTTGGATCAACAACAGTAAGCCCAGAAACCGAATCCGACAACCTATCCAGCTTCAGGGAAAGCACAGTGCCACGACCCTCGCCCACAGCTGTTAGATCTGTAACTGGAGTCTGAGCCCACGGCGTCTCTGTGCCACCAGCAGCACGGCTCTTAGGATCGAGCGCCGTAACATGCTCCTGCTCCTGACGGGCCTTCTCAAGCAGGGTGTCCGGAACGGGCACGAAGCTCTCGAACCGCTTCTTCTTGTTGCGCAGCGAGTAATCCCCGATCTCCGGTATGCTCTCCCACTCCTGGGCGGAGAGATCGGCCAGCTTCCTCTTCAGATCAGCAAACTGCTCGGTGATCTTAGGGTTTGAAGCGCGGTACTTCTCGATCTCCTGCTTGAGCCGCGCCTCGCGGCGGTCCTTGCGGCGCGAGTCCATCCTCTTGTCGATGCTCTCCCACACCGCGTCCGCCTCGCGGTCGTCGTCGTCGTAGTCGGCGTTGGAGAACAGCCCGGCATCGTTGCCCTCAAACTCGTCGAACTTCTGGTTCTCATCGTATCCCTTCTCCTCATCCCCACCGTCATCTTCGCCGTCATCTCCGGGCGGCTTCCCGCGGCCTCGGCCGATGGCGGGAGCCGCGGCAGCGGCGGAGCGGTCGGGCAGGTCGGGCGCAGCGCGGGCCGGCCCGATATCCGACCGGGTGGTGAACCCGGTGGCACCGCGGCCGAGACCGGCAACGTAGTTTTGCGGCGGCTTGGAGTTGAGGAAGTCGTACCGCGCGGGGCGCGCGGCTGCTGCAGGCTGTGGCGGCACAGACGGCGGCGGGAGCGGGGTAGGGGTCGGGATTGGGGCCGGTCCGGCCATGCCGAGCTTGAGGAGGAGCGCGCTACGTAGAGCAGGGACGGTTGCTCCGGGTAAGGGAGGATCAGATGAGGCGGCGGCGGTGGCTGGGGAGGTGTGGTCGATGAGGCTGCTGGTACTTTTTTTTTTTTTGAAATGAGGCTGCTGGTATCGGGGAAGAGGTGGCCCGGAAGTAAGTGGGGTGAGAGGAGAGAGAGGCGGTATTGTTTGATGGAAAAAGTCCTATTTTTCTCTCAATTTTCAGACTCCGTTTGGAACGAGGGAAAAATATAGGAAAAGTGAAGGATTCAGTTCCAGAGGAAAGGAATGATATTAGGGTGTTTGGAACAAAGTAAAGAGCTGATTTTTTTCCAAAGAAAAGGCAAGAAAACTTGTACTTTTGGAGGAATGAAAAAATGTGCTCCGACCTCATGGAAAATCTTCCTGGGACGCTCACAAGGATGGTGGCTTGCTAACCATGCTTAGCTATTGGTTATAAACAGGCTAACTGTTAGAGATTAGAGAGAGAAAGGACCTACTTTTGTTGGGAATTAGAGAGGAGGCGAATAGGATTATGGGAAGAGGTGTCTCACGTGCAAGTAGGATATTCTAGCACCGAGTAATATATGAAAATGTTCTGAAGTTACTACGTAATTGATGATTATTTTTGTATTCAACATTTTATTTTAAATTTATTTGTGATTCCTGTGTTACGATTTCCTGCAATCCAAACATAGAAAAATCTCAATTCCTTTGTTTACGTTTCCTGTGGTTTTGTCATTGTTTTCATTCCTGTGTTTTTCTCGTTCCTGTGTTTTTTCCTATTTCTGTGTTTTCTTTTCCTTTGTTCCAAACAGACCCTTCATGGTTGGCGTAATATAGTCCGTTTCACTCTAAAATCGGATATCTATGGTCCTTAACTATCAAAACCGTTCATTTTACCTCCTTGCCGGTTTTTGGAGCGGTTTTAGCCGACGTGACTAGTGAGACCCACATGTCGGGACGCCACGTCGATATTGTAGGCCCCACCAAGCACTCCTCCGTCTCCCTCGTGTGTTGGTGTCCTTCGGTGGGGTTCGAAGTGCCGACGAGGCCCGACATGTGGGCCCCACCAAGCTAAAACCGCTCCAAAAATCGGACAGAGAGGTAAAACAAACGATTTTGATAGTTGAAGGACCATAGATACCCGATTTTAGAGTTGAAGGTGCAATAGTGCGCTAACCATAGAAGTTGAGGGAGGTAAATAAGACTTTTTTCTTGTTTGACCGGGCTCTGGTTTCTTGAGCTTTACGGCTACTCGTGCTTTTCATCCGAGCTCGTTAGAGCATCTCCAATAGTTTTCAATAATTTTACTTTCAAAAGATGGATTTTAGAGAGTTGCTATATCTATTGGAAGTAAAAAGAAGACATACACTCCAACCGTTCATAATAATCGTTTCCTTAGTAGTTCAAATATTCTTTGGAGAGTAAGAATTAAATGGCTAAATGTAGCAACCTTTAGACCATGAATTGGGAGTTGGTAAATTTAGCAACCTCGTATAGAAAACGATTGGAGAATGGTTTTTATTAATCACATACTAAATTTCCATTTAAAAACCTCATTTAATCACATGCTCTTAATGTACTAAAGGACTCGTTAGGCTTTGTCATGGAATTGATTTCATTTTAGTGACTTCACCCATGAAGTACTAACTTTACCTAAAAAAACCCCATGAAGTACTATCTATAAATGGGAAAATATTCAGTGAAAACCACATATTCGGTGAAATCGTGAAAATCATCTCGAAAAACCTATTTAAAAGTTTTAAAAAATTATGAAACTTGGCATACGTCTAGAGGACATAGTGAGAAACATGCACGTAAAACTTGAGAACCAAATTCAACTTCTATTAAAAGATATAAAAATAACAAATCGGGAAGAAAGAGAAGGAAAAAAAACAAAACAGTTATTGTGCAGTATTTTTGTCCTGTTGCACCATGTTTTGTTATTTTTCTATCTTTTAATATAAAACGAATTTGGATCTCAAATTTAACATGCTTGTTTGTCACTATGTCCTCTACACGTACGCCAAGTTTCATATTTTTTCAAAACTTTTAAACAGGTTTTTCGAGAAGGTTTTCACGATTTCACCGAATGCGTGGTTTTCACTGAATATTTCCCTCTATAAACTTGAGCTAAAAGATATTTAAGTGTGAACTGTACGTCCTCAAAAAGAATTGAATGAATTATTAAATACTCCCTATATTCTTAAATTGTTGACGCGCTGACTTTTTTATTACGTTTGATCATTCGTCTTATTAAAAAAAGTTTAAGAATTATTAAACATTTTATTATGTTCATTTTATCACTAAAGGAAGTTGAACATGACTTATAGTTTCACATATTTGAAAAAATATTTTGAATAAGACGAACGATCAAACATAACAAAAAAAAGTCAATGGCGTCAATAGTTTAAAAACAGAGGGAATATATAGTTACTCAAAACTTACTTTCTGACTTGGCCTTCTCTTTAGATTTGTTTTTATGATATATCTCATATAATATGACTTGTAACGTGTTTTGCCGAGGAAAAGTTACACACTTTGTCATTGGTGAACCAAGAAAAAAATACAACAATTGTATTAGGAGAATAACAAAGTAAAGTCACAACGTTTCTATCTCTCTAAGACACATCCCAATTACTATTTTGATAGTGAAATTATTATCTAAGTTTAAACCTATTTTTTCTCGAAACGTATGAGAGTTGCACTTTATTGTATATTAAGAAGAAAACTGAAAAATAGTCCATAACGGCTCCAACAAAACATACAAACACAACTCCACACACACAGCATAGACACACGCCAGCAAACGACAACACACAGACGACACGACCAGGGCACTGCAAGATCAGGAGTTGCTCCAAGATGGTATCTTCGGGAAGGTCATGACATTTAGACGTCATCGCTATGTACACCTCGGCAGTGCCTTCAAGACCTATTTTTTTAGCTAACTAGTGTCTATAACCGCTTTGACGTATTTGGCAAGAGGGTTTCCGGCTCATATTTTAATCTATGCGTAAGGTCTGCTGCTGTTCCATACAAATGAAGCAATAATGTTAAAGCATGACGACGGAGATACGTGCGCACGAAACAGAGGAAAACATAAAGTATGATTTATGTTCGAGTACCTACTATCAACATTGAAAGTGAACACTGAGAAAACAAACGCGAAAATACCAAACATTCCATCACGATGCATCACCCATCACGACAAAAGTTTAATGACAAATGAAAACATGATACCGTACTAGCGTACTTCTACTTTATCTTACGAGTCTAGGCATTAGCAACACTGTGATTTTCTTCTTCAGCAAGCGCTGCAACAGCTTTCTGCAGGAGGGCCTCAACTGGAAGACGAGAGTTCTCCACAGCCTTCGTTATCGCTGGCCACCTCTCTCCATGTTTTGGTGCTGCCGCAACACACCTTCTCACAACATCCGTTTGCGTGTCCGTGTTCCCATGCTCAAGTTCAAATCTATAGTACGATGCCCACAAGTCCCCGATATCGCACTTTTTTTTTATTTTAACCTTTTCTTTTTTAATATTTTAATAATGGCCCGGCCGGAACTAAATTTCCAAGTTCGACCCTTTTGGTCACGCCACACCGGGCGGCGCGTCCGGAGAGTACGGTCGTGCCGTGCATGCGGGCGCGACCAGTTGGCACGTCAGCGCGCGGGCCCCGCACGGGACGGGCGTCGCCAGCGTTGACTCGAGCCCGTCCCGCCGAGCTATTTGGCGCGTCCCCTATCTGGTCGCGCCCATCGGGTAGGCGCGACCGGTTTGGAACATATCCCGCCCGCGGCCCTTCCTTCCTTTCTCCCCCTGCTCATTCGTCCTCTCCCTTCTCTCTTTCGTGTGGAAGAACCGGTTCCGCATCCCCACCGTCTCCCCCGGATCCGGCCTCCATTTCGTGGGGATCGCCACAAAACTTGGGGGTTGGCATCCCTCAAGGTTAGTCCCACTTTTCCACCGACTAAAATTTCTAGTTTTCATCCATAGTGTATATTATAGGGATTAGGGTTTAACTAGCAATTAAATTTAAATTTAATGTAATCTTTTTGTGACCGTTTAGGACTTTAGTTGGTAGTTTATGTCTATTTAAGTTCTAGTTTTGGTTGCATGCATTTTTTTTATTTACAATGTTGGTTTAGATGTAGTAAAATTAGTGTAAAATTAGTGTAATGTATCGATTGATGTAGGTCTTAGTTATGGTAATTTTGTTGTTAATATTTGCGATGCATTATTATTTCATGTAGGAATGTCTCGGAAGGAGAAAGAGGCGGAGCGTCGTCTTGACTTGTCGTGGAAGAAGTACCTTCACGCTCGCGATCCCGATGGCTCTCGTGCCGCCACCGCTTCCGGTGCCAATGTGTGATTGTGGGCAACCAGCCCTTGTGCAGCAGTCTAGAGAACCCAAAACAGCATCGCGTGCATACTACCTGTGCAAGGATAAGCGAGTCAACCGCTCTAGGAGGGGTGAGCAATGTCGTCTTTAGTATGATTGGCGCATTGTCATTCTTTTTGTTGCATTCCTAACCTAAATTCATTTTCAGTGTTGGTTCTTTCAATGGATTGACGGTCTCGAGATGTACGATCCACGCATCATGATGTTTCGATACGACAGGGATGCTATGTGGCCTTATCAATTGTTTCGAGCGTTGGGTTCCACCACCGCCGGATCCGGAACCAATGACAGAAGATGAGAAGGTAGAGAAGGGAATGCAGCGTATGTATAATCCCCGTTGTGTAAGTGTGGGTACCGATCCGAGCTGGAGATACCCCCGAGGAATTGAGCTACATTCCTTTTTTTCGGTGTGCACTAGTCGGAAACGTAAGCCATAATTTCTTTTTTTATATGATTTTTCTTTTTTTGATATGTATGTGTGCTTGTTTGGAGAATGAATTCAACATTGTTTTACAGGACGGATGGCGTTTGTGTGACTTTCAAGAGTATGTTTATGGACGGAAGTCATTATGGGCGGAGGCCGGTAATATTGAAGACTACAAGTGGGGGTTGAAAAGGGCACCGACCGTACAAGACATTAGCCTATGTCGGTGCGGGGTTAAGGCACGGGAAGGTGTCGTTCCTTCCGAACTTGGATATGGTTATTTCTGCGGGAACACAATCGGTCCAACCGAATGGGTATGTTTATTCAATTCTTTTTATGTTGGCATGAGAACCCTGTCCAATTGTTTTAAAATATTTTTTTACAGGAAACACGTCGGTGCGATTGGGAATATTTTGATGACATGCACCTGATTACGAGGTATACATCCGAGATGGAACCGAATGAGAAGGCAAAGTACCTGCAGAAAGAAGGAGGGAAATACGTGAAAAATACCATATTATTGAGCCACCGGATTGGATATTAGACACTATCCGGCGAGAGCGGAACATTGATCCGGAGGGTGCTCTGTTTTTTGGAGAAAAATAAGCACCAATATCCGGCTAAGTCCGATTGGAGAACTTTGTCGGAGTACAGGAGAGAGGAGGGATTTAGAGGCTTTGACATTTGGAAGAACAAGTAAAGAGTTAATGGAATGGGCCACATATACCCTTCTCGAGCTTCAAGATCCAGTTGTGCAAGAACGACGGAGGGTACGAGTTGTTGAAGAAGAAGAAGGAGGAGGAAGCGGCAAGGGCAGCCGCGCATCATGAGGAACGCTTACGAGACCCGAATTCATGGGAGAGTTATTTCGCAAGGCTACACGAAAGTCGTAAGAAGGAAAGAGAGGAACTTGATCGCCTCGGCGTGAGTACTTTGTTTGGAAGGCATGAGACCCCTGTTGAGGAAGCAAACAATGATGAATGTGACTCGGACGGTAAAGATTCCAAATTGTCTTTAGTTATGTAGTCGGTCTTTTGTATTAATTAAATTAACCAATTTGCTTCCTTTGTAGGTAGTTGGGACGGTTCCGGATTCCGTCTTCCGCGGGACATGTTTTTCGCAGCCCCCGATGGGGTAGAACCACCGATGTGCTCGGTGTGGTGACCCTTGCAAGGTTGGCGGTTCGGGCAATTTCGAAACCTTGTGGCAGCGGTTCGGAAGTGTCAAAATGATGCATATGACCGGACAAAAGAGAGAGATTCGGTATGTTGTATTGTTATTCGCTTTGGTGGTTTATTCATCTTACTTTAACGAGGCATAACTTGTGAGGACATTTTCTCTATGTAGACTCCGCCCCGCTATGTGACTTCGAGCGGTGGATTGATACGGAGCGGTCCCAAGAGGCACTTGATTATATTGAAAGCGAAAGGCGGCAGCGGGCATATAGTCGGAAGTATGACAAGGAAATCCGAGCACGTAGGGGGAACGGCTCCGACGAGAAGCATATCTAGACGCCATGCGGGAGTTGCGGCACATGAAAGAGGAGGAAGCTAAGAAGAAGGCGGCACTTGAGAGGGAAAGGGAAAGAGAAAAGAAGCGTGAGCGGGCACGTCGCGCGAAAGCAGCCGTTGATGAATATGGGCCCGGTGTCCTAGACAACGGAAAATGGCCTCGATGCACTCAGTAATTGTTGTAATCCCGTGAACTTTTATTGTATGTCGAACTATGTACTAAGTGTCAACAATGACGTGTTGCGATGTCGAACTATTTTGTTTCGATATTAGGAATGTTGGATGTTCGGACATTAATTTACTTGCGATATAAAATATTGTGTGGTTGAAAGCGATACGTGCCACAACACGGGCCATGCTTGGTCCGTGGTCGGGTGCGAGCGAAGTTGCTGCTCGCAATGTGGTCGCGCCACGGGAGATGGCGCGACCCACGGGAAGACCTCGGCGCGACCCGAGGCCGGAAAGTTGCTCTCGGGTCGACCACGCGAGGTACGTGGTCGCGCCGGGGACGTGGCGCGACCCCCGGGAAGCGCCGGCGCGACCGGGGGCGAGGAGGTGCTCTCGGTCGGCCGGCGCGACCGGCGCCACGCTGGTCGCGCCGAGGGACGTGGCGCGACCCTGGGAAGCCCCGGCGCGACCGGGTGGCGAGGAGGTGCTCTCGGTCGCCCGGCGCGACCGGCGCCACGTGGTCGCGCCGGGGACGTGGCGCGACCCCGGAAGCCCTGGCGCGACCGGGTGGCGAGAGGTGCTCTCGGTCGCCGGCGCGACCGGCGCCCGGTGGTCGCGCCGGGGACGTGGCGCGACCCCTGGGCAGCCCTGGCGCGACCGGGGAGCAGCGAGGTGCTCTCTGTCGTCGCACCGGCGCCATGTGGTCGCGCCAGGTTTTATGGCGTGACGCCCGGGCTCTCCTGGCGTGACCGGAGAGTTACAAACCGGTTGGTAGCTGCCCTAAAGATAAATAAATAGTACGCCATATTGAAATATATAACGACATGAACATAGTCCATCACATTGAAATATATAACGACAACGCACAAATAGTTAACGAACTACACATAGTTCACATAGAAATAGTTAACGACATACGTTCCAAGTTCTGAAAATAGTTTGAAATTCACACAACACGTTCCGTGACAGTACACATAGTTCAACATACACGATGGAGTGAATGACATAGCTACGATGGAGTGAATGGCTGTTTCTTGGATATTTTGCGACGGGGATTGGTTGGCGGAACATTCACACTACCAACATCGGACTGGTCCCGTGTCCTTGGTTGACGCCTACGTGCAGGTTGTGAAGGAGCTGGTTGGGAAGGTTGTGGAGCTCCCTCTAGCTGTGAAGCCATAATCTCGTCCTGCAGATAGTAATGGCAAATGGCAGAAAATTTGTAATACTTCAAATTAAATTGTGCATGGAACGAAAGAAACCATTACAAAACTAAAGGAAATGAATATGCTTAAAAATGTGAATGAAGGTGAACATACCGGTATCCCAAATGTAGGGTCCTCGTCTTCGAGTCATCCGATGGCTCAGATTCACTTTCGTCTTCATCCTGCACAGCTATCCCCTTTCCTGCCCGGCGCTGTGAAGCACTTGCTGAAGAAGCTGCACCTGTAGACCGAGCGGTGCTACGAGCTTGGACAGGAGTCTCGTGGAACCAGGTGATGCGTGTGGGTTCCAACATCGTCCCCCGAACACGGTTGCACTCGTAAGCAAGTCGGCGAGCGGTGCGACGCACTCTCTACCACAACCATGAAGATGCATTGAGAATTCTAAAAATTGAAAATTAAAGTGACACACTATAATATTGTTGCAATACCTCGACGAATATGCGAAGAGCATGCACTTCGCCTCGAACCTCTAGGATGCCTAAGAGCCTTTCCAGCCTCGTTTCCTATCCTCGCAAGTTGTTGTCCCTTTGATCAATAAAAATGACATGTTACAAAATGTGACATAGGTAGTATATGTTATGTTCATAAAGACATTGTAGTTACCATGTAGTTATGCAACGGTGCATGCTCCACTTGGTTGCCTTCACGAGTTAAAGTGTCATAATCATCCACCAGATCTAATTCATCTTCGTCTCCCAAATCAGCAATGTCGTCCTGCAGCAGTGGAGGCTTGATGCTCAGAGCTAGAGGACTTATGAAGCCAAACCAAGTAGGTCCTGTAGGCGGTTGAGCAGTGCGGCGGCCCTTCATGGTAGGAAATTCCTTGACGGTTCTGCCAAATAGCCAAATAGCTGTTGTGTTTCTCCGGCCGTTTTGGTAGCCTCGGTACTTCCTCCTCTCAATCCTATTAATAAATAATCGATGCTCAAGAAAGGGAATAGTATTGACTGTAAGTAGAAAATGGAAATAAGTATTGTAGCACACTTACCGATGTAGACTGTAGTTTGTGGAGACAGTGTCCACCGGGCATGGTTGGAGGCGTCCAAATTGTCTCATAACTCTAGTTGGAAGGTGCCACTCCACAACATGGTAGAAAATAAGAGGAAGGCTGCACCTCCAATAATCTGAATCCCGCTGGCACAAGGGGCTAAGAGCCATTAGTGCAACCTCCTCGCGTTCATAAGGTTCCCACTCCACCTGCAAGAAGACCGGGGATATCAATTTGAATTTGCCTAAGATATAAACAATTTCCAAAATAAAACATGACAACAACATCCTTTTCAAAACAAGAAAAACTATGTGCTGATGTAACACAAAAACAATCACTCATTTGTCTCAAAATTATAAAAACTCCAGGATTCATGATATAGATATTAACGACGGAAAAATTATGTTATGCCAACTGTTTCAACCGAGATAGCACTTCATAACTAATTTCTGATATCCTAAAAATAAACTCTATCATTTTGTACTAATATAAATATGTAATACGAACCATACTGTTTCGTAGAACAAAACTACTGCAGTAGTAGTAACAATTAAGTAGGTAAACTTATAATTCATCGTTGCTTTATAGTTATTTTGCTTTCGTGTAACATTTAACTAAGTAATAGAGCAGGATTTGCACCTGATGCTGCGTAAGGACGTCGAAGTCATTTGTGTAGCTTAAGTACTTGCGGCGTGCATTCCCCGTCACATTTATGACATTTTTCCAAAGAAAGGCCACTGTGGGTAAAGATCCCTCGTCGGTCCTCGTCCAAGCCTCGTAACCATTAATGACAATTGCATGTATCTATTAAAGTTACCTAAATTAAATTAATGCTGTAATGAAATATATACAATAGTACTTTACCTCAGGCGGTCCACGGTAAGGCCGACCAACTGGAAAGCGCTCCCACATCCAAACTTGCAACAAGTAGCAGCATCCACCAAGGTTTGCACTCGTCCGCTGCGGGTGCAAGCTGTACAGAGTCGGCGGTACAACCAAGCCGTTGTCGCACTACCCCAACCGTAGTTGCTGATCTCATCCCAATTTTGTGCAAGAATTGGCAGCATCAACCATGAAACCGTGTTCCCGCTACCATCCGGAAATAGGTAGCCACTAACCATGTGCCACAACCAAGCTCCGGCGTACCTCTCAACGGTGGCTCCATCGGCGTGCCGAGGAAGCTGTCCAAAGTGTGTGGTCAACCGGTGTGAGCTGACACCCGAGGGTTTCTTGTCCTTCCTATCCTCGGGTGGATCCGGTGGCCTCATCCCAAGTAGTTGCTCGACCTGGTCGCGCCAACCAGCTGGCTGCACCGCGTCGCAAACAGGAGACCCGTCCATCGCCAGGGCGAGTATCATGGAGACATCCTGCGAGTGTCACGATTAACTCACCACACGGTAGGTGGAAACTCGTGCGTCTCCGGCCTCCACCTATCAACAAGTGCCGTCAATGCAGCAGCATCCATTGTGGGCAGTCCGGCATTAACCAACCGTGCTAGTGGAAGGAAACCGGACCGTTCGATATAGGGCGCATAACGCTCACTCCACGTGAGTGGACTGTGAGTGCGTATACGCAGCGGAGTCAAAACCTGCAAATTTAAAAATGTGAGAGATATGAAAATATTGTGTAACTAAATCACGTGATGGGAATTAAATGACATGGTCAAGTAGCATATTACCCGACCGCGGTCGACAGACTCGAGTGTGCACGGTGCCGGTCATCCCACCGCGTGTCAAGGAGGGGGTAGAGCTCGTGGCGGACCATCCCGCAAGTTAGAGAACATCATGTGAGATACAACAATGATAAAGTTATGAACTTTTGCAAAAATTGAAGTATAATTTATAAAGTACACCATAACACATTACTCGAAATAATAGGCGAACAAAAATTTGTAAAAGCACATCAAAAGAACAAATACCTCTAGTGACCTATTCGGAGCACGTCTCCTTTTACGGGCCGGGGCCTATTTTTCGGACCATGTTTGTGTTTCTCTATTCTATGCCCTTCTTTATGACAATGCGAGCAACGTACGGCAACGGAGTCTTGGTTGAAGTCCCCAGTTCCATACATGTCGTTGTCGTAACCTTTCTCCATGTCATCCATCCGGCTGCGAAGCCTTTTCTTTTTCCTTCTGCCCTTTCTCACCTTTCTCATGGCAAAGTCCGGAACATATACAGCACCATTGTATTCCGGCCACCGTGATTCGTCCAATAGTGGCTCAAATCGTGGCTGCCAAGTCTCTAGAGTAGCTTGCTTAGTGAAAAATGGAGACATGTAGTTAGTTGAAGTGCTAGACACACCTCGTGTTCTGCATGTTGTCATTAAATGGGAACATGGCATGTGGAGTAACTCCGGTATCTTGCACGTGCAAGTAATTGTTGCACCAATCTCCACTCTATATATTCGACCTCCTGAAATCTCGCCACCAGCATTTGTCCTACTAACTCCTCTAACCGCATAAACATATTTTGTTGGTTCATGTAGGGTTGCAACTTCGTTTGATGAAATGTCACCTTCGGTGTCAATGTGAGTTGCTGCAGGTTTAGCCCAAATCCCTGGATCATTGAGTGCATCACGTGCCACCTTCCATCTACTAACAAAATAGTAGTTGCATTTGTAGAATGTATACTCCACAATTCCGGCAACCGGCATGGAACGAATCGCTTTTAGCACATTATTAAATGCCTCCGACCCATTGGTTGTCATTGTTCCATATCTAAATCCAGATGAATCAAAAGCCAATGCCCATTTCTCTTTCTCCGGCATTTGTTCACGTAACCATGCCTTTGCATCATCGTTCAGTATTTTCTCTAGTTCATTTAATTTGTGGTAAAATTTCTTCTCCTCCTTGCAATTGCATAAGATTTTCAGTCTCTTTATCACCTCCTTATCGGATCTGTTTCCTCCATATGTTGGCAGCAAAGTGCCGCATGCACCACCTATGTACAAGCGGTGGATATCCATCCATATGTTCTTTCGCAGCATTTAACAAACCACGATGTCCGTCCGATATCATGCATACAATCCTCGCCCTGGCCCAGAACATGTCGACGAACACGTGTAATGAACCATGACCAACTCTCGTTGTTCTCACCTTCCGTGATTGCAAAGGCAATTGGCAACAATTGATCATCAGCTGATATGCCTATTACGATCATCAATGTGGCCTTGTATTTTCCAGTCAAAAAGGTTGCATCAACAGATCATGACCGGTCTACAATGCTTAAATGCCTCTACACACTGCGGAAAGCACCGGAAGACACGTTTCATAACAGGCTTGTAGGTACCATCCTTGTCGAGTATGGTGCGGCCACCCGTATCGACACAATATGTGGTCCCAGGATTGAAATGATTAATTGCATTTAATAGCTTCGGAACCCGAGCATACGACTCTTTCCAACCTCCCCATAATTTTTCCATAGCATGTTGCTTAGCACGCCAAGCTTTGCCATACTTCACCCGATAATTTGTGATGCTATGTATGGACTCTATGAGAGATGCAACGGTAACATCAGCATCGGCCCAAACAATGCCAATAATACGTTGGCCAAGGTACCTCGCGGTACACTCGCGAGTGGGCTTGTTCAACATGTGCCGAACCACAAGTATGGGGTTGCTTCACATTTGTCACCTTCCACCTTTCATCTTCAATTTTCATCTTTCTAACCCAAACACCCCATGTACACCTAGCTCTCTCGGCAACGTATTGTGTACATTACTTCCTTATTCGACTTTGCCACATAGTACGGACGGTGATGACGGACCGCATAATCTTGGAAGAAAAATTTGACCTCCTCAATAGAATCAAATATCATGCCCTTTCGAATTATGGGTTGCTTAGGATCATGTACGCCTTCTCCGGAGATAACACCGTTATCACATATAGCATGTCCGATACGGCTTATGTCCATGTGATTCGGAGCTTTGGGAAGAGTAACATGCATCCTCTTCATCGCTCTCAACTCCGCTCGGCTGTACTTGGCTTTCCATTTAATTTCTACCGCACCGTTCTCATCAACATCATAAACCATGCCATGATGTTGCGGATGGGCCTCATCACCGGTACCATCATCATCTTCGAAGATACCATCATCCTCAACTCCTTGTCCTTGACCACTACATTCCTCCTCTCGCTTGACCTTGACTACTCGTCATCGTCGCCACTTTCTGCATCTTCACTACTATAATCCTCATCATCTTCTAAACCATCATCACTTGCCTCCCATTGAAATCCTCATCATATCATCACTTGCCTCCCGTTGAAATCCTCATCATCTTCTGAACCATCATCACTTGCCTCCCGTTGAATGAGTCATCGGGGAAATCATTATTCAGTAATCGCTAAATCATAAAGTTCGAGTTCATTCGTGCCATTCGATCCGCCATAGAAGGATCTCCACTGTTCTGCCACTCTACCATATTATCAACTTCCGGAACACCGCCAACATCTACCACTTGAGCATTATCGGAACATGGAACGGAACATGGAATTGCATCCACAGGAGATTGAGGTTCCTCTTGGGTGATACTATCTTCCACGAGAGACAAGTGCCGTTGGGTGGTAGTATTATTGGACAAAACATCAGCAACCAACTCGGCACATTTAATTGCACTATCACGCAAGCAGTCCTTATACAACCTCCAATCATCGTCACATGACAAATCTAGAACGACATAGTGAGCCCTACCACCAACACCGGCATCAAACCTTCCTCGCAACTTTATTTCACTATCTAACCCCACTCGCCATTCTTACTCGCCAACAACATCAACATAGTCCGGTGCTCTTGAAAAAGTAAGAACTTGCTCTTTCATACCAACAAACTCGTAACTCTCATTAATTATCCCTCCGGTAAACAACCGAATAACCCGATCCATCTACGGAAGGAAAAAAACTCACAGACTCCTGCAACAAAACCAATGTCTAATCGTATCTAGCTTTGCAAATAAAACCTTGCCATTCATTCATTACTAAGTGCAATGCTGTAAATAACTTATACCTACAAGCAATGTCGTGTATGCCTAAATTAGTGGAATCAAAGTTTCAACCTCAACTTAACTTATACAGCACCTACAACATCGAAAAAAAACTATACAACCATTATACACTAAACAATCTACATTACAAAAACATAGCTACACATTCACATGCATACAAAAATTTACGTAACAGAATCCTAAGACAAAAACAGGCTACCGATACATGCACTCAAATATTATACGATTCGTCCAAAATCCAAAATGCTAGCTAAAATGATAACCTAAACCCTAATGCATGAAACACTAGCAAAATCTAGTTTATGGAGCAAAAGAGACGGATGAAGTGAAGGAGGTACCTCTAGGGATGAATCCCGCGAAGTTTGGGAGCCTCCCCGCAATGCGCCGCCCGGATTTTGGGGGAGACGGCGGGGGCGGCGATGGAGGCGGCGGCGGTAACCGCTCGGGTTGGGGGAAAAGAACGAGAGGAGGGAGAAGGAAGGAAGCCGGGCGCGGCTAAGGAGAGGACGGGTCGCGCCTACCCGATGGGCGCGACCAGATAGAGGACGCGCCAAATAGCCTGGCGGGACGGACTCGAGTCAACGTTGGCGACGCCCGTCCCGTGCGGGGCCCGCGCGCTGACGTGCCAACTGGTTGCGCCCGCATGCACGGCGCGACCGTACTCTCTGGACGCGCCGCCGTGTGTGGCGTGACCAAAAGGGTCGAACTTGGAAATTTAGTTCCGGCCGGGCCATTATTAAAATATTAAAAAAGAAAAGGTTAAAATAAAAAAAAAATTCCCGATATCAGGAGCACCAGCAACAGCCCTGTCGAACCAGTCCCTGGCTTTGGCGACCCTCCCGTCCTGCCGGTAAAGATTGGCCACAGCTGCGACGACATGCGGGTCATGGTCAGAACGCTTCAGAGCATCTGAGCCTTTTGCTATGGCGTTGGGGTCTCGGCGCCATCTCAATGGCTTGGACCCAGAGAATGCCACTGGTTGGACACGCTTGGAGCGCCTTGGATAGTTGAGCGTCCGCTTCCTTTTGCACCCGTGCCTCAGTTCGGCTCGAATCGCTGCCAGCCAGAGCTCAGGTGTACCTGGGTTCGTCTTTCTTGCGATACTCAGAATAAAACGTGATCTGCTCAAGCCAAACATCTTTTCCGCGAGGCTAGCTCGGGCGAGCCAGAGAGGAACGCAGCCGGGGCAGTACTTGAGGCCCTCCTCGTAAACGTGTCTGGCACTGGCTCCATGACCGAGGCGGTCCTCCAACTGTCCGAGCATCAACCACAGTTTGTGGAACGAGGGGAACAGCTTCACGCCTTCCTCCAAAAACCTCCTCTCGCCGTCGACGTTTCCAAGCTCCCTCTCGAGTATGGCGGATTTCATCCAAACCCTCTCCCTGGCCTTGGCCAAAAGCATCCTCGCTCTTCCCGGTTCGTCCATGATCGGAATGAGCACAAGGGGGCGGAGGAACACGCGATGTTGAGCAGAGACGGGGGTCGCCAGATCAGGGCGGGGGCAACGACGGCTCTGGATTGTGGAAGATCGAGACGTAACGTGAGGCAGTTTAATAGACGATGGGTTAGGCGGTTGCTCTGCGGGCGTTGATCGGGCCCGAGTCTGATTGCCTTTTTTGTTTAGCACACCGAGTCTGATTTCCTGGGTCTTTTTAATTGGTTATTATTTGCTGGGCTTTTCATTCGATTTGTTGGGCTTTCACTTGAGCAGGTAGATGTAATGGGCCTGTGAAAGCAGCGCTGCCATGCCATTCCACCACAAGCATAACTTGCCCAAGTCAGCGTTTCCACCCCACGACCACGACCGCGACCGCAGCAGCACCGGCCACCGGTCGCGAGAGCTCCCCGTCGAAACGCCGATCCCACATGTCTGTCTGAGTCCGCGCGCCCCCGTCCTCCCCTCTCCCGTCCGCGCGGCGCCTTTCCACCTCCGCCTCCACCCACTCGACAGCGACGACGCCGCGCAGGCAGGAACCTCTCCCCGCGACAGCGACGGCCGGTCGCTTCAAAGTGACCTAAGCAGCTGCCCACCTCTGGCTTCTCCTCCCTTTTTCTCCCCCGGACCCGTCCCTCTCCGCCACTATGACCTCTTCCGCCCCGCCGAACCCTAGCCCCGCTCCCGTCCCCGTTCCCACTCAGACCCCTCCCGCGAACGGGGCCGCACCGGCCGCGTCCCCGCCCAAGGATCAGCAGCAGCAGCAGCAGCAGCATCAGGGCGACCAGGAAGGGGCCGCAGCGGGGGAGGCAGCGGAGGTCGTGGATGGGGGCGGCGCCGAGGCCACGGAGGCGGGAGTAGCCGCGGCCGGCGACGCGATGGAGGTGGACGGGGGCGTCGGAGGGGATGCGGAGACGGGCGGCGCGGCGGGAGGAGGAGGTGGGCCCGGGGAGGCGCGCAGCAGCCGTCGCCGGCGACCGTGTTTCGGATCCGGCTCAAACAGCCGCCCGCCAGCCTGCGGCACAAGATGCGCGTGCCCGAGCTCTGCAGGAACTTCAGGTGGGTGGGTGGGTTGAGCTGTCCACGGCTTTTACCTTTTATCTGTTCAAAACCTTGAGGTTTCTCTTCGTGGTTTCATTGTTTTGTTTACCGAGATTTTTGTGGCGCGAAACGGTGCGATCAGCCCTTGTTGCTTCATGAATAGGGAGAATCTCCTAGTTTCGTGGTGTATGCTTTTATAATTCCAGTGACTCTGGAGAAACTTGCTAGTGCGTTTGTATCGTTTCCTGTTGATTTGGGGGTTTTAGATTTCTGTTTGGATGAATTATTGTTGCCATATATATTATTAGTAAGCTTGGTATTCCGGGATCGTCAGTATATTGTTCGTGTTGCTGTGTTGTAACATCAAATCTATTTTTTTCTTCGAATTAAGGTCTCATTCACGAGTGATTTTGTTACTTCAGTCTGCATCATGAGGCCTTGTTGCAGTGACCAGAGCATTTCCAGCAGAGTTGCTATATTGGATTGCTATACCTAGAAAACTGTTACAGTTCTATCTGATTTCCCTTATCCAAAGCCCTCTCAGTCTTTATTGGCCTAGCAATTCATATTTTGTGGATAGCAGATGGCAAGTTGCTGTTTATTTTTCTTTCTGTAACAGTTTTATATATTGGATATAGATCTGTGATAATGCATCTCGAGCATTCTGCTATCACCTGGTAATCACTTAACCTTGGTGATGTTTTCATTGCAGCTGCGATTGCGTGGTGTGGGAAACTGAACGCAATTGCTTGTGCATCAGAGACTTGTGCAAGGATTCCAAGGTTCAATATTCCTTAACAATTCTTTCAAAGTTATTTTGCCTCTTGATGTCCTGCGCACAACTTTGTCTCTAATCCTTGAACAAAGAGCCTGTGAAATGTGCATGTACACTATTTTTTTTTATTGTTGTTCTGTGGATCAGAAACAGTTGAAGACCCACTGTACAATTATATCAAGCTGAGTGCATAGTTTATAAAGGAACTATTGGAATTATTGATTGCTGTGAAAACACTATGAGCCTCATATGGAAAACAACTTAGCAAACAAAAGTTTATGGAACTTAGAACAATCCAAACAGGAAGGTCATATTCTTAAGAAGTTACAAAACTGAGGTCCTAGTCCTACTACTATGGATTCTTGGCAAATAGTGCGAGTATTTGCCAAAACAAGGTTTATGCCCCTATTAGCTTGCCTAACGTTACAACAATGTTATTCGTTGGCTTAATGGGATCTTACTACCACTATTAAATTTCTTTGCTGAAAAACTAATGTAGTTCATATTTTCAGCTCCAACTCAAGCCCACCATTTTGGATTCCCATACACATCCTGAATCCAGAGAGACCAACAGAATGTTCTGTATTCAATGTGAAAGCAGGTATACCTGTTTATCTCCTGCACTCTTCCTTCTCGCATGCGGTTCTTTGCACATTGCATAGATCAGTTTCGACCCCTGTTGTACTTTGCAGTGTAATCATAACCAGCACAAAACCACTCTATGATTATATGTACCAGAAGTATAATACTCCTTTGTTTCAGCAACATTATTGTACTTTCTGAAATTACAACAGCTGATATAGCAATACTGCTTCATTGTAATGACATTGCCAATTGAACAGATTCTCCGCGTGACTTTGTTCAGTTCATTGAATGGTCTCCTCGGTCCTGCCCTCGTGCACTTCTAGTGGCGAATTTTCATGGACGTATTACTATATGGACTCAACCATCCAAGGTACGTCATTTTTTGAGAAAATTGTTGAGTTACTTTTTTCTTTCAGAACTGAGATATTTCTTGTACACTTATTTAAAGTTTTCTTTGAAGCAGTCAAATCTTCTTCTGATACTAAGTATTGTCTGCTGTGGTGAAGGGTCCTGTCAATCTTGTTCGTGATGCCAGCACATGGCACTGTGAACATGAATGGCGTCAAGATCTTTCTGTGGTGACAAAGTGGCTGTCAGGAGTTTCACCGGTATGGCACTGTTGCCTATGAACTAAACATATTGTTTCATTATGTTAAGTGGATGTTATACTCTGTATTTAAATTGATAAAATAATGTTACTCACAGTATAGCGCATCTGAGATTTGCCTAACATTGTATTCTTGTTTTTAGACTAGAACTAGAACTAGAACATCATTGTCGAAGTTCAAATCAGTTAGAATGTTTTGTTTGCTATGACTCACTACCGTGTAGTTTTCAACCCTCCAGTTCTTTCTATTCAATTTTTTTGGGTCTTGACCTATCTTGTATTAAGAAATAAAAACAAAAGGAAAAATGCTCCTATTATTTTTCGTCTCTCAAAATTTTAAATTTGTTTGTCCCTTGAGCCACTGTATTTAGTCTCATTGGTCGATGAAAGAAAATCTGTTTGTCTCGTTGAAATTTTTTTATGTGAAATCAATGATAAAGATCTGTTTGTCTCCTTGAAATCTTTTGATGTGAAATCAATGATAAACCTTTTCTACCTTGAAATAGACATAAATAAAATGAATAGAGTATTAGAGTTATGGTATTGCATGTTTGAGAGATTTTCTGTTTGACCTGGTATCTTGATATAGAGAAAAGGAGTCACCAAGCAAAAAAGCAACCTGTGCTAAATATATTCTATCTGACTCTGCAGTATAGATGGCTTCCTACAAACTCCCCTTCTTCGAACTTAAAAACCTTTGAGGAGAAATTTCTTACTCAACAGCCTCAAACTTCAGGTGTGTGTACAAGATTGAAGCATATTACTGAACACATGACAATTTTGGGTGTAGACACTGCTAGTTTGCCCCATCATAGTAGTATTCTTAAAAATCTGACATATGCTTATTATTGCAGCAGGATGGCCAAATATTCTATGTGTCTGCTCAGTTTTTTCCTCAGGTTCTGTTCAGCTTCATTGGTCACAGTGGCCTTCTCAAAATTCAGCACAACCTAGATGGTTTTCTACTAGCAAAGGGCTATTAGGAGCTGGGCCCAGTGGTATAATGGCTGCAGATGCTATAATCACAGAGTCTGGTGCTTTACATGTTGCTGGTGTACCACTTGTTAACCCATCAACTGTAGTTGTTTGGGAGGTGATGCCAGGTCTTGGCAACGGTTTTCAAGCAACTGCAAAGATAAATGCAACAAGCACTGTTCCTCCATCCCTGAACCCCCCTTCATGGCCTGGCTGTGCTCCTTTGGCTGCTTACCTCTTTTCTCTGCAAGATTATCTTGTTTCTGAAGGCGCACAAACAAAAAAATTGACAGATAACGAGACCACTGAGGCGGCATCAATCCATTGTTGTCCGGTTTCTAATTTTTCAGCTTATGTTAGTCCAGAAGCAGCTGCACAGTCGGCCACTACTACCACATGGGGATCTGGGGTTACTTCAGTTGCTTTTGATCCAACTCGAGGAGGATCAGTCATTACAGTTGTAATAGTTGAAGGTGGGTGTACAAATCGATAGAGTGATGGCTTAGAACTTGGAGCAGTATTTTCTTATAGTTTTTGAAACATTGCATGAACCTAATTATAATGATGTTTCACACTTTCTCTAAGAGCTCATGGCCACGTAACCCCTACCCCACAGCTAAGGCATCTGTGTTATTGCACCTATTTTCAAGTGCATTTTTTATAGTAATCTTCAAAAATAGCTTTATTGCTTTGTGCCTTGCTCTTGTGGATATCTTGACACCAATATAATTTCTCTACCATGTAATTGCTAAAATTTACATTATTTGCATTGTTTGTCTCTGGATTGATGTATCTTCTATTATGTTAATTTGTTGCTCCTAGTTGGTGTTAGAATAAACCTCAGTACCATTATTTATTTATTGCAGGACAGTATATGTCTCCTTATGATCCTGACGAAGGACCTTCTATTACTGGATGGAGGGTGCAGTGCTGGGAGTCATCACTTCAACCTGTCGTTCTTCATCCAATATTTGGGAGCCCTACTAGCTTTGGGGGCAGCCTCCTATGCAAACTGTTTGGTCCACTAGAGTTAACAAAAGCATTCCTCCAACCGAGGACCTTAAGAATCCTCAAACATATGTTCCTATGCCAACAACATCAGATGAACGGAGCTCCTCTGAATGCAGTGTTGACAGGGCGAACAGACTTAGCTTTGACCCATACGACCTTCCAAATGATGTTAGACAGCTGGCTCAAATTGTTTATTCTGCTCATGGCGGTGAGGTTGCTGTTGCTTTCCTGCGTGGAGGAGTGCACATTTTTCAGGTCCAAATTTTGATCAGGTTGACAGCTATCATGTTAATGTCGGCTCAGCAATTGCTCCGCCAGCTTTTTCCTCTAGCAGCTGCTGTTTGGCCTCTGTTTGGCATGACACACTCAAAGATCGAACGATACTTAAGATAATACGTGTGGTTCCACCTGGCATTCTTAGTACGCAAACTAAAGTAAACTCAGCAACCTGGGAGCGGGCAATTGCAGATAGGTATTTTACAGAGTTTATATGTGCTGATTCATGAAATAGTTTGATTGTTGTTTCCTATAATTATTTGATTCTGGCAGATTTTGGTGGAGTCTATTGGCTGGTGTGGATTGGTGGGATGCTGTTGGCTGTACACAGAGCGCTGCTGAAGATGGTATTGGTAAGTAAATCTGTACATGGAGGTTAAAATTTATTTTCTTTCAATGTTGGGACACTGAAAATATATCATCTGATAGTGGTCTAAGCACTAAGTTACCTTTGTTTCACATCTGAAATTTGCAAGTGATTACATGGAAGGGAATAATTGTATAGTGAAATACATTCCTTTTAAACATCATTTGTTTTTTTTGAAAGGAATACAGCAAGGGAAGCCCCTGCTATGGTATTATTATATATATGTATAGGAAATAAAACAAGATAAAAGATAACAAAGTACAACTGTACATCCCCTTTGAAGGGTAAAGAGCATGAAAATGGCCAAGGGCCAGAGTAATACAAGAGCACTAATTACAGTAGGCATCTATAAGAGAGAGAAAAGCTTCTTTCTTAGGACTTTTCATTGTGAGCTTGTAGTTGAGCTTCTGTACAAAATTGAGACTTCCAGTCTTGAGGGGGTGGCTGCCCTCGCTTGAAGATGTAGTTGTTCCTTTGTTTCCAAATATTCCAAGCTGCCAGGATGAAGAACGTCATTTATGTCGGTTAATTCTATCTGTGACAATTTTCTGAGGGAACAGAATATGCATCTTTTCAGTAGGTTAATTGTAGCAGATGTGTTAATTAAGGGTTTCAATACCTGCAATATTTGTAATTATAAAAATTAAGCTAATTTTATTATCACCTGCAATATTTGTAATTGTCAAGTAATAGACTTATCTTTATTAACATCTGCAATGTCTGTAGTTGTCAATAACAATCTAACTTTATTTTTCTTCCAGTTTCATTGAATAGCGTGGTAGCTTTGTTGGATGCAGACTTCCATTCTCTACCTACTATGCAACAGAGGCAGCAGCACTGTCCTGTAAGTGATATTATTACTTTTGGCAAACTATGCTAGTTTCACACATCCCATTCTAATTGTTATGTAACGTAATACCTATACATTGTTTTAATTTTTATAATAGGTAATTCGTCAGTTAAGACTTGTCATTCTTTCAGTTAACAATGACCAATTGATGCAAAATGATGAGATAAAAAGCTATATAAAACCAATTTTAACTTACATTTCTGTATAAACATCACATTTTTAATATTCAGAAATAGAGTTGTATAGTTTTTCCACATCTGTATAAGCATGCATTCTATACATAGAATGTTAATGTTTGTGGTTAATTAGTCTGCATAACTTTAACATGGACCCTTTTAAGTAGCAGTGCAACTTATCTTTTCTCTGTTTGATCCATAAGGATTTTTTTCTTTAAAATATAATAAATAGCCTTGTGAGCGAGTCACATATTTCACTGGTATCATAAAGAAAATTGCGTGTGAGTTAAAATGAATTTTAATTTTAGATATGATGAGACTTGTCTTCAGCGTTTAGGCCTTTTAAGCTGTGTGCTTTTGCTTATGAATGGTTGATCTATTCCATGCAGAATCTTGATAGGATAAAGTGCAGATTGTTGGAAGGAACAAATGCTCAAGATGTCCGAGCACTTGTGTTGGACATGCAAGCAAGATTACTTTTGGATATGCTAGGAAAAGGAATCGAGTCTGCCCTTATAAATCCGTCAACTTTGCTACCTGAACCCTGGCAAGCTTCTAGTGATATGCTGTCTAGCATTGAACCTGACAAAATGACTGTTGAACCGGCTTTACTTCTAAGCATCCAGGTCTAACGATCTACTGCAACTCATCTTATTGCTTTGCCATGTAAACTAGACAAACTAATGTCCTGATTGTGTTGTCTAGAAATTATTTGGTAGGATCTACTAGTAAGTAGTACATTGGTACTCCAGATCCATTAATTATGCATAAAATTATGATAATATAACCATTGGTTTAGTTGTGTTAAGTGATCTCATGTTAAATGCATGTACTTTTGGCAACTTCACCACATAGTTACAACTTTGCATTGTTCAGGCACTTTGTATATCTTGTGTTTTTGTGTTCAGGAAGGGGTGTAATATACTCTTGCCCCTTGTACTCTATTCTTCTTTGAAATGAAATAACAAGCAGTCTTCCTGCATGTTTGAGGCAAAAAAAAAAAAAAAATAGTACTGTATACTTTCCAGACAATCTGTGGCATTTTTTTGTTTACTTGGCAATGAGCTTACAATTTGAGATCCAAATGCAGGGTTATGTTGACGCTGTTCTAGATTTAGCATCACATTTCATCACGCGCTTGCGGCGCTATGCAAGTTTCTGCCGAACTTTGGCTAGCCATGCTGTTGGAGCGTCTTCTACTACAAGCAGTTCTAGAACTATGGTTACAAGTCCTACAAACAACTCTCCATCGCCCTCAAATAATCAAAGTAGGTATCAACTGCCTAACAGAGAAGAAACATTCTCCAATATTTTGTTTATTCGTTATACGCTCAAAGGGGAATAGAAGTTATTTTGTTTCTCATTTTGTAGCATATTGACGCGTCTGCAACTTTCAGGTAATCAAAGTGCAGCAACATCAACAACCGGAAACTCACAAATGCAGGAGTGGGTTCAAGGTGCAATTGCTAAGATTAGTAACAATTCCGATGGTGCTACCACTGCAACTCCAAATCCAGTTAGCGGGAGATCGTCATTTATGCCCATCAGCATTAATACGGGCACTTTCCCTGGCACTCCTGCAGTTAGACTTATTGGCGACTGTCATTTCCTGCATAGATTATGTCAGCTGTTGCTATTTTGTTTGCTTTTCCGAAGAAGGCAATCACCAAGGTTACTTGCACTAAAAACTCAAGATTCTACTAACCAGAAAGTACAGCACATGATGAATGGAAAGACAGAGGACAACAATACAACCTTAAGATCTGGTCTAGGGGCAACTAAAGTAGAAGATGGCCCAGCTACGCGTGGTGGGCAATTTGTTCTCGGAGCAAAGGGTCCTGAAGAAAACCCAGTGGGAAAATCTGTTAGAATAGGTTCTGGCAATGCCGGCCAAGGTTATACTTCAGATGAGGTGATTATCAAAGTATCGAGAATATAATAGTTTTTTTTGTTGCAATCTGACCTGTGTATCACTCGATGAAAATATGTAATATTATATTTGTTATAGCTGCAGGAATCCTTGTTTTTGGCATGATTTAGTAATTAAATTTCATTAATGAGGGAACCGTATGATTTGTTCAAATTATAGTTGGATAGCCTGCTGTTATATTAAATTTTCAGTTTAGCCACAGCTAAGCACCTGCATTTCTTCATAAACATCTAGCCTTCATGTTTCTATGCCAACATATTTGGATTGATGTTTTCCTTTACTGTGATTAGCTGATTATAGGTGTTGGCTTATCTCTAACCATTTAGCGATACTTTCAAATTTTGATGCCACAATAGAATTATCATCAATAACATTTTAACTAATTCAGTTGGCCTAGTTTGATCTATAGGGCACACTTCTTTACAAATTCACCACCGACTTATCTAGCACATCTGAAACTTGCAAACTTTGTTTATCATGGCAGGTGAAGGTCCTTTTTCTTATTTTGGTTGACCTTTGTCGAAGGACTTCTTCCTTTCAACATCCATTGCCAGCTTCTCAGGTTGGTTCCAGCAACATTATTATAAGATTGCACTACATTGATGGCAATTACACGGTGCCCCCTGAGGTAGTGGAAGCGTCTCTTGGTCCCCACATGCAGGTACTAGACAAATTTCTCATAGAAGCTTCTATCAATTTCAGTGCTTTACCTGTCCAGTGTTGACAAAGTGAGTTTTAAGTAAATTCTAGTGCACCTCAGAAATTCAGTAACTTTTTTTCTTACCAAAGTTCATAACAACACCTCAGAAATTCTAGTGCACCTTCATAAAATTTCATTATGGTCCTCTTTAGAACTTGTTATATTCTGTCTGTGATCTTGCATGTTAACATGTACTCCCTCCGTCCCAATATATTTGGCATTCTAGCTCTGGGCACGGAGATTAAGAAGAGAAGGAATAAAGTAGGTGCGCAGGAAACGAGGAGGAAAGAGATAGAGATAGAGGTGTATTGGAAAGAGAGAGGTGTCTCGGGAAGTGAGAATGCCAAACATTTTGGGAAAAATGGATGAGCCTAGAATACCAAATATTATGGGACGGAGGGAGTATTATTATTCCCTGGCTTGAGCTTGTCATTTCCCGCTATCCCTGCTACACACGTTGCTTGCTCAATATGCGTTAAATTCTATGTTGCAGAACATGCCTCGACCACGTGGAGCTGATGCTGCTGGTCTTCTACTTCGAGAATTAGAACTGCAACCTCCTGCTGAAGAATGGCATCGGCGCAACATGTTTGGTGGGCCCTGGTCAGAACCTGATGACTTTGGTCCATTGGATAATATGCCTCGTCTGAAAATCAGTGGCTCTGCAAGCCCACAGTTGTCTGACATGGAAGAAGATGGCAATGGTTCCTTTGGTGTTCATAGTCTCTGGCCAAGAAAGCGTCGTTTGTCTGAAAGAGATGCAGCATTTGGTCTGAAAACATCTGTAGGTCTGGGGGCTTATCTAGGTGTCATGGGATCTCGAAGGGATGTTATCACAGCTGTGTGGAGAACAGGTCTTGATGGTGAATGGTATAAGGTGAGTACTCTTAAAGTTCCTCTTATCTTCTTCTCTCTAGTCTCATTTCTGAAAGTTTATCATTGACACATGCTACCCACATTTCCTATGTATACTTAACGGCTAATACATTCTTTATCCATAACGGCTAATACATTCTTTATCCAGTGCGTACGGTGTTTGCGGCAAACTTGTGCATTTGCACATCCTGGTGCCCTGAACCCAACAAATGAACGTGAGGCTTGGTGGATTAGCCGGTGGACACATGCTTGCCCAATGTGTGGTGGTTCCTGGGTGAAAGTTGTTTGAGTGCTGTCTTTAGTGACAGGACACCTTCACTGCAGTGAAGCTTTCCGCAGAAAAATATGCAGCAGCATTATCTATCTCCGTGCTGAGTTATTTTGAATCTAACGCTAAGCTTGTTTTGGACCAGGCTAGGTATCATGGTTAGCCTGCAGATTCTGAAGCATTTGCATTACTCAATCCTTTTGTATATAATGTTAGTATTGGAACAAATCTTTTTAATGCTTAATGATGAGTTTGTGCATGGTCGACCGGATCAATGTTATGATGTATTCGGCCAATCTGGCCTAATTCACTCGTGCCGACCTGTGATCATCTTAATTTGGGATGGTATAGCATGTTCTGATTTTTTTTAAGTCATATATTGACTCGGTTATTTAACTGGGTACTTGCTTAATTAGTTTGTGCCTACCTGGGTCACAAGCTGGCTCCCCGCCCAGTCCCCAGCATCGCTCCAGTACTCCACCTCTGGACCAGCCTTCTCGGAGACCCTGGGTAATCATGGAAGATGGGGCGGATCATTGGAAAGCAATCCCGGTAACCATGTAGCATGGCATTAAGCACATTTCAGCCTCCCCTGTTAATAAACGTGAAAGGATGCTGATTTGTTTACTGTGATGAAAATTGTCCCGTTATGCAAGACTCCTATTTGAGAGTTATTAATTCAGGTTAGATGTTTTTTATGCAAATTTTAGTGGTGTCAACTTTCAGTTTACGTTTTACTAGAAGTCATTGTGTTGTGTGCCACACAGGTACGGTGATTGAAGTACCCCCGACCAGGTATAAACCGTTCTAGTCAGGATATTTTTTATTGCTCTGGGGGTTTTAACCCCTTATATTGCATGGAAACAACGAATGGTACAAAAAGACCGTAGCACTTTGCAAATCTCGTCACTCATTTCGTTCAGACTTTCCTCCATGCCTACAAGGCAGCTCCCTAAGGCTAGTTTCAATGGAGTTTCATTAGCATAAAATGACACATCTATATAGTAAAACAATTGAGATTAATGATATGAAATGAATTTTATGGGGATGAAACTCATTTGAGGGTCATGGTGCTTTGACCAATCTCAATAATTTAATGTTATGATTTATCTATAAAACATTCTAATGAAGCATGCATATGAGTTTAACGCTGCAATTATGAGCCAGTGAGGAAGGTAAGTGATTCTATACTTACTATTTGACTATGTAACTCCGTTTGGCATCTGATTTCATGTTGCACGATTACCCTTTTTCGGCAGGTTAGTCATCCCACACATGATCAGTGTTTTTATCTAACAAACAAACACGAGAAAAAGCTTAAAGAAGACTATGGTCTGTTGATAAACCTTACATCTTTCCTGAATATGATTTTACCTAGTGAAATGCTTTCTGGTTTCATCGCTGCTTATGCAGGAATTGAGTCTTGGACATTTGAACAAAAGCTTGGTGAGGCTGTCCCGATTAGATCAGAAATTTGAAGGTATTATATGACATACCTGGAGAAAATTAGCTATTTGCATTACTGTCAGTGACATGCTTGTGAATCAATGGCACTTTTTATTGGGCAGTCATGCATAAAGGTTGCACTTGACTTTTGTTTCTCTGGAAAATGTACGAGAATGCATCCACAGTTGATAGATGAGAGTTCTGTCTGCTTCCATAGTGGCATAGGTTGAATGAAGAAGATGAGAAAATCCCTTGTATGTCCGTGGAAAAAGTTTACTTCCCTTCTGTACCACTGAAAATTTTACTTTCTCTTATGTGCCTCCACTTGAAATTTTCCATCCCTTGTATCCCACTCTCAACCATTTTTTTTAATCTTACAATGATTTCTTTTCCTCCCCTATTGTTATCAACTTGCAAGAAGACTTTCATTGCTTCAATATTTGAGCTAAGTTTTATAATGACATAAGAAATAGTGATGAACAAGTTTTGTTATTAGTTCATGTCCCTCTTAATCGACTCGTCCCAAGTAAGGTTAGGTTGACCTCTACCTCGCTTCACATTATCATCTCGCTTTAGAACCCCACTACGCATCGGCGCCTTCGGAGGCCTCCGTTGAACGTGTCCGAACCATCTCAACCTATGTTGAACCAATTTCTCCTCTATTGGTGCCACTCCAACCTTTTCCCGGACATCATCATTCCGCACTCGATCCATTCGTGTATGCCCGCAAACCCAACGCAACATACACATCTTTGCTACGCTCAATAGATGAACGATCTCATGGATTGGTGCGGAACATACATAAAATGCCATAGTTTGTAATTATGACAATAAAGAGGTAACTATAATATGGGCTACAAAGTTTTTCTCGAACACAATATGGGTTACCAAGTAAACCCAGTTTGCACTAAAAGCACCGAGCATGCCAATCAAAATGCTGAGGAGAGAAGCCACAAAAAGTAAAGTTTGCCCTCGATGGAACTACCAAAGAAAAGAAATTGGTTAGTGACTGAAAGTGTAAAAGGGAGTGTTGATTCAAGTACATGATTTATATAATGATGGCTATGGAGGTGAACCCTCACCTTTCTTGGTTAGTAGTTATATGCCATTCTTTACTCATATGTATTCAAATGATGAACATGATTTAGATGATCAACTGAATAAAGATGAAGATAAGATTTGTATGTCAATAAACATAATTTTTTGATATCCAAGCCCTGTATAAGATTAAACCCTGCATAAATTTTATGGGCATAGAGACATGTGCCTCACCCTAGTTTAATTATTGAATCTCTGATTATAGTATTGAACAAGTCAAATTAGTTGTATATATGTCTTATTAATATGTCAAATCATAATTTTAAGTGCAAAAGTATCAAATTTGAGACATGTTTGATAAATTTGACATTTCTTTACTAGGATGGGCACATGCCTCTATGCCTATAAAAGTCACTCTCATGTGGGGAAATGTTAATAATTAAATTAGGGATGGGCCGCATGCCCCTCTATAATGTGTACCTTGAAATACAAAAGTAAGAATTATGTCTTTGATAACCTGAACTTGAATGTTTGTGATACTTGTCTGGCCTGGTGTGTCTTTGGAACGGGTTGTTTGCTTGTCCAATGAAAGTTAGTTAGAATTTTCGAAGACTTCGTCGTGAGGATAACACAATCTTATGTAACTTCATCAACAACGAATATCGGATTGATGAAGTTGATGAGTGTGCTTGCATTCTTAGTTTTGGGTACAAGGGTATCATAGACAGGGCCGTCTCTACATATTTGAGAGGCCCCGGTGCGAAACACAAAACGGGGCTCCAAAATTCAAAAATTCACATAGCCAACGTACACTTTTAACTATATAGTTTCCATACATGACAATATTTCATAATATTTGAAAATATCCTATCAATATTAATGCTAACAGATTAAAAGTAGTACTTGTAAATAAAGTAACCTTATGTTCTAGTGAAGAGCAGCATCCTTCTAGTATTTCTTGAGGTGAAATTTTTTATTATATCTTCATACTTAATCTGCTCCAAGATTTCTGCTAGAGATATTGATTGTCCAACTCCAGAATTACTTTATTGTAGCCCAGCACCACGACCAACAACAAACCATTTCTTGCCACCAATATTTCTTGCCCAGTGCATCAGCTAGCGTGTGTTTGGTTGATTGCACTAGGCCTAACCAGGCCCTAGCTATGCAGCATCTTCACTTTTCCATGTGTTTGGTTTTCTGATCCAAAAAGTAACCAGGTCCTAGCTATGCAAAAGGTGCTCCTTAGCCTGGCCTGCTAGAAACGCTGGAATTGGCCGTTTCCACTAAGCCTGAGCTCAGGCTTAGTTGGGTACACACGTAGCCTGCTCCCACTTGTGCATGATGACTCAATATTTATGCTAGCCAACCCATATGCAACCTACCAATCACAAGCTAATGCTAACCAAAAATAGACTGGTCGATCAACAAAACAAGCAGTTGTTTTACTGTGTTGCATTACTTTAGACTGGTTTGGGCTGGCCTGCGTAGTATCCTAGCTAGGCTAGGACTAACCCAGTCTACCAATCACACCCCTAAGCACTCATACTTCCGTCCTTCAGCTAAACCTAGGATCAATGTCTATCACTCGACAAATGACGCGCTAAATAAACCATTTTTATAAAAAAAATCATTTTTTGTATGCCTAATTAACTGGAGCAAATCAGAGCCGTCCCTTCGATCACTACAGGCCGTGCTCCGCTGACCGCTGCCGCAAGCGCGCGGACTTCCGAAACGGGAGCGTGTCGAGATCTCTGCCCCCGCCTCCGGCGATGGCGTCGCCCTACGCCGGCTCCCAGCCGGCGTCTCAGGCAGCGGCGGCAGCTGTGGCGGCGCAGCAAAACCACTTGCTGGCGTTCCGCGTGATGCGGCTCTCCCGTCCCTCGGTCCAGCCGGACCCGGCGGCACTGCTCCGCTTCGACCCGCGTGACGTCTTCCTCCCGGAGAACGCACTCACGTCTCCCGATCCGTCTGCGGCCACTGACTACCTGCACCGCCTCCTCCATCCGGCGGACTCTGCTTCCGCCGTGCCTGGGGACTTCAGCTTCCGCGACCGCTTCCTCCACCGGGACCCTGCCGACGCCCTCGCGCTCCCGGGGCTCCTCGTCCTTCCCCAGTCCTTCGGGTTCGCTTATCCCTCTCAAATCCCACTTCTAGAGAGTCCTGTACTGCTTCAGGTGCAGCGATCGCTGATGCCGTTCAGTTGCTGTGCTTGTGTGTGACTAGGGCGATCTACTTGGGCGAGACCTTCTGCAGCTACATCAGCATTAACAACAGTTCCAGCTTCGAGGCCAGGGACGTCGTCATCAAGGTGTTTGATCCACTGAACACTCTTTCACTCACCAATTTAGAAAGGCAACGTATCCTATGAGAACCAGGTTCGTGTGAAAACTATGAGAACTCTAATGCGGTGCATGAATTCAGCAAATCCCCCTCCCAACTCTCACTATGCGCCTCCCTTGGATCAAGATCATGTGGCCTAGACTGAAGTTCTCATAGTTCTCAGTTCTCACACGAACCTGGTTCTCATAGGATACGTTGCCAGAATTCCGAGATATGTGGTCTACATTTAGAAATGCATTTGAACTATTGGATCTTCTGACAAATTGGATTACTTGGGCGAAGCTTTTATTTATTTGTTTATTGTCAGTACAATTAGTTAAACTGCTAGGATTTTGGTTTGTTCTAGGGTCAGAAGTTCTAGTGCTGCACAGAATTCCTAGATTGATCAGTTCACTTGTTTCTCCTTGTTAAAGCAAGTTAAAGTGATTAGAAATTCGTTAAGGAATTCCATGTAAAAACTTGTGCTAGAGGATAAGGAATGGTGAGATTTGGACTGCATGTTCGCCTGGCTCATATCATTCTAGTATCGTATTGAGGCTAGTTCTGCTGATCGAGGTAATTTTTTGCTTATGACAAAGCTTGTGGTGCAGTGCCACCTTGAGGTTTACAAGTTTTGACTGAATTAGTTTGAGATTTTCTTTTTATGAAGCTTGTCAAAGAAGAACAAAAAATCGTCTAATGGCTTGAAGGAAGCCTTAACATGTTGATGCAACTTCATGATCTTCCTCGTATATCAAGATGCCCTTTGCAGCATATCTCACCTTGTATTAATTCTGTAATACTAATATATGTTATTTTTTATGCTTGTATGTTGTAACTGTAAAGCTTTTGACGATAACATGTGTATAAGTATCTACATTTTAAAAATAAAATCTGTCACATTTATATAGTAATTATTGCAAACTCCTTACCTCCATAACCTTGATGTCCATATGCAGTAGACAAAAATTTGTCCTCTCTTTTCAAATATTCAAATTAGATGCAATTACTTCTTATTCCAGCATGTTTTTAACTGATACTTTTCTTTCACTAGGCGGAAATACAAACCGAGAGACAAAAACTACTTCTTGATACATCAAAATCTCCTGTTGAGTCAATTAGATCAGGGGGTAGATACGATTTCATTGTGGAGCATGATGTCAAAGAACTGGGAGCACACACGTATATTTCTTTTCTCGTTTCCATTTTATGCCTATGTTGATTCCTTACGGTTGAGTTTCTCATATGGTGATGAATTCAGACTTGTTTGTACTGCTTTATATAATGGTGGCGATGGAGAGCGTAAATATCTTCCCCAGTTCTTTAAGTTCACTGTCTCGAACCCATTGTCTGTTAGAACAAAGGTAAGCAGCTATCCCTTTTAGATCTGTTCAATCTACCTTGTTTGTGCCCATAGTTGATAGAATAGGCAAACTAGGCTCGTAGAAAGTCGTATCAATAACTGTTGTACACCTTTCTTCTTTTCAGGTTCGCACGATCAAGGTAGGTTACCTTTTGTTCTCTACTGCAAACGATGATTTGTAAGTCCTCATATTATGTGTAGATTCTTTGTAGAGATCTTCGTAGATGTATGTTATTGCAGATAAACATGATTTGCAGCTGTCGAATATTTTTATTGTATGTATCACGTTTTTTTTTAAGGGTAAATTGGATTCATGCCATTATAATTTTCATGAGTTAGAAATATGCCATTGAACTTTTGAAAATCGGATGTGTGCCACCAAACTTTATTCAAAGTTGGAAATATGACATTATCTACGTTTAGGACTGCTTTATGCCCACATACATGCATTCATATTTTGGTATGTGCCGTTTTTCCCTTATCTTTCCCGGTCGAGCACGCTGGCTAAGCTCGGAAGTCGGGATGACGGTGAGACAAGGCTGAGCGTGCGCCCTCCCTCTCTCCTATGCTCCGCTGAGTAGGAGCAGATAAGCTTCGAGCTCCGGCTCTCGCGCCTGAGCTTCGAGCTCCTGAGCACTTTGTCTGCTCGTTGTGACTGCCGGCCTTGGAGAAGATGAAATCTTCGAGCTGAATCCAGCGGGATGACATCAAATCCAGCCAAGACACGTATGGAGGAAGCCGTTGCGTAGCTTTACTGAGTTCCATATTGGTTAAATATTGCTCAACGGCAACGAATTTAGGGAGAGTGTCACAGCTGGCTCCAACATGGAGAAGACGAATTTTGATTCCAACAAGGAGCGCCGTAGGGAAGGACACAGATGGTAGAGTGCAGGTGAATGTGGGATTGAAGAATAGGGGGAAAAGATGAAATCTTTATGAGCAGAAATTGCAATCGATTGCAAATAAAGATCTGTAGCCCCTCCCATCTGTTGCATCAATTCCCTTCCTTCCGTGGTTCCGCCTGAATTGCCGGCACCGTCACTCAGGCTAGCTGCGCGGCTGTGTCCCTGAGTCACCACCCCACGCATCGCTTGACCCTGCTTGCTGGGCGGCGAGGTGGTCCTCCTCGACTTTGGTCAGAAGGATAGGGAGGTGGAGACCCTCGTTCAAGGAACTCCACGGAGAAGGAGGTGGAGCACGGAAGGGGTCAAGGAGATGACGCAAGGGCAAAACGGGAAGTACAAAACTACAGAGGTCTGTTAGTGGGCCTAATACGCTCATGAACATAGATAGTTGGCATATTTTCAACTTGAGTAAAAGTTTATGGCACCCATATAATTAATGAAAGATCAGCGGTATATCTCCAACTCTAGAAAATTATAATGGCATAGATCAAATTAAACCTTTTTTTATTCCTTATTGCTAGCGCACTCCTTTGTAATCATCAATACAGTGCTTTTGGTTCTTCCATATGTTTTCTCGGCACCAAAGCGTTATATTTCATTTTTAGTTTATCTATATTCTGTTTTTAGCAAATGATTCTCTCCAAGAGATGGATACATTTCCCTTCTCTTAAGAAACACAATATTTATTCTATTTGTTTTTTATTCCCTTTCTACCAACCTGTTAATTCACCATGGCAGTCTTCAACTCTATATAGTTAGTCCGTTTTGACAGGATGTTACATATCTGGAAGCCTGCATAGAGAATCATACAAAATCTAATCTTTACATGGATCAAGTTGATTTCGAACCTGCCCCACAATGGAGAGCTACAAGATTGGAAGCTGATGAACATCCTTCAGCAGTGAAGTCTGTCATAGGGTAATTCTAGCTCCAAAACTGTGTATAGAAAAAGACAGTTTTGGTTATGTGAGCATGTTGATGGACATGAATATTTCGACAATGCTATCAATTTAATAAAAGTGGATACTTGACTCAAAAAAATATTTGATTTGTTTTTTGTTTTTCATGTAGGGACCTCTGCAAACAACCGATTCTCATCAGAGCTGGGGGTGGAATATACAATTACCTTTATCAGCTTAAATCATCACCCGACGAGTCTGATCAAACTAAATCAGAGGGAAGCAGTATACTTGGTAAATTTCAGATAACATGGCGTACTAATCTGGGTGAACCAGGCCGCTTGCAAACTCAAAACATTCATAGCACTGTTAGTGAAGTTCCTGCCTCTGGATTCAATTATTTTATGTTGTGCTAAAGTGTACTTTTGCTAACTGATGATATTGAATCTATGGTTGTTTCGCTCTCTTATTATTGTATAGCATCCATGACACAATTTTTGCAACTCTTTGGCAGCCCACTACAAGCAAAGATGTTGATCTTCGTGCTATGAAAGTTCCACCTATCATATATGTGGAAAGACCATTCATGGTAAATCTTTGATTAGTTTCTCTTATGATACCTGCATAGTTATCTTATGTGGTTCTTCCGTGCATGAGAAATTTTACTTCTGCAATAACTTTTTCCTTTCACATTGCTTTTCATTTGACACGTGCTACCTCCATTCTTAACTATATGATGTTTCGGACAACTAATCTAGTTCAAATTGCACTAGATTTACTTCCCTAAACATCATATATTTAAGAATGGCAGCAGTAGTTATTAAGATGTTTATGTTTCCTTTTCTTCATAATGACCTAGAGGCTAGAGCTGGTCCTTTGATTTCCGTTGACCAGTTACAAACAACCTCAACTTTGAATCTAAATTCCTTGGTGAGGCTAAAGTTTCTAGTATTTTATTGAGTACTGTTCATATGGTTTCCTGAAATATAAATTTGTAATGCATTTATTGGCAGCAGCAAAGTTGAGGGCATGCATTAACTAAGGCAACGGTTGTTTATCTATGTTGCATCAGTATCAAAAGTCTCGTGAAATTTCTTCACTGTTTGTCTTGTTGAATGTACTAAGTGTTTATGATATAACCACAAAGGGTATTACTATAGATAGATGCATTCTTTATTATCTTCATTTCAAACTTTCAGTTGGGTTTGAATGAATCTGAAATAATCCATCTTTGATACTCCATGACTTGGCTATAACCGTTCTACTATGTGATCTATGCAATTAGTACATCACACAATAGCTATGTGTTTAAATGTTCCTACTGTTGTTGTCTAATGTACACTATCTTCAGGTCAATCTGTGCCTTACAAACCAAACAGACAAAACTGTTGGCCCGTTTGAAGTCTTTTTAGCCCCAGGCATCTCCAGCGGAGAGCGAGCTGTTCAAGTCAATGGATTACAGAAGTTGGTTAGTTGATTTGCTTGTATGTTATTTTATTTTTATCATAGCACAAGTTTAGACTGTGCGGATACATGAGTCAGTGTTTGGATTGAACTTGTCTTTGGTGTGTTTTTCCAAGTTCTACACATGCTTAAACAATTATTTTGTGACCTTGTGATTTGTATTCTGCTTATTTTTTGTACCCCCATTGTCTAGATTTGCTAATGCAAGATATAACATTGAGTTGGGTACTAAGTTTCTAATCTAAACAAGTAGTTTGGCAATGGACTTATCTTGAGTTCTTTGCTTTTGGCTAATAATAGGATTGCTAGGATATGGGGAGAATTCCTTGTGTACTTTATCTGTATAGGACTGAAATATAGCCAATTGTTTGCCCCTGCTCTGATGAATATGATTTACATTGCTGAACTTATTTCCTGTTTAAAGGATCAATGGTTCACTAAGAAAATGTTATGTTGTATTGATAAAATGTATAGGATGTTTTCATATTCCTTCTGTAACTGTTTTCACAGGTTTTGCCATTGGTTGAGGCTTTCGAGTCCATCAAATTCGATATGGTAAGGAAACTATATGGATTCATAACTTGAGTTTCTCTACATTTCTTGGTTTCACGAATCAGATCTCAGATGGATAGTCTGAAAATGATATTTGTGGAGTCATAGTATTTACTGTAGCACTGATGCTGCTGCAAATGAGAAACCAATTGCTCTCATGATATTGATTCTAGTTTTAGCCTTGCAAAAGAAATGCTTGACGTGAACAAAAAATTAGTATTAGTCTTGAGAAATTTATTGCTCCCATGTTTGTGTGTTATCTTGTTTTAGCACAGAAGTCTTTAACTTTGAAACCAGTTCTGTATCTTCTCATGAAGTGTACTAGGCCTTCCTTTATTTGTCTATATAGGGATAAAGTGTATACTTTGTGCAGAGCTTGGTTGCCACCCAGCTAGGTGTGCAAAAGATCTCCGGAATCACCATGTATGCCGTGCAGGAAAAGAAGTACTACGAACCTTTGGCAGACATAGAGGTAACTTGGCAGCATCAGGTGTAGCTGATCAATGAAGCGCAGCTAATCCTTCTGTGCGATTGCTTATAAATTTCTGCCTTGCAGATTTTTGTTGATGCGGAATAGATCTCTTCTTGGACAAACCCTTGCATGAGCTGAACAAGATGTTCTGCATTTTTCGTGGGCATGGGAGGAGGGATGTGTAGCGTATGCTGAACATGATGTATTTCTGCTGATGTAGTTTTTGTTTGTTATACAGCGTGTTTACTGAATAGCTATTAAATGTGATTCAACAACAAACTTTGTTACCCTTCACAAGTTTCTGTTAATAATATCTCCCGTCTTCCTTTTCTGTTGTTTCAATAGTCAGACTCATTCTTTTCTGTTAATCCAATTATGTCTTTCTGAACCGCATGGTGAATAAACTCCCTCCGTCCCATTTATTTGTCACTTTAGAGTTGGGCATAGGAATTAAAGAGAAGTGGAAAAGGTGGGTGCACAAAATACAATGTGGAGAGAAATACGCGAAAGTGAGGATGTCAAACATTTTAGGAAAACTGGAGAGGAAGTGACCCATGTTCTGGGACTGAGGGAGTATTTCTTAAGAGGGTAAAAGCATATTCCAAAGTCGCAGGATTAAATCAGATATCACAACCTCTTTAATCTGTCACAAATCCTATGGCTCAGAATTTCTGAGACATGGATTCTCATTAGATGCACAAGACTACACCACCAAAAAGAGAGCACAGGCGAAACACAGATACTTTTAACACGGCTAGAGCATGTAACAAAGTCTCAGAAGGCAGGAAGTGTTAAACCTCGTATTAATTAATATTCCTGCTTAATGCAACGCAAACCACAAATTCTGTGGCAGACAGACTGACAGACATTACACCATCAGCAAAAGAAACCACAAGCCAAACACAGATACACAAGTTTCCTGTCACAAAGACCACCAGGTCATAAGAGGAATGACAGTAGCCCCATTTTTGTTCAACCTGCAGACAAACGGCCATTTATTCAACTGAAACTTGTCAGGGGTGATCCGCACAGCTGCACGTCTGAAATGTCGGAGAGCCTAGGCCTTGAGCTCGCCGCCGCCATCTCAAACTCCTCCAGCTCCGAGATGCTCTTCCTCTTGTTTGCCGCTTCCTGCCTCGGTCTTTCCTCGGACGCCTCCAGGATGGGACTCAGCCCCGGCTGCTGCTGCTGCGATATCATTGCCTGTACTTCTGCCTCCGTCCCGGGGTCATCCTCTGATGCATAGAGTATTGTCTGAATAGCAGTTATGACCTAGCAAGTACAAGAAGATATGTTGATCAGCGTACCGTTACTTTGACAAATGCAAGAACTGTGTAACTGAAATAGTTGTTCAGAAAGGCTCTTTGATAAGAAAATCCTGCTACTTACTGGCTCGTGTTCAATCTCTGGGTTCTGACACATGATCTCGATGTCCCGCAGCTTGGAGAAATAGAAATCTCTCTCCTTTTCAAGGCTATCAACCAGGAGCTTTAGTTCAGTAATCTGCAAGTAACATCGTGGGGTGAGTACATCCAACTTTGCAAACTTAAAAGAAGAATGTTAGGCCACCATATGTCTCACTTGTTCATCATAGGCTGGTCCTCCATAGTTGGCTGGATTGGGGGTCTTGGCACTCCGCTGAGGCGTACTGGCCACATTTGCCCGCTTGGCACCATGTGATGAAGTTTGAGCTCTATGGCTGGCAGGCTTTGTTGCGGCCTGAGAGGGCACCGATGTCCTTCTATTGGTCTCTTTTCCTCCTTTGCTGCTTTCCCTTCTTTCCAAAGCGTTGTAGCTGTGTGTCATCCAAAGCAGAACGAGATAATGTAAGAATTCACAGGATATTGATAACAGAGTACAGCTTGCTTTCACTTGGGGGTGTGGGTAAACACTAAGAGCTGCTCACGCAGAAATTGACCAAAAGGCTATATATGCAAGGGACCAGATCAGCATTTACCTGCTCACGAAGCCACCATTGACGGAATCACAATATCTTTTCATCCATTGCATGAACTCTAAATTGTCGAGGGGTCTTTTCTTGATGAGTTTATTCACTTCAATGTGCTGTGGCAATTCGCAAAGGAGCAACAAAAAAAATAAGTTTTGGCATTAAAATTCACTTCAAACATCAACTGGTGGGAACTGGTACCTCAATAAGAAAAATTAATGAGCTAAAACATACTAATTCAACATGACAGGACATGATCAAGAACTGGCAGTGTTTTCCTAGTCTATTGCTGTGATTCAACAAACAAAACCTGCTTTAGAGAATAATGAAAGAAACCAGCGATCCAGTCGTTATCTAAACAGGGAATCCATCAAAATGGGAACGTAAAATATCTAGCAAATCATGGAAGGCCTAATTCAGTATACTGTATCTAGCATCCTCATTATTTCGCCAGAATAATGTCAAATGCAGACACGAACTTAACAACAAAACAGACACAGGTCACAGATAATTTGAAACACTTTAACTGTAACTGAGCCATCACAGCATGTAGGTGCAGTAACATTCGATCCAATTTGTCACTCACAAGGCTGCACAGGTGTCTTAAACAGATATTTCGACAGAATATTGTTCAATGCAGAAACTAATTTAACAACAAAACAGCCACAGGTCACAGATAATCTGAAACATTTTAACTGTAACTGAACCATCACAGCACGTAGGTGCAGTAACATTCGATCCGATTTGTCTCTCACAAGGCTGCACAGGTCATAGATAATCTGAAACACTTTAACTGTAACTGAACTATCACAGCACGTAGGTGCAGTAACATTCGATCCGATTTGTCTCTCACAAGGCTGCACAGGTGTCTAAACAAGTAATTCATCAAGATGGGAATGTAAAGTAAAATACTAGTAAATCATGGAAGGAATTCAGTATAGTAACTAATGAATCTAGCTTCCTCATTATTTGGACAGAATAATGTCCGCTGCAGAAACTAACTGGACAACAACACGGCCAGTCGGCCACAGATCCATAATCTGGAACAGTTTAATTTTAACTGAACAATCAAAGCACCTAGGTGCAGTACCATTCGATCCGATTTCTCTCACAAGGCCGCACAGGTGGCAGTTCAAAGGGATAGAGGGCGGAGCGAAGCCATTCTCACCTTGGTAATCTTAAGCTTGTTGAAAACGTCCTGCAGAACCTTATAGTTCTGGATCATGTCATACTCCGTCTTGGCGTCGAAGTTGACCTTGTGCATGGGCACCGCTCCAGGGTGCGCCGCGTCCATCAGCTGGCATGCCACCGCGCCCGACGCTGCCTGCGAGATCACACACCAACCACAGTTTAAGAAACTCCGCCCCGCTTCGCACCCAAAACAATCAGATCAATAGCATCCCCGGAGGGGCACGACCACCACACAGCCACAGATCCATCCAAGGAACCCTCCACCAAATCCCCGCAGGCGCGGACGGAGACGCAACAGAAGCACCCCGAGATCGGGAACGGAAAGGAATTGGACGACGCATCGCTTACCTCCTCCACCTTGGAGAGGCCGAGCTGCAGCGTGGTGTTGATCCACGCCAAAATTTCGTTGCGCCCGACGAAGTAGGCGCCGTCCATCATGCCGATGTTGGTCGCCGCCATCGCCGTCCGCCGCCGCTTGCGAAGGGCAGGTGAGGGGGTGGAGGAGCGATGCGGGAGATTGCAGTTGGGGAAAACTCGAGGAGGATTTTGAGAATTCGAAATGAGCGGCGCTCCGCGGCGGGGGCCGGGGATAAATGGTGGAGAGGACGCGAGAGGCTTCCCGTCGGATGAAACTGCCCTCCGTTTGGACCAAGAGTGGGCAATCTGGACGGGTAGATGTGAGCGCGTGGTGCGGATGGACGGCTGGAATCTATTGACCGTTGGGAGAGGGAGGCGGGGCGCGTGTGAGCGGATCTCGCATTTCTTCGCACATGAGATTTCAATTTTGTGGGGCATGGTTTCAAAAAAATTTGCGGGGTCACAGCAGTCAAACAGGGTGGAACAGCTGGAACCAGTGGTATTTTTAGCTGTGATTATTTTTTCGCTAGTTAAGCCACTCCTTTGCTTTTTCACAGAACGGTTGATGTTTCTTTTGGTGCGTGATTCCAAACATAATTTTCGTACAGGTTTTGGGCAGAGGCAGGCCCGAGGTGTTTAATACGGAGTACACCATATGTAGAGGTCATTGATGTGATAGATGTACCCTTTAAGAAACAAAAACAAGCACTTTGGTTCGTTTTTACATGGGGAACAAGTTAGTTTGTCTACAGATTAAAATTTGTCAATCACAGGGCCATAAACTTTCTACAGGCTAGAATGATACATTCTATAGGGAAATGGGAAAAAGGAGAAAAAAGATGGTGGTCTGCCAGAGAGGGCACATGGGCCTAAGTGGGCCTGCGGTGCAGCGGCCCGTTATCCTTCCACCGTTGGAAGCGGACGGTATTCGCTGCTCTGTGAAACCAGCCTCACGCATTCCAAACATAATTTTCGTACAGGTTTTGGGCAGAGGCAGGCCCGAGGTGTTTAATACGGAGTACACCATATGTAGAGGTCATTGATGTGATAGATGTACCCTTTAAGAAACAAAAACAAGCACTTTGGTTCGTTTTTACATGGGGAACAAGTTAGTTTGTCTACAGATTAAAATTTGTCAATCACAGGGCCATAAACTTTCTACAGGCTAGAATGATACATTCTATAGGGAAATGGGAAAAAGGAGAAAAAAAGATGGTGGTCTGCCAGAGAGGGCACATGGGCCTAAGTGGGCCTGCGGTGCAGCGGCCCGTTATCCTTCCACCGTTGGAAGCGGACGGTATTCGCTGCTCTGTGAAACCAGCCTCACGCATTCCAAACATAATTTTCGTACAGGTTTTGGGCAGAGGCAGGCCCGAGGTGTTTAATACGGAGTACACCATATGTAGAGGTCATTGATGTGATAGATGTACCCTTTAAGAAACAAAAACAAGCACTTTGGTTCGTTTTTACATGGGGAACAAGTTAGTTTGTCTACAGATTAAAATTTGTCAATCACAGGGCCATAAACTTTCTACAGGCTAGAATGATACATTCTATAGGGAAATGGGAAAAAGGAGAAAAAAGATGGTGGTCTGCCAGAGAGGGCACATGAGCCTAAGTGGGCCTGCGGTGCAGCGGCCCGTTATCCTTCCACCGTTGGAAGCGGACGGTATTCGCTGCTCTGTGAAACCAGCCTCACGCATTGCCCGTCACTATAGGAACTGTGACTCCCAAGGCCTTCGCCCAGGAACCCGCAGCCCACTACGCAACTTGGAACGGGCGGGGCCGCAGAATGCGACCGCAGACCCAGGCCCAGATGCCACACGAGACATCCACACCACCTTAATGCCCCCACTCGGGTTACAAGCTGGCGTTAAACAGCTCGGCGAGCCACCGAGTGCGGAACGAACATTTAAGCTGGTTGCTTTGCTTGCTAACTGACGAGGTGGTACTAAACAGTCACAGCTTGTGTGTCCCCGCGGTAGCAGCGTGCTGGAGAACTGTGGGCCTGCGGTTGTTCTCAATTTCTCATTCGCTTGCGATCCGGCCTCCTAGCACATTCTGTTGGGCTCGAGAGTCAAGACGAGGTTTCCGAGTTTTTATAACGAGACTTGTTCTTCACACGCGCCAAGTTTTTTTTTTAAAAAAAAAGAACAGCCAAAAGTTGGTACACTGAAACGTTCCTCATAGTCCCCTTAAAAAGTGTACCTGCGGCTATGATGATTTAGGACTCGACCTAACTGTTTTTACAAAGTACTCGATCGATGTGCTTGAAATTTATTAGTTGAGACACTCTCTCGATTTTTTTGTTCTTTTCAATACGGACCAGGACCACTGCAAGGTCGTGATCAATTTTCAGCATCAAGGAGTGGAGACAGAACACTGCCGTGCCGGTGCCGCGCGCGGTGGTTCCTCCGATTCGCATCCAGCTGAGCGTGCGAGAAACGAAGCCGTCGCCGTGGTTGGGCTGTCGAGTCGAGTCGAGTCGATTTCTATGGCATCGCATCAACTCGCCAGTGCTGCGTGAGCGTGAGGCCTTCGATCACGCGACCCGCACGGCACGACAAAGACCACGGGGAAACTCAGCGCGTGTCCGCGTCCAAACGCTGAGACGGCACGGGCACGCGGGTGCGACGCTCGGCGGCTGACAGGGTCGGAGCGAGGCGTGCCTGTGTCCGACGGGCTCGGAGCGCTTTGGAATTGCCCGGCTGTGTCGGAGGTGGTGCCGCTGCTGCGCCTGGACTGTATGTCGCGCTCTCGGGACGCGAAACCTTTGCTCTTATGCGGTGGTCTCGCCGGCTCGTGGGCATGGGCGCGACGGCGGTGTTGTTGTTTGCTCTGCCGGACGCCTGGGAAAGGGACAACTGAGGACAAACGGACAACAGAGTAATCCCTATTACTACTTCGCTGCAGGGTGTAAACACGCAGAAACTAGAGGATCATCAAGTAGTAAAGTTTCGATCTCCCGATTTCAGAATAATAGACATCGGTATTATTTGACCATCTCACAATATAGTGCATCCACATCGTATTATTGTGCGAAATTTGTGGTACCTGATGGAGCATCCATATTGTATTGTATTGTATTGTATTGTCAAGAGCTGAACCGATCGTGTTTCAATCCAACTGATGTTGCTGGGCGCCATGCTGTTGCTTCGGCTAGCTGCTGATAAAAAATTCCGGGCAATCTCTTGATTTGTGGTGAACAAGCTAGAGTTGACGCTTGACAGCGGCGCTGTCAGTTGTAAGCAGTTTAAGTTGCTTTCTTCGTCCGTATCGCGAGAAGATTCGAAACGTAATACGGATCCCGGAGAAAATAATCAGACAAAACATGCAGGCCACAATCAGAGACCTCGCCCGGTACTTACTGACTTGTCGATAGCAACTGACTTGCTTATTACCCGAGGTTCACAAACAAATTAAAACAAAGTACTCAAGGAGCACGAGGCGAGTTTCTGCACCACCCGTTTCGCATTGCTGCCCGCTCAAAGGCACGCCCCTTTTGATTGAGCAGCTGAGCTCGACTGGCCCGTGTTGAGTGTTACGTTGTTGACGGAAACGGACTGGTCGTTGTACCGGTAATAAATGTCCAGTCATCTCCGATGGATCCCAGGCGTACGTGGGGCGCGAGATCGAGACGTACTAACTTGAAACCGTATTATGATCGTCGTTGTACTGTAATCTATATCTTGTGTGTGCCGGAGCCAACGAAGAATGCGAATTTTGTGGTACCTGATGATGAGCATCTATGAACCAATATATATATATATCATTTAGATTCGACACGTAATACAAATCCCGGATAAAATCAGACAAAACAACCAGGCTAGCTATTATCAGAGACCTCCCCGGTATTCTTGACTTGTGGATAGTACTCAAGGAGCACGAGGCCCACGCGTAGAGTGCTGAGTGTTTTTTTTAATCGAGTGTTATGTTTGTTGATGTAACGGGAGCGCTATTTGTACCAGTGATTAATGTTCAGTCATCTCCGATGCCGGTCGTGGGGAGCGAGATCGAGACGTACGTACTACTAGCGCTCCCGTACTAACTACTACTTACTGTATTATGACCACAGCTATAGTCTACCACAATTGATTATTCCACCCACAATCTGTCTCATTGACCGTCCATCAATTGCGACGATACACACACCTGCCTACCGTGCACGACGATCCGATCTGGGGCCTCCATATAGACAAGCCGGTTGGTCGAAACATGCAGCAGCAGCGCGTTCATGTCTACTCCTCCTAGCTGCCGCGCGCGCGCCGTCCGTGCATGGACCACGACGCAGGGCACGGCCATTTCTGGCGAGCCAACGCATTCAGTGGTGATGGCCATGCGCGACGAGACCACGAGGGGCCATGCATATGCGCTCCGCGCGCTCTCCTCCCCACGACTTAACGGCAGATCGAAACAAAACGCACCCACCACATTCACTCGCTCGCGTTCATCATCATCATTCATCAGGGGCGGATATACACACATGTCCTGCTCCTGCTGCACGCTCGGTACAGTACCATGGTTGCGTCGTGTCGCCGTAGCGTCTCCTGCGCTAGCTCGATCGTACGCGCGCGCGTCGGTTGGAGCACGGTCACGTCTGTCGCGGTCCACGTGAGCGAGCCAGCTGTGGCCATGCCAACGCTTTGGGAGGCCGGGGAGAACGCCATGTGAGCCGGCCCCCACACATCGTTTTTTACCGCGTGCTCTGCCAACCTCATGGACCGAGCGATGACATGCTAGCACTGCTCTAGGGTGGTGCCGCCTACGCAGGCCGGGAGGCCACACACGTACAGTGCGTCCATGCCTTGAAAAGGTCCCGTCTCGTCAACAAACTTTTCAGCCTGTTTTTGTCCGCGTGATCAACTAGTGTGTGGGACGTGGGAGTACATAATAAGTATGATTGAGACCGTTCCATAATTATGATCAGTGACTTTGAATATTCCAACCATCGGTTGCGCTTTAGCCATGAACCAAGGTTGTAGCTAGCTCGTGGTTGGTTACTAGTAGTAGTAGAGTTTGACAGTGGATCGTATAGTCTAATGCGCTTTCGCAGTCCATTTCTCGGTATATAAAAGAAATAGGCTTATCATGAATAAGATTGAAAGCAACGGCATCCCTCTTAATGAAATACTCTGCTGCGGAGGCATGTTCTCGAAAAAAATAATAGCGGCATCATCGGTAACGCCCACTAGTAGGCCATCAGAGTTATTTTCTTTTGGAGCACAAGATACCAAAGTTCTTGACCTTGTGGAAAAAAAAACAATAGAGCATGATGACATTGCCGTGTGAAAATCACAGATGGTTGGAAATGAAAAGAGGTTCTGTCGTGGGGTCTGGTCAGGTGTAGTACATAATTGATGGAGGTCCATGAACAAGTGACCAGCAGCTAGACTGAAATAATCCACGCGGAGAAGCCACAACTAGAACGGGACGTACGTCGCCGTCCGCCAGCCAGAAACAGCAGAGGTATTTTTCGCAAGAAAAAGAAAATTAACTAGAAGCAGCGGAGAGGAATCTCTGAATTTTCTTTTTCTGTCAGGTGTGTAACGACAAGGCTCCCTCTACCGCTGGTGACACGTCGGCGCCTACGCAACCCGCCATGCATTCCTTTCGCGCCTCGTGCCGAGACGACGCACTTCGTCATGGCGTTATCCTGCCACCACGAGTGCTTGGTTGCGAGTGGTTTCTCTGGTTTTCGATGTGAAAACTATCCTACCACGAGCCGGACAGAGGCTTTGCAGTAAAAAAACAAAAGAGAAGAGCCGGACAGGAGCCGTCGCCGTCGCCGCCGTGGAATCGGAAGGAAGGAAAGGAGGGAAGCGCGCGGCGCCGTACGCCAAGGACGGGGTGGTGGCCAAACGACGCGACGGCCTGGCGGACAGCGATGCCCGGCGAACGCGAGGGCTTCCTTCTTGTCCCGGCGCGACAGGATCCGGCTGGCCACCGGTCCGGCTGTCCGTCATGGCATTATTAGGCAGGCACACACGGCTGTCATGGGCTCGTCCCTTTTTTTGGTCGCTGCTGCCGATCTTTTGCTCTTCTATTTCTGTTGCGGATAATCATCGTCCGATACAGCGGCGCGGCCGTACGGCACGTTGCCTTGAGTTTGACTGCTGCGCTGGAATTTACGGCGCCGTCGTTAGCTGCTGGCGTTGCGCTGCTTGGTTTGGTTCCGGATCTCGGATCAATGCCACCTAGGCTGCTGCTGCTAGTAGTAAGCTGGAAGCACGATTGCCAGATTCCACGTACCGCGTTTCGGAGGCCGCAAGCGTTTGTTGCCGGATGGCTCATCATGCGTGACGAGCAGACGCATACCGGCAGACGTGGCTCCACCAACTTGAGACGCGCACATCCGCGAAGACGGATCACGCGCGCAGTCCTGAGCCGCGCGTGGCAGGGAAGGTGCGAAGAGGCCCACGCGCGGAGCGCGAGATGAGAAAGGAGAGAAGCTGGAGTAACACGTGGTGGGGCCGGGTCCACGTCGCGTCCTCCGCTTCAGCTCGACCACAACAAAACCAGCCGCGAAAAGCTCAGCTCAGCCGCCCCGAGCTAACGATCGGCTCGGGCTCCTCCTCGCAGCTCCGCGGACGAGAAGAGAAAGCGTTTCATCCTTTCACTGCTGCCTGTCCCGGCAGGTTCCGGAGATCGCTGTCGCCACTACTGCCAGTGCGTGTCACCGCAGAATGAGGAAAGGAGACGACCTCGTCAAAAAAGCGCAAGACAGCCACGTGTTTTTTTGTGGATTGTGCATCGCCGTCATCCATGAGGTGTACGTAGGATATCGGCAAATTTGATCGCGAGATTTTCGATCCAACATCCGGCGGGCCGGCGGCCGCCTCCTGTCGCCGGTTTAATTGTACACACGCGAGACGCGATCGGGGTGCCACGCCAGACGCCACGCGGTAGCAGACTTGGTAGTTAGCTCCTGCGTCATGTTTTCGTCTGTGATGGAGTGAGTGGTTACGACTGACCTCGATTCTTTATGATTCTTTCCTTTTTCCTTTTGAGACAAATTCTTCCTCTCCTGCTTAACGGTGCCATACATTTGTATGTACAGGTACTATAGTTTCTTTTTTCTTCTAGTATACAACTACTTGTAGTGACGACGATTAAATTTTATTGAGACAACCACTCGTGGTTTTTGGACACATGTATCCAAATAAAGAGACATAAAATAATCTGTAGTCATACAAAGGAGAGACTCTACATGATGTCTTTTAATAAATGCATATTATTAATGATTGCATGACATAAGTCGTCTGTTCACATGTACTAATGGTGCTTCGAGTTGTCTCTTATATCGGAACACGTGATAGAGATCGTCTCTTCATCAAGAGACCACCCAACCGTCTCTTCAAGGATTGGAGGAGCTATTTGCAAAAATACATTGCCACATCAGCTCAAGAGCCCGCTTATTTATTAGCGTTGTACATGCCCTAACGACTTGGCATCATTGTTTAATACGCTCAGTTTTTTCGAACATTCAGTTTGCGTAACTCGGGATTCGGGAAGCCTTAGTATGTACAGTATTCACGATAAAAACTTCCTCGTTGCTAATAATCCCATGAGCATAAACTTTCGACCATATATGGCAAACGACAAGCGCCATCGTCATGCCGAACAGAGTGTCGTAGATTACCGAGTTACGGAGTTACTTCCTTTAAAGGAATGACTGAGTTCAAGCGAACATAGAAAGGTCAGTTGCGGCAGGTCCACTGGCCAGGCCGGTGAAGGTAAAAAGCAACACGTGCTCCATTAATGCCACTACTACTGTACTATATTGGATGGATGGGGCAATGGTCAAAACAAATTCCAGAGTCACTCTGGAAGTGTGGAATCTCGTATGATCGTCGATTTCGAGCCCGTTGCATTCCACAGCATGTTGTTCGGCCGGCTGCCTGCCATAGTAGGCCAGCACACGATGAACGGGTCTTGCAAATCGGCCCTGACGAAAGTTTTTTTATGTACGGTTGTGTTCGTTTCTCCTCTAAAATTTAAGACTGTCATATCAAAGAGAATCTTATTATTTATGAATATTTTGATCAATTTAATGACAAAACCCTATTGATAGATTGGTGCTAATTTTCGAGATAAATCTAATGAGCTTAATTAATCTATATTTTGCTAAAGTGATGCTACAAGAATCGTCTTCTAATCACGACTTAATTAGCCTCATTAGATTCGTCTCGTAAATTAATCTAGGGGCCTGTAATTTGTTTTATAATTAAACTTTATTTAATACTCTTAAATAATAAGATTTTTTTGATGTGACAATTCTAAAATTTAGATCCAAAAAACGAACATAGCCGTAGTCCAAAAGGTTGACTCCACGTGCTTCGTGCCGCCTCGTGTTGTCCGTATTGATTGTTCGGTTCCCTTCTTCCAAGAGCTTCAAACATGAGAGAATTTGCAACATCTCGTCTCGGTCAAACCAGAAAGTTTTGCGCTGCTAATATTTATATTTGACTCGATCTAGGCTGTTCTTTATCCAACCACCAGACGGCGCCAATGTTAATGTAACATTTGATCTAGATCTGGTATGATTAGTCGATATAGAAAGTATCCATTGGAATGCTCTAGACGTTATTAATTATTTACTTTTGCATAAATCTTGGTATTATAGTTTACAGGGTAAATATTATTCCTGAGAAGGACATGTTCTTGTTGAGTAGAATTGGATTTCACCTATGAACTTGCAAAATCTTGTCATAGACCAAGTGGTAAGTGTTGTCTGGTTGGTATCAATACACATGCCTTTGATTAAACTTCACCCAAATTGAAATCCAAGAACATCTGTGGCCACTTCGGTTGTTTCACTGTGGCTTTTCACCATCACGGTGTTCATTCTTCTTCTTTACTATGTTCACCGAGTACCCATTTTTCAAACGAATTGAGGTGCATCTCTATGATTAGAACAATACAGTACATTTTTGTAATCGGAAATGATGTGTGTACGACTTATTCTTGCAACTTATTCTTCCGATGTGTAAAAAGTTGGCCCCTACACCTGATAACTTGCGCTCATTTGTATTGATTGGATTGGAAGGCTTGGTCGGAAGACCTAGCTAGCCGTAAGTATAACATTCCCCTTTTGTAATACAGCTGTAGTTTTTTTCTTCAGCGTAGAAATCCTGTTGTAAATTACTCACTGTCAAATAATGCTACTGCAGTTTTATTTTCCTGAGTGATGTAGTAAATAATTCGGTGTCAAATAAGCAAAAATTACAACGCCAGCTCAAGCCAACTCAGCTCGGCTCGCCTCAACTATGCGTAAAGCCGGCGGAATAAAAAGCCTGACTCTTCGCGTAAACCACGGCGGGGGTTTAAACCAGCTCACCTAAACGCAGCCCCCGCATCGCCCCTCCGCGGGCCTACAGAATGATGACCCCACATGTCATTGTAGTGCGAATAGCAAAGCCGCGTAGCAAACTCTTCTCCCACCCGAACGCCTATATAAGTCGCCCTCACCTCCTAGAGCCACGGTTAATCCCCTCCTCGTCTTCCTCCCAAACACCGGCCCTCCCAGACCAAGGAAACGCCTCCTGGTTCGTCGCCTCCCTCTCTCCCCGGAACAAATCTTCGCGTGGGGTTTCGATCTCGAAACCGACCAGGGCCCGCCCGCGAGTGCATGGCAGTGAGCCTCCTGGCCAATGAGGTGTCCGACCTGTGCATCGGCAAGCCGGCCGTGAGGTCGCTCCCGCTCTCCGCCGCCGCCGGCGACCTCGCGGCCGCGCTACGTAGGGTGGCCCGCTCGGGCTCCGCAGCCTGCGTCGCGGTCACCGGGCCGGCGCGCGCCGTCGTCGGCAGGGTCGGGCTCGCGGACGTGCTCTGCTTCCTCTGCGACGCGCCCGAGGCGCTCGCGCGACCCAAGGACGCGCTCGCGAAGCCGGTCGCCGCGGTCCTGCCCAAGGACGGCGCCGGCGAGGTCCGCCGCGTCGACCCCCGCGCGAGGTAAGCGCTCACCCACCTGTGCGGTTTGATTGTTAGATTTATTTTCCCCGGAATCCACGCGCTTCGCTGGGACTATTCCAAGATTGGGACGTCTGCTAAAAGCTGTTGCGAACAGACATGTTTTTGGTCAAAATCAATTTTAGGACTCGTTAAAAAAATCTTTTTCTTGAAAAGAAAATTGTTGAACGAATTCTGAATGCGGTCTATCCGGTCTACGAGTTAAAAAATATAGTATACGTTTCTGCGTAGTGGGAGGACAGAAGGTGTTGATCGGTTTATCCTCGTAGTTACTTGGAACGTTTCGTTTCTGCTTGGAATATGCGAAGATGTTTGTGCAAGTGGCTGTCATGTGGCGAAGAAATAGCCGCATTGGGTCCAGCAAATCGTCCGACTCAGCATGAACAAATTTGTGGTGCTATTGCTGTGGGACTGTAGATTCCCCACGGATCGTGACATGCAAACCTGTCCCTTCGCCAGATTGTAGATAGGATCACCTTTTTCCAGGTCAGAATTTAGGAGATTTTCCCCATACACCTGTTCGGAATTTGGGAATTCGATCGAATCTTGAAATGAAAGAAGGATCTCCCATGTGGATATAAAGAAATGCGCATTTTTGATCGAATCTTTCTCGAAAAGCGGGTATCCGTTTGGGATCTTGTCTCTGCCGCGCGAGTTGCCTTTTCTTAAATTCCGAGACAGGTGATTCTGTTCGTCTTGGCCTGATCGATGTTGTCTTTTCTTGCAGCGTCTTGGAAGCGCTCGATGCGATCCTGAGCGGCGCTCAGGTGCTCGCCGTCCCACTCCGCCCCGGCGGCCGTAAGAAGCAGCTCGGCGGCGCCGGCAGCGCAGGTGACTTCTGCTGGCTCACGCAGGAGGACCTCGTCCGCTACTTCCTCAACTCCATCGGCCTCTTCTACCATGTCGCAGCCCGCTCCGTCTCCTCCCTCGGCCTCGTGCGCACCGACTACCTCTCGGTGCGCCCACACGAGTCCGCCCTCTCCGCAGTGCCCCTCATCCGCCGCGCCGTCGCCAGCGAGACTGCGGTGGCTGTGGTCACCGAGGACGGCCACCTCGTCGGCGAGATCTCCCCGGCGCTCCTCGCTGCGTGCGACGAGACGGCCGCCGCGGCTGTCGCCACACTGTCGGTGGCCGACCTCATGGCCTACATCGACTACTTCGGCTCGCCGCCGGAGCACATCCTGCGCGCGATCAAGGCCGGGCTGAAGGACAAGGGCCTCGACGCCATGCTTGAGATGATGGAGGACGAGACGCTTGCCTCATTCTCCCTCTCCTCCGCGTCCTCGTCCTCCGACGACGAGGCCGGCCGGACGAAGCTGAGGCGCCCGTCGTCCGGGAGCTACGGGCGCCGGTCGGCGGAGGAGCCGGTGGTGTGCAGCCCCGCGAGCTCGCTGGTGGCGGTCATGGTGCAGGCGCTGGCGCACCGCGTGAACTACCTGTGGGTGCTGGACGAGGACGACGACTGCCGCCTAGCTGGCATCGTCACATTCGCCGACGTGCTGAGGGTGTTCCGGGAGCAGCTGCAGTGAGCTGTAGAAACGGCTCATAGGAGTTTTGCAGTGATCTGAAGAGGATTCGCAGTTCCTCGTGTGCATCGTGTGTGGAATGAAATGGGATGAACATGTAATGTTGTCATGTATCCACTGCCTTTGCTTTCTGAAACATTTTTGAAGTTTGAGATCACAGAGTATGTATGCATGTTTGCTTGGTGCCTGAACCTTCTTGTGGTTTTTTAATCGAGTTAATCCATAATAAATTAGCACTGTGCCTTCATGCCGTAAAATATTATGCTTCTGTTCATTCTGACTCGTGCTGGTCGCTAAGAGTCATTCTTAACCCGTTCCATGGTGAAATATTCTGTTACTTTCACATGGTAACCAGGTCATTTCTGGATCACGGATAGGTTATGTACTAGTCAAGCTAGAACAGAACAGCATAAGTAACATCTAACATGCTTGCATGTTACCTTGTGAACTCGGATTCAAGACTTGACAATGCAACTTGACATTATTGATGCTGTGAGACAGAGTCATTGGTGGGATACAGCATTGTGTGTATATCTGAGCATTCGGGCTACACGGCCCGGCACGGCCCGGCCCGCTATTGGGACCGGCCCGGTTGGGCACGTGGGCATACCGGGCCGGGCTTACCGGGCTAGACCATCAGCCCGGAGCACGGACCGAAAGCAGTTAGACGGGCGGTCCAGGCCCGGTAACCCGCATAGCTCGGCAGCCCGCTAGCCCGATAGGCCCGCATACACATAAACACTTGAAAATTCACAGAAATTCTCATAAATTCACAGAACACAATAACCACAACAGAATTCAAATTTTCAAATCAATAAAATTGCTTTATTGATTTGGCTGCCTCATTAAAACCCTTGCTAATCAAGGGAAAAAGAGTACAACACTACTTAATAGTTCAAAGTCCAACTGTCCAACAGTCCAAGGTTCAAAGTGCGAGAATAGTGGAATACAGACATGAGAAGTTGAGAACATGGCAACATGCCAACAAAAACAGAATTTAAGAATCAGTCCACATGGACGGTTGCACTTGCAGTAGCAGCACCATCATCATCAGCAGGAGGGTTGTCATCCAAGTATATATTTTCGTACTTGGACACAAGTTCTTGATCCACCATGTTGTGTTGTTAGCTTTTGTCTCCTAGCTCCCAATCCTTCACGCATAGCAGCATCTCCACGGTCTCACTCGCCAAAGAACGCCGCCGCTCCTCAATAACCCTGCCAGCAAGACTAAAAGCAGATTCCGAGCTAATAGTAGAAACAGGAACAGTCATAACATCCTTTGCTAATATAGACAATATAGGATAACTCTGTTTATGTGCATGCCACCAAGCAAGGATGTCAAAGTCATCATTATATTCAACAATGGTATCACTATCAAGATAAGAATCAAGCTCAGAAACCTGTCCAGAAGAAAGTGATGCAGAAGGAACAACAGATAAAGAAGGTACAGATTCATCATCACCAAAAATGTCACCCCATGCTGTATTTTTCTTACCTGGGCCACCTGAAGGTTGTGTTGGCCTCTCCAATCTAACTGCACCATACTTTTGCTCATACTTGTTAAATAGTTTTGTTAGTTCAGCACGTACATTTAAATAAAAAGTGGAGTAATCAGTACCAACAAATGCAGATAAGTGTCCAAGGAGTTTGTTAAAAAATTTCATCTTAGCTCTAGGATCCAATACAAAAGCAAAGGCATAAAGCATAGGGATCTTCTGTCAATAACTAAGATATTTATCCTTCATAGGAAAAACAGCAGCTCGAAGCAATTGATCATTTTCATACATAAATAAATGCTTGGCAATCAAAAGCAAGTGATGCAGCATAAGAGAAGCAGTGGGGTAATAAACACCAGAAAGTGCAACTGTGGATTCATGAAATCGATCAAGGAAGCCTAGTATCTTAGAAGCAACATACCAATGGTTATCAGTCAACAAGGGTTGCACATGATAGTTGGTAGTAATCCACAGACCAAATACATCTTTGTAAGGAAGCAAGTGTTGCAACATAAGAAAAGTTGAGTTCCATCTCACATCCATGTCTAATCCAAACTTACGAGGGCGTCTACCGGATGCAATACAAAATTGTTTAAATGCAGCAATACGTTGGTTAGATGAATTTAAGAAAGATATTGCAGTTCTGAAATCTTCCAAATAGGACTTAATACTAGTCAAACCAGCCTTAACTATCAAATTGATAATGTGACATGCACATCTTTGATGCAGCAAAAGAGAAGAATCAACATAACCAGACAAATTTGGAATTAAAGTATCCCTCATGGCCTTAGTGTTAGCAGAATGGTTATCTAAGGTAATAGAGAAAACTTTATTGGTCAAAGAGTACTCTTCCAGAACAGTAGTAATGCGTTCAGAAATGTTGACAGCATTATGAGAAACATCAATCAAACGCAATCCTATGATTCTTTTCTGCAAACACCAATTACCATCCACAAAATGTATAACCACACTAAGGGTGTGTTTGGTAGAGCTTATGTTTATATAGCTTATTGCTTATGATTTAGCTTATCCGTCAAAATTGCTTATGTAGCTTATCTAGCTTATTGTTGCATAAGCGATCAAACCGTTTGGCAAAATAGCTTATCAAAATGGCTTATGAGATGAAATGAGTGCATAAGTCTGGAAAAGCAAGGTTTTGGTTGCTTTGCCTCTCTAGTACAAATGGAAAAGCTGCTTATGGTTTGTTTGGTAATAAGCTGCTTATGGCTTCAACTTGTTTGGTACAGACTTATGGCTTATGATAGTATAAGCTGCCTCATAAGCTGGTCCATAAGCTGTACCAAACACACCCTAAGATAATCCTCCTTAGCATTACCGGACCAAATATCGAAGTTAAGCAAACAGAGGATACACTAACACGCAAGGCTTCAATTAACTTATCACGTCTAGAATGAAAGTACTTTGCAAGATCACGTGCTAGTGTAAACCTAGATGTCTTCTTGAACCGAGGATTATGAGCACGCCGGATAAAATCCTCAAAAGCATCGGATTCTGCTATACATAAAGGTAGATCACATCTAGTAACAAATTTTACTAGTTCTAAACGAGCACGTTTAGGACAAGTACACCCAAACCCTAGTATTACCATCTTCACAAACACCAAGTTGAGATTGGGTTCTAC